>JAODKM010000035.1:13015023-13035952 GCA_026780845.1 Petrocephalus sullivani | reverse complement strand
CTCTCTCCCATCCCCCCTCCTCTCTCTCTCTCTCTCTCTCTCCCTATCTCTCTCTCCCTATCCCCCTCTCTCTCTCTTACTATCTCCCCTTCTCTCCCTCCCTCCCTCCCTCTTTCCAGGGCAGTTCCCATTCTGCTTCTGGTTGTCTTAGTCTCACTAAACAATTTTTTTTTTTGGATTATTTAACATGTTTATTGTAATATACACTCTCTGTTTTTGTGTATATATATATATATATATATAGTGCTGCTGCTTTAGGTGTTATGAATTGTATATTTTAATTGGCATACCCACCCACAGTCAAATAATAAATGTTATTTTCTATGTATATAGGCATCCAGTATTGTTTTTCTTTCAGGAGCTTATTACTTTTATTTTTTGTTATTCTGAAAAAAGAACATAAATTTTATCATTTTATGTTTTGCTGCAGTCATTTTTCTACTAAGGACTCACTAAATGAAGTTTCAAGGTGATCATTTGGGGCTTGATGTACTGAAGCTTATTTGATAGTGATTTTACACTGTTTTTTTCTTTTTAATCTAAGATGATTATTGGTTTCTCACTGTATGCAGCAGAAAAAATGACTAAATGTACAAAAAAACCCAATAAGGAACAAGTATCTGTTGCAGTAATGGGTGGCTGCCAGAGACGCCGCAGTAAGCGAAGCGCTGCCGCTCACCCGGTTTCTTTGCTTGTCCTATTCAAAATGTCACATTGCTAATCAGATCTCACTCGACCCCAGCCTCGCACACTCACTGTGTTACACACTCACTATGCTGCACACTCAGTATGCTGCACACTCACTCCCTATACTCACTCATTCTCGCTCCTGCCATCTTTCACTGTCCGTCTCTGTGTCTCTCTCTCATCCTCCCCTCTCCCTACGTCTCTATGTGTCTCTCTCATCCTCCCCTCTCCCTACGTCTCTGTGTCTCTCTCATCCTCCCCTCTCCCTACGTCTCTATGTGTCTCTATCATCCTCCTCTCTCCCTCCGTCTCTATGTCTCTCTCTCATCCTCCTCTCTCCCTACGTCTCTATGTCTCTCTCTCATCCTCTTCTCTCCCTACGTCTCTGTCTCTCTCTCATCCTCCTCTCTCCCTACATCTCTGCCTCTCTCTGATCCTCCTCTCTCCCTACATCTCTCTGTCTCTCTCTCATCCTCCTCTCTCCCTACGTCTCTGTCTCTCTCTCCTCCTCCTCTCTCCCTACATCTCTGTCTCTCTCTGATCCTCCTCTCTCCCTACATCTCTCTGTCTCTCTCTCATCCTCCTCTCTCCCTACGTCTCTGTGTCTCTCTCTCATCCTCCTCTCTCCCTACGTCTCTGTCTCTCTCTCATCCTCCTCTCTCTACACGTCTCTGTGTCTCTCTCTCATCCTCCTCTCTCCCTACGTCTCTGTGTCTCTCTCTCATCCTCTTCTCTCCCTACGTCTCTATGTCTCTCTCTCATCCTCCTCTCTCCCTACGTCTCTGTCTCTCTCTCATCCTCCTCTCTCTAGATGTTTCTGTGTCTCTCTCTCATCCTCCTCTCTCTAGACGTTTCTGTGTCTCTCTCTCATTCTCCTCTCTCTTGATGTCTCCGTGGCTCTCTCTCTTAATGTCTCTCATTCCCCCTCTGTCAGCATCTCTCACCCTCTCCCCGTCTCTCTCACTCCATCTTTCACTCTCATTTTCTCTCCTTCTCTCCTTCATACTATCCCCACCCCCTTTGAACGTTGAATTGGGGGCTCCCCGAGCGTAACTTCTCCCTCCTGCTTACCGTGGCTTCCGAACCCTCAGGCCATGGCACATGTTTCAGGCACAGATTGTGCACAGGACCTGTGTCCTGTCTTCCCTTTCCTCCCTTCCTTCCATAGTCACAAAGCAGTGGACCATATGCTGACAGGGAGATGGGCTGAAATAAGCAGTACTTCCACTTGAATCCCACCTTAAAAAATGCTGTTTTTGTTTCTTTGAACTTGTGAAACTAGTTGTTTATTCCTAAACCACATGTTTCCAATATCAGCCAAAGATTTTCGCTGTTAGGGTCAAAAAGCAAGAAAATGGTCTAAAAGCAGCTGTTGAAATATCTGCCCATAATGGCTACTAAATACAGAGATACATGATTTGCAGTTCCATGCCCCAGAAGCTAGCTAGTTAGCTAGCCTGGTAAACAAACAGCCTCCTGTGAATTTTTACACTGAATCAATATGAATTCCCAGGTTTGTAAAAGTGCGTATGTGCAATTCCAGCGTTATGTACATGTTGATGATTTGATGACACATTTGGATAATGGTGATAATGATGATGGCGATGCATTTTTAACAGCTCTCCTTCTCCATTCATAACGTTTAATGTCCCTGGAATGAAAATAATAATGCTGTTTCAGCCCATTTCCCAGGTTCATACTGGGTCTGTATTTTCTTAATCAGAGAGTAAATTTGTTTGGATTTTCTCTCATTAGGGTGGCTCAGCGGGTAGCCCTATCGCCTATCAGCAGCGTGGATGGAATCTGAAACCTGATTCTGCTGCATGTATGTGTGTGTGTGTGTGTGTGTGTGGAGTTTACACATTTTCCTTGTGTTATGTGGGTTTCCTCCGTCAGCCCAAAGATGTACTGTTTGGGTATCATCTGTGATTTTCCGGCTGGGTGTTGATCTGGTGCAGTGGTTAGCACTGTTGGCTCATATCTCTGTGACCAGAGTTTAAATCTCCATATGGCTTCAGGTGGGTGGAGCTTGCATGATGCTATCATGAGGTTTCTTTGGCGTGCTCTGTTTCCCACCACAGTCCACAAGCGTGCTAATTGGAGTTACCAAATTGCCTGTAGGTGTGCATGGTGTGTGACAGTGCCCGGTGATGAGTTGGCGCCCTGTCCTGGGTTATTCCCTGCCTTGTGCCCATAGCCTCTGGGCTCCAGACCCCTTTGGTCCTGAATATCTTTAACGCAACTATAGTACTCAGGGTATTGTACCTTGCTTACCATCTTAAGTATTCTCCAGTTTTACTGAGATGCCTTACATTTTGAAATGATGTGGCTTTCAGTACAATATCATGACCTGAATAGTTCAAGATCCATAAAACGAGGTACATTTTTATGGTTATTAGGGGATATAGTCATCACGTATAATACTGCAACTCAAATACTTCATTTTAAGATTAAAATGTGTCTGATTAAAACTGTTCCAATGAAATCAACTCTATTTTCAAAATATGAAAATTATAACTGGAAAATAAAAATATTCAAAAGTGACCTGTACCAATCTAACTGTTATCTGCAGCCTCTGGGAGCCTCTGTTAGTGCGTCAGTGTCCTAGCCAGTTACCCAGGTCTGGGTCAGGGGCGAGCAGAGCCTCTCCCAGGCAACTGTGGTACGCAGTGTTGCCAACTACTTCCAATAGAAAATCACTAGTCATATGATTATTTGCATATTAATGACATCATCACGTCGCGTCACGTTAAGCCAACAGCCACCACATTGTGTTCACTATTCTCCTACTCTGTAGCCAATACTCACAAAAGCTACTGTATTTTAATGCAGCTCAAAGTATTTAATTAATTATTATCTATTATAGTCATGTTTATTTATATTGTAGCTAATCGCTTTTTGAAAAAAAATAAAGTTGCTAAAGGGGTCTGAAAAGTTGCTAGATCTAGCAACAAAGTCTCTAAGTTGGCAACACTAGTGGTACGTGACTGCAAGTTTCAGCATCGTTTGAGTTTTTACAGGCGTGAATGACGCACCAACTGCTCCACTGCTCTAGTTATATGCTAAATATGAATGCCTTCTAAGTCCAGGTCGTGTCACTTTCTTGACAATGACTGGTGTCAATGAACTTTGTAGGGACACAAAGAAATGTCCCTCTGACCCCGTGGCCCTTGGGGGACACGGCTGGCCAGCTCTGTGTGGCTTTCTTCCTTGTGCTGGATGAAACTACCCCTGCAAGCCCCCTCACATGAAAGAGAATCCGGAATGAACCCTTGCATTTCGGAAGACCAGTTTCAGCTACTATTGAATTGTACATCCTCCCACCCTTGTTCTGCATAATAGCAGTCACTGTAGCTGATCGTGCACAGAGAACAGGGTGGTAAAAAGGACCTTTTACTGGTAGCACTTCACATCAAAGGCGATTACTGGTCACACCTTGTAAATTGATAAGTTAAACTGTCTCACAAGAGCGCCAAGTATTTTCTGGGTCTTTGGCATCCAATCAAATGTAAAAGCTTATTAGCCTTCGTCAGCAGAATTTCCCATAAACACCATCAGATTTTATCATCCTCTAAAAGAATCGCTTCCCGGGGGGCTATTTTATCCTATATGTTTTAATAGATTTTTTTTTTTTTTTAGTTTTTTCATTTTAACTATTTGGTTACAGCAGAGCAAACAGGCTTACATCATTCGGTCATGCACAGGATGCAGGAACGTCTTCTTGATTTGAAACCAATATCCGTTTAATACCACTTCTTAGAATGGATTGCAGACATAACTCTTTACTTAACTTAAGATTGCTACAAAAGATTGCAATTGTAATTACCTTTCCTGTCCTCTTGTAGTTAATACATCTGTTTCCATGTAATTTTATTATGGGTCCAGTCTGCCACATTAATCCTGTTTTGTTTTGTGTTTTGAAGGTATGTTAAATAAACACACTATGTTATTTAGAATTGATCTATTTATGAAAAATAAACCTTCTCGACATCTTCCACTTCATTCAAGCGGCTCCACCAAAACTCGTTTTACTACAGTGATAAACTTGTAAAACCATCCTGCTGAAAATCAGGCAGAGATGCTTCTGGCTGATGCTCGTATTAAACTTTGTATTCCGTGCCATACAAATAATGTAATAATGTCCATGTGCAGTTTATTTATTGATCTGTTATTTGGCGTAGCGGAAAGCTTAAGGCTGAATTTTCAGGGTTTAATTTAACCTGACGTGTTTGTCCCCAGGAGCTGTGCGGCTGTATCCATTTTAATGTGTAACTGTTTAGGCAGTGCGCGTTGTATGGCTGAACAGTGCAGATTCTCCCGAAAGCAGCGAATGTTACCGAACCCGCTGAAGAGAGCCACATAATACGCACTTTTTGCTTTAATGTGTACAATTCATGGTTTGAAAAATAATGTGTGCAACTTGACAAAAAGACGATAAGATAAGACATGTTGGTGCGTCAAGAGTATGTAAGATGTACTATTTATTCAGTAAATTAAATTATGCATGTTTAGTTGTGTAGAGGAAGTGTATTTACCAACAGCATTATTATCCAGGCTAGATGATAGTGTGAGTTAGATTTTTTAAGTTATATTATTAGGCCTGTATTTAGACTGCACTTAAATGGAAATCGTTTCCACAATAGTTATTAAATTGTGTAGTTTATTACTGTATTTTGAAGTAGAATTGTATTTGGCATCAAGCCTTGTAGGTTTTGAGATCATTCGTACTGATCAAAATATATTCCCGTAATATTACATTCTCTGTAATGGGTAGAGAGTTTCATCCGTTTTCCTGGCTGTAGGTCCATTTCTCATGTGGTGGATCACTGCCCCTTAGACTATTCCGCAGGAAAATCTCCAGCCAGGCCCACACATTCACACCGATGGGAGGCAAACATTTTCATTTGTCACTTGGCGCGAGGCAGATTAAGGTAAAGCAGCCGAGCACTGGGAAGCACTGGCTTAGCACGGGAAAGGGATTATCACCCAGCCTCTCTGCAGTGCATGGGGGATGCAGTTTCTATGCATCCCCTAGTCACTCATGGGACTGATTTAGCTATAACTATGCTGTAATATAACGATGGTAACTCCAAATATTTTCATAGTGTACTGACTGCCCTTTATGGACTTGCCTGGTATAACATCCTCATTAATCTTCTTCGTGCCAAAAGGCACGTAAGCCGTTGCCTCCATCTGGTCCTGTCTTGCGATACGTGTTCTGCTTCACCTCCTGTTGGGTCCAGCTCCTTCAGTTCATTTTTCAAGGCCAACCATGTTTGATCTTCCCAAGTGGTGTCCATCTCAGATCCACTTTTAGTGTACCACTCCAACCCATTCTGAGGACGTGGACAAGCCACAATTTCCTGCACCACACTCTGTTTTTTTTGTTTTCTTGTAAAGGTCATCGATAAAGATCTTCTTGGGCCATAAGACATCAATTGTGGAAGGCATCGATCTTGTTCATGTCCCCCTTTACAACAAGGCAGCATTCAGCGCCATACAGAAGAACAGGTTTCACATTGATGAGTCTGACCTCTGTTCCTAAGCTGTACCACTTGAACTTCCAGATGGACTGAAGTCTTGCAAATGCAGTGCTTGCTTTTCCAAGTCTTACTCTCTTGTCCTTTTCTGTTGCACCCGTCCTTACTAACAAGACTCCCAAGATATGTAAACTCCCCAACGAGCATCATTTACTGTGATGAATGCACTGGGGCTGGCATTTATGCACATCACTTGTGTTTTAGAGGCACTGATGCTGAGGCCTGCTTGCTTCTGTCACTCCTTTAAATGGTGTAGTTTTGAGGAGAATGTAGCTAGGTCACTTCACTTCACAGCAAAGTCATCTTCTAGCTGGGATAACAGGCTCCTCTAGATGCTTCTAGGTTTGTCAGCTGTTGTCCTCCGCATGATCCAGGCAATGGCAAGCAGAAAGGGGATGGGAGAAATGATATATCCTTGTCGCACACCAAACACCATAGGATACTACTCAGACAGGGTTCCGTCAGCTATGACACTGCACTGGAACTGATGGTCGAGCATCCCCATAATTGTGACCATCTTTGGAGGGATTCCATATGATCACAAGAACTTCCATAGGGTAAGAGGGTGCAGGCTGTTGACGCTTTTCCAGAAGCTGATGAATGAGGTTGTGTTCCATCCTATGCACTACTTAATGATGATCCTCAGAGCAAAGATCTGCTCGATGCTTCCCCTTCCTCTTCTAAACCCAGCCTGTTCCTGTCTCAGTTTCCAGTCAACTGCTACATTAATTCTGCCAAGAAAAATCCTGCAGAAAACTGGAGGAACTGAGAGCAGTGAGATGCCAGTGAGAGTCGTGGTTCTGGAGGCTTCTCGTGGAGTCTGACTATTAAGTCCTTCTTCCAGTCCTCAGGTATTGTGTCCTTTCCCCAGATCTTTCTGAAGTAAAAATCCTTGTTGAGGTGGCGAGGTCCTCTTTAAGCATTTCAGCATGAATCACACCAGTACCGGAAGCTTTCCCACTCTTCATGGCTATGACTGAGAGCCTGACGCCTGCTTCAGCTGGGTCAATGTCCAGGCCCGTATCGGTTGGTGGAGGGTCAGCAGGTTGATCTGCTGGTAGGTGACTGAGCAGTTCACGAAAGTGTTATAGATACCTGATGGGTTTGTGTGTCAGCAAAATTCAGCAAGGGGAACCCCCACCACCCAGCTCAAACAAATATAACATGTGGAACCCCCCAGCTGTTAAAGTTGGATTTGGTGGGTGGCAGTACCCTAAGATCCAGTGTAGCGGTGCATTGGAGAAAATGACGTACATTAACGTTAATAACGTGCTTTCCGACTGGGAAATGCAAATACTCATCCCAATTTGAGGGAACTTTAGCTCCTCATACTTGCACCCCTCACCCTCGTGCTAGGTCTGCCTCTGAGTGATACCTTGGTGATACTCTAGCTATGTTAGTCGAAGCACTCGATAAAGTGTACCGTGCCGGTAGCTAGCCAGATAGCGAAGTTGCACACAAACTGGCGTGAGCGTTTGGTGATATTTGATGAGTTGAAATGTTGCATTGGAAATTACCTACCAGTTCAGAAAACAGCGACCCATGTCCACCTCAGGGTCGTCCACTCTCACACATCTGGTGTGGCTGCTCACGCAAGAAATCTTACGGCCAAATCTATATTATTCCATTATAAACCTAAAATTAGTTGCATCAAACCCGATGGGGTAATCTGCAAATCCTACAGGCTATTTTAAAAATAATTAAACTGTGTGTATGTGTGTGTATGTGTCTCGAAATTGAAAATCTCTCTCCTGCCAGCTGACCAAAGTTGCCAACCCTGCCAGTACCCTGTACTAGCTAGCTAGTACCACAACCGCAAGTTTGTTTGCAACCCACTGAAAGGAAGGGATGAGAATAGAAAAAGGACGTTTTGAGTGTGTGTGTGTGGGGGGGGTGGGATTCTGGAGCATGTGGCTGCTTCCACACTGCTGCATTTTTACAGCAAGAATCAGAGATATTAATCCCCATTTTTCCCTTTTATCCACACTCCCCCATAGATTTCAGGCCCCACAAAACAGATACTGTTATGAACAGCTGTATACTTTTGAAAACTCCACTCATGAGTTGCAGTGTGGATTACGGAAAAGGGAGACTTTTGCAACCACAGACTCTAAAAGCGCCGTCATTGGTCCCAACTCATCACGTGACTCATCCTGATCTGGTTACCAATGATGTATTTTTATTAGACTCGACCAGAGCCTCTGAGAGAGTTTTTTCTACCAGTCTGGCCATGACGAGCAAGCCTCCATCTACTGGCCAATGGGTGACCGGTACGACATCATCTTGAAGAAGTTGCTCCTTCCATTGTTTGCATGTAAAACAATATAAGCAACACAGTTTTCTTTCAAATTTCATACAAAGAGACCACCTGCAATTATAATTATTAGTTTATTTCTGAAATGTGAAAAATAATCAAAACAAGGGCCCACAACCCTGTATACGTGTGTTTGTGTGTGTGTATATACATATATATATATATATATATACAGTATATATATACATAATATATATGTATTATATATTATGTATATATATAAAAAATACAGTATTGGTATCTGTATTAGCCCTGATGCCATCCAAATCTGCATGCACACATAACTCATCCACCTGAACAAATTATTTTCTCCAATCACACATTGCCAGTCAGTGGGACATATGTAAGCATGACGATCTGGTTACATATTACACCGCATTAGGCTGTTTTTTAAAGAACAAACATTTATTTAATGTAAATGTTCTTTATGGTAAAATGAAAATGGAAACGGGTATCTCCACAACAGCCTGAACACCGGCTGACACATTTAATCCCTCCAAACAAAAATTCTAGTGTCACTGCAACTTCTGGAACACAAAATTTGAAAGCTATTAATAACGTTTGACCGCTGCTCCAGATAAATAAGTAATAACATATAACGTGTTTAGCGTTATGTTGTATTACTTATTCATTGTCTCTTTAAAATAAACTTCTGCATGTCACTGTCACTGACCCAAATACAAACAATTAAGAATACTAAAACTATGTTGCATTTGACTCATCCAGCACTTGACTTGTCATGGTTAACTACATCACTGTTTTGAAATATTTGTATTACATTCTACACACAATCACAGCTGTAGTTTCAGCTATGCTACGGTATGGCGGTACATTAAAAATTAATACCGTGCAGGAAATTATAGAGGAACTGCTATACTGGGTGAACGGGTATCCTACCAAGCGCAGTTCCGAAGATTGCAAAATGTATGTTTGCAAGTGAATCACACGACTGCCAATACCAAACTATACAATGATCAGTAATCACACCAACTGCTGGAAGGTTATATTACTGGAGCTGGATCCACACCTGTTTCTGCAGCCAAAGGCTGCGCAGTGGGAAGGACTGCTTGGACTTCACCGATTGGTTAAATCTCGCAGTCACATGACAGCTGGTGCTTCACCATACTTGTATTCTTGTGTACCCGTTTTATGTCATCTTCCATTGCTGAAGGGCAGTTCCTCACCAAACGAGACCGCTCCCATGATTCATTGCACCCCAAGTTCGTTATTGGGAGGCAAGTTAGCACGACCGCTTTTGCCAAGACCACAAGTACGATCTTTGGTAGGGAGTACATTCTTGGTAATGAGAAATGCCCACTGTGTGATTGGTGACCTGGTCACCCTACACGGAAATAAACAGTATTTCAACATATGGAGGAGCTGTTTTTCACTGTGCGTTCCTTGTTGCTGACCTGTATGCAGTTAAATAGCGTGTCACATAGTGTGACTGCTGTACATTTTCACAAAAAGAAATTAATATTCCAGTCACTGTGTCAATTTGTGCATGCCTAATGTAGGCTAATAGCTATGTCATATACTTTTTTGCTTGTTTGAGTGTGTATGGAAATACTTTTGTAAATGGTGTGAAAAAGCAGTAGTGTAGTGTAGTAGTGTAGATGGAGATAATTTTTGTTTTAAAGCTCTGTTTTTAAACAAAGACATAGCAGTGTGGACGTAGTATACCGATGGTATCATATGGAAGGAACCCCAGGCCGCAGTACACAAAAAATCAACTTGCTCGACATTATTATGCATGAAACTGGGATTCAGATTGATTTATTCATTGATGGAAGGTGCCGGAACTCCGGATCGCTCTGGCCCCTTTAACCCCTGGGGACCCCCAAAGTGCAGGGTCGATTTCTAATCCCAGTCTCAGTTTTGCCCAGGACCCATAACAAACTACCTTAATGGGTAATAGTGCTGCTTTGTCCTCACACCTCCAGGGGTGCAGGTTTGATTCTATTTGTGGAATTGGTATGTTCTCCCTACAACCCCCAAATATCTTCCTGAGATCCATGGGGGGAAAAAACGTTCTGTAATATTGATAAAAATTTTGGCAAGGTCACACCTCCACAAGTGATATCCTCTTTAGGGAACAACAGGGCTTAATAGAGTGGCATGTATTGGATGAGAGGTAATGTCCTCTACAGTGGACGAAACTGAATTGATGGATCGCTTTGTGATATTATGTGAGTGCCCTGTAATGGACAGACATTCTACCTTGGGTGTCACTTGTGTCATTTCCTGTGTTTCTCAGGTGAGGCTTCTGGTCCATAGTGAATGTGTGCAGGATAATCAGTCATGGAAAAGGGGTGAATGGTGCTTCAGTTTCTGCTGTACTACACAAGCGTCTCTTTTCTCCCATAGTGTATATATGACATAAGCATAAGGCTCGCTCGTTAAAAGATGTTCATTTAAAAGACACATCGTGTAAACGTTTACGTTTTTCTGAAAAGGAATTTACAGAGAAACTCTGGAGCACAAGAATATTTGATCTAAATTTTTTTTTAACGTCAATCACATTCAAAATATGCAATACATAAAATAAACCTTTGGAAATGAGACAGCTTTGTGCCTGTGCAGTTGAAAACAGCAGTTAAAAAGGAAAACAAGATTAGAATGCAAATCCAAGTTCGCGTCAGTTCTTGAGTGTATCTGGGTACAAGGCGGATATTTGGCCGCCAGATGAAGTCTGGAATTACAATAATAATAATTATTATTGTTGTTGTTTTGCATACACCAAGCAAGCTGACACATAGCACCGTAATGGTGGTTTATCTGCAGCTTCCATGAAGGTGTGGTGGGTGGGAGTTCGCAGGCAGCTAATCAAAGCAGATGTCTCTACGCCATGGTTTCTTTCCTCAGGATGCGTTTGGGGTGGCACGGCAGAAAGTTGACCAACCCCGACCGTCCCTTGGGCCTTGCCTTCTTCTTGGCTGTCTTGAGACACTTGAAGGAGATTCCTAGGTCTTCCATGAGAATGTTGAAGGAGACACACTATTGGAGACAACAGACAGGCTCTAAGAATCAGATTTTTGATCTGGAGGCGATGAGTATTCTCTGAAAATACAGGTCAACTGTCAGTGAATTTTTTAAAAACATACATTTAAATAAAAGTTACATTTTATTAAACTGAATAGGTCGGAACATGTATCTATATTTCATGGATAATGCCATGAATAATTTGTAAAGGGACATGTTTGTTCATGAAAAAAATGGGCTTCATATCATGGATGAGAAGCTGACCGGCTGTAGCAGCACCTTCCCATCTTCTAAGTACCACCTCCCTCATGCCTTCGGAAAGAAGATGCGCTACTACAGTATGTTTTGAGAGTGCAGCCTCTGGAGTTTTGGTCTTTGAAGGTGATCTCCATTTAAATTGACGTCAGCTTCCATTTATTCACCATTTGATGCACCAGAGCGATGTGAACATCTAGTATGGTCTGGTAAACTGTGCTATCTCTATGACCCCAGGCACATTCTACATAATAGGCCCTCAGGTTGTCTCATCTCATCCCAAACAGACACAATACCTCCTGTGTAAGCAGAAGCAAGGAAACCAGGCATGCCACAGAGAGCTTGCATCCAATGTTTGCACACAAGATTGCGATATCCCTCTTCTAGCAACCATTACATCCTTCTTTCAGTTATTCCCCCACCCCTACTGGCTCCAGAAGACTCTACCTCCAAAGCTAATCGCTCAGCTCCTCACCTCATGCCGACTCTCACCAGTGAAAATAAACTGCCGACGGTACTGATGTATTTTATTTTCTGAATTCATCTCAGATGTTTGATTTTTGGCTCTAAACACCAATCTTAATTATTCTACATGGTCCATGGAGCTGATGCTTTCTTATTCATAAAATGCATTGGGCTCATGCCTCCAGGCTTCTGGGTTCTGTGGGCAGTCCAGAATCAAGCAGTTAGGCTAACTGGAGACACTCCTACACATGTGCCCTGCATCCCATTCAGGAAGTACTAAAGCCTTTAGCCCTGTTCTGCCTGAAAAATGTTTCAGGCTCCCCTCCACAACCCAATCCATATAACTGGTTGGAAGGGGGATGGATTGAGTGTTATTATACAATGCAAATGACTTTCATTGTATTAGTCTTCAGCTGAAGATCTAGGCTAAACTGCATGATATGTATAAAGTACAAAGCAGAAACAGCCACTATTTGTTGAAAGGTTTTCAGGAGTGAGAATGATTAGTTCATTAGCCCCAGTTCTTGTTTTGTGCATATTGGGATGGATTATATTGCATGCTGGTGAGAACTTAGTCCCCTGGTTTCTGAATGAATTCCATAATCTGATCCATAACAATAACATTATCTCATCCAGCCTCTTTTCAGCTAAAGACTTGACTGGCACCAGACTGGGGGTGGGGGGGGGGTCCTTCGCCTTCGCTGAAGCGTAAAGGAAGAAAATAAAGTGAGTGTTAAGAGGGGCTTTGAAATGCACGACTGAGTCTCCGTTTCCTTGTTGTATATTAAATTAAAAAGACAATCCTCTTTCTGGGGCTTGAGTGATGCTGCTACTAGAGGGAAACCTGAGAGCTCCAGAAAAATCACTCACACGTGCTTTGGCAAAATCATTCTGTTTTCAGTTAACAATCTGTAGCAACGTAAATAGATAGCAAAAAAAAAAACAAATTTTTAAAATCTATTTATACAGCTGGCTATTTGATGAGGCAATTGTGTATTTTGCTCAGGGGTAGAAAATCCAAGATTCCTTCTTGGAACAAACTCTGTAACAACAACACTGTGCACTGAGTGGTGTCTCAGGCCATGGTCACATGACTAACTCCCTAACAATGGGTGTGTTTGACTTGAAGCAATGCACGATGGTTGGTTTTTGGCCAATCAGAAATAACCAGAATGACTAGAATGCATCGCTTTTAAGCAAGCGCTGTAAGCGGCTGCATAAAGTTGAACACACCCAATGACACTGTGTGATATCACTAGCCATGGTCACATGACTAACTCTGTACTGTAACAATGACATGGCCGATGAGTGGTGTCTCTAGCCATAGTCACATGACTAACTCTGTAACAATGACACGGCCCGATGAGTGGTGTCTCTAGCCATGGTCACATGACTAACTCTGTAACAATGACACGGCCCAATGAGTGGTGTCTCTAGCCATAGTCACATGACTAACTCTGTAACAATGACACGGCCCGATGAGTGGTGTCTCTAGCCATAGTCACATGACTAACTCTGTAACAATGACATTTCTGACTGGGATGAGGTGTACTTGAAGGGATCCTTTCCACTGGAATTGAGAGCACTCACTCTTCCAGTGAGCGCATGGTTTCTGCTCAGGAAAGGGGTGCTTGTGCTAGGCCCCAGAGGTGACACAAAAGCCATGCAAAATAAGCCCCGCAGGATTCATACTAAAACCAAGGAAACATGAGAGAAAAAAAAGTTGTTACAAAATAAGCCACTCAGATTTCATTCCAACATAATAAAACACAAAAATTAGCAAGCATTAGAAAATAAACATACTACAAGTGGAAGAAATAGAAAAATAAAATGAAACAGAAAATTAGACAAGCAGAATGAGTTTATTAAAAATTGTCAGCCGTTTCATTCTGTACTGCTATCCCAGTTACCTGGGAATCAGTGGCGTGCCCACAGCATGAGTGATACTTGCAGTCAAAAATCAAATAATTTTCAAATACATGAACAAACGGCATGGCCTAGCTAGATCACATACAATAATAATTGTTTTCTTTTTTTTTAAGAAACTAACTTTACTTGAGGGGACACATATAATGTACTAGTACATTCTTACTTAATGCATTTATTATTAACTATTAACTCAGAGTTTATTATTAATAAATCATGACACTTCATGTATTTCATGCAGGAACTATATTATTAGTATGTAGATCAGTATGTAACTAACAGTTAGTTACTGGTTAATTAATGCATACAGTGTGTAGCACTGCTCTGTGTGCCCTCAAGTAAAGTGTGATCAAAAAACATACACAAATGTATGTGATTGTAAATAGTTAACAAGTATTATGTCACTTGTTTCCTGCATTTTTTTATCTGTAAATGAAAATAATAATCAATACAATTTTTTGAACATACACAATGTAGTATATTTGCTGGAAACTAATGAAATATATAACAACCACAAAAAAAGCTGATTATAAAAATGAACCTAATCTGCATATGTGAATCCAGTCCAGAGAATCTCATAGGATGTTTCATGTGGGGAATATGTGGGAGAAAATAAATGAATGTACTGTAATCAAAATGAGCTAATTTTATGTTAAGTTTTGGCATTTGAGTTCCTCTGTTTTTAAATAAGAATGATGATGCAAATAGTGATAATATAATCACAAAAGTGATGATAATAATAAGCACAAAAGGTCACTATTGAACAGAAACATAGCTGTGGTCCATTTTATGTGTCTGATTTCCCTCATACAGTTAACTTAGCTTTCCTTCTCAGTACTAAGTTTGTTATACTGTATAACATGTAACAATGCCTGCCCTTTGTGAACTGTTTTCAATAAGCAATTGGAAGATGAATGGATGGATAATTAGTTATTTCAACCTCTAGCATTTTTTATGCACACTGCTTAAATTTCAGATGCTAGTAGTGCAATTCTTGCATTGGGTATCTCAAAAGTATATGCAAATTTTCTGCACATTTACAAAGCGAGACTAGGGTCTAAAGGTCTGAGCTATAACACATGCTCGCACTGTCCTTCCATTGAGAAGTCCCAAAATTGCACCGTAAGCCCCCCATGCCTCTCGTCACCTCTGCTGTATGATATGCATCAACCAGCCACGTTTGGTCATGAAGAACGTTTCAGCATTTAAAACAGCACAGATGAAGGAAATTGCGGGGTAATCAGCATGTGAAATCATCCAAATGTTCCAGTTTTAAGGCTGATTCAATGACGTCCTAACATAGCTGCAAAGAAAAGAAAGATCCAGCTGCTCCAAAAACCTCTTCACGTCCCACACAAAAAAGCCGGCCTGGCTCAGACTTCTCTGAGGCCCGGCACTAACGCAGCCGGCCTTCACAACCTGTCACGCCACTGGCAGTTGCCCTCACTCACCTGGCTCATACGCGAGTGTTTTCTCGATTTATAGATAAACTCGCCGATGGCCACAAACACAGAGAGCACCAGGCCAGCGGCCAGGACGATGAAGATGCCCCCGATGTTCTCCACACCCAGGGCGCTGGCCTCCTTACTATCCTCCTCCGGGCAGCCGTTTCCTCGCCACCACTTCTCCTTCATCATGTGCAACTTCCCCTCTTCCTGCAGCTGCAGGATGGCGATGGTCACCTTGTCTCTGTAAGGGGAACCTGCAAAAATTCAGTTTTTATACCGGGATATTCACGGAACCATTAGTACTGGCGTCACCCATAATATGAGCCATATGCTTTTGAGTCCCGCGGCCTGGTCCCCTAGTGCTACTTGGCACCACCCTTCCCCTGATGCTTACCAATGGGAGTCCCCACTCCATAGCCTTTCGAGTCGATCAGGCCCCCGATCTGGGTGAGGTTGCAGTTCCTCTGGCTGATGTACTCGATGCTGGTGGACTCCATGAGGAGAGCATAGTCTGTGGTGAGGACTCTCTGTATCCCCTCGCCGTTGTTTTTTACCAATGCCGTGTTCTTCCTGCTACTCATGAATGCCCACATTTTCTCATATGTGGATATTTTGGATTTCTGTTTCAAAAACAGACAAGTCAGATGCCAGTCCTTTAAATTAGTTTTTAGAATTGCATTCTTGATGCTTATTGGGCAGGATTCATTTTCGATTATGAATTTGTCACATTTTCCTGTCTCCTACATTCATCTAGAGTTCAATGAAAGCCTGCACCCAACTGCTTTTTGCCATTGGCAGAACAGTGACAGATTGGTGCTGATCTCCCCCAGCTAATTTGATTTTTTTCTACAACATCTAGGTGTGGCAACTCCCAGGCAATCGACAATATTTATAGACCTAACTGCATGAAACCATCTTTCTTTCAATTTTCATTGAAATGACCTGAGACGTAACGCTACTATGCTAGAAAATATATGGGGGCTGGTTTGCTGCTTTGGATGAATGACTCATTTACTATAAAAGAAGGGAGAGACTGTACCCAGACATGGTGAAGGCCTTGTGGTTATAGCTGGCGAGAAATACTAACTACCATGCACTGTACTTTATGTCCTCTGGTGGACGGTGCCCTGTCTAGGGTGTCCCCTGCTTTGTGCCCTGTGCTTCCTGGGAGAGGCTCCACGACCATTGCTACCCTATACAGAAGGTGCTGATGGCATCAGTACCTTAAAGAAAGTCATGGTAGATCCATCTCTTACTGCCCCATACTCGATTTTCGTTTGCTTTGCCAAGTCATCTGCCGAGTCGATGGGTGCATCCATCCTTTCGACCGTCAGAAAGGCGGCCAAGTTGGCGGTGTAAGATGATATTATGATGAGCGTGAAGAACCACCAGATCCCTCCAATGATTCTCGTTGACAGAGCCTTGGGCATCACCTCAGAACCTAGCAGTACAAAAGTGTAGCAGCTTAGGAAATCATGCACTGCTATGAGGAACAGACAGGAACTTCTTGCAATTTATTTCACAGATTCTTCTCCAAGGGAAGCACAGAACTACTACATAAAAACAAATGCCACTCTGATTGGGTTCTTCTGCAGATGGCTAACATGGATGGTCTATGAATTCAATGTAGTCATTATAAAATGCTGCTGCAGGTTAAGTTTCTACATCTGCTTAAGAAAAATTCTATTAATGGGAAGGCTTCATGCTGGGAAATCTGCCTCCAAAGTGAGTGTTGGGACTCCATGATATAGCTATGGGTTTTCTGCAGTTTGCTCAGCAAGGCAACCTAAGAGACACGTGTCATAAATGCTGAACTGTGGGAGGTGGCTTGTGTATGGCCAAGATGAGAGCTGGCGAAACGTACAAAGAGGTAGTCCCCAGGGTATCTGCAACCTAAGTCTGACTTTAAGTAAGATTCGTGGGTAAGTTGGAAAAATAATAATACAGTACATTATAATAATTATACTGTAATAATAAAAGTAGCTACATACTATGCTGTATGGTAACTTGAGCCAACAAATCACTGAAGCTCCGCAATGTTTTCTCGAGACTCACATAATAGTATGTGCGTTCGTTATTTTCAACCATTATATTTCACTCAAATTTTTTATATAATTGCCTTTCTGGTAGTATGTTTATAAGTACGAGTTGTTTTTTACGTTCCATCTGTGTGCTATGGTTAGGGCTGCAGCTAATCGAGTATTCTATCGATTATTCCATCGATTAATCGAGTAATCGGATAAGAAATACTTTTGTATTATTAAAGTGCAATAGTAACTATTCAAAAGAGAAAAAAGACAGGTCTCTTAAAATGAACAACTCATAAGTTTTAATTGTTAAACTGCATACCATAATGATAGTATTTTAAGTAATTCAACATGAGAGAGATGAAATAATCTGAGAAAAGCACTTTTTCTTCAAGTGCGTTTGCAAATGCAGCACTTAAAAAACGCACGTAATAATGCAGACACTTTACCGCAACACAGTATTTTTTTTTGGCAAATAAATTACCACAAAAGAATTTAATGTATTTTGCCACTAATTTCTTAGTAAATTTACACCCAAGGAGAGCTGTAAACTGATATTTTAATCAGCTGTATTAACATGGTAGCCGTGCAGCTAACTGTAATTATGAAGCAGTTGATAACCAGATCAACTTAATATGTAACGTAGCCTTCCGTCAGCAGTAGTCAGTAGACAAAATCATCATTGAAATGGAATATAGTATATAACAAAATATTATATACTATATTAATGACCGCTAATGTATTAAATGTTTTTGATCCATTATTTTATCAACATACCACTTCCATTGGCAAGCAATGGAAATGACCTTGATTCTGTGCCGTGAATGTCAATGTTTGGAACTATTCACCGTCTCCTTGAATTAGAAGTTTGCCCTATGTCGCTGTTGCTACCTGATCTGTACAGCCTTGTCGCTGCCCGATCTGTACAGTCTTGTTGCTACCCGATCTGTACAGCCTCGCCACTGTTTTTTTCTACTGCTCTGCTACACGTAATGCCGCGTAAGCACACTGTGAGACAGTAATAGTCCTGAGCAGTACATAGTTGTGCGGATTAAACGAAGCATCGAAATAAAGAATTTGCATTGAGGATTTTTTGCAATCTAGTTATTTGAGTTACTCAATGATTCACTGCAGCCCTAACTATGGTGGCTTGGCGAGCAGCCCACGCAGCACTGGGATCTCGCACCTCCGGGGGTGGAGCTCCGTTTGCTCATGTTCTCTCTACGTTGGCTTAAGTTTTCCATGGGTAATGCAGAGTGGTTTAGGTGAACCTGCGTTTCAAAGTCGTCTTGTCTGTGATTGTGTGTGCACCCTGTGATGCTGGTGACCCCTGGTGACCCCTCTCGGATATATTGTGTCCTGGGCTTCCTGGACCCCACATATGCAGTTATAGGGAGCAAGGGAAAGATGCTCGGGTCTCATTCCTCCATGATAAGGTTTTCCTGGAACTACATCAGTCAACGTAAAGTTCAGTCTTTAAGTGAACTGTTTTCTTTTCCAGAGAGCACCGTAAGCCTACCCAAAGGGTTAGCAGCAAGTAATGGGATTTTCCCAGCTATGAATGTGTGACCGGAGTACCTTGTTGCATGAGTGCTCCAATCCCAAACCAGAAACTGTTCAATAAAGTGAAGCTGTTCTCCACCACATCCGAATCTGGATTACAGGGGTGGGGGTTGTACCATTCATAAGGTGTGAACCTAAGATAGTTAAAAACGTTTGTTAAAAAATTTAAATAACTGTTGAATAAATAAATAAATTTAAACTTAACACTTAAAACACATGAACCTTTCCTTGCTGGATTTACAATCATAACATGTTGACAAAATACAAAATACTTTCCCCGCATCTTCACATTTCCTGCCACAGATTTCTTCTAGAAGATAAAAAAAAAAATTCAGAATTCTGTCGCTATGCCAACATGACATTAGACACTGTGTGTAATGTGTGATCAGGGGCACCATCATCATCACACCATCAGTGTGTTCAGAGGCAATTTAATTCGCAAAAGTTACACATGCATACTTTTGCTGCTAATCAAACACTTTGCACCTACATGTACCAAGTATACAGCAGAACCTCTCCATGAATTGAAATGGTGACATTTAAATCCAGTCTCCAACTATTCTATTTTACCTGATTTTTTGTGCATTGCATGACCTTCAATTGCATAAACCCCTATGATGTTTTCTTAGAAACTCTGCAGTAGATAACACTGCTGGTCTGCTGACATTACCGGTGGCGTGGTGAGGATGAAAGTAAAGGATTGTGGGTATCTGGTGACACATGTTTTTATTCAGAGAGAAAATATTAGTAGCCTGAGGACAGCATCTGTTTTTTTTTCATAAGACTTTTGATACACGCCAGGCAGTAAATTTAATATGTTGCAACATGCAATCCATTACAATCACCCATATCAGTCTCAGGAATTTGATTGGAAGGAATTTGCATATTAGTCTCGGCAATGAACTCTTATCCCCCCTGTGGTGTTCTGTCTCCCCTGGCAGAGAAAGCTCGGCATGCCAGATACGAGCAGATGTTTGAGATGTTTCCAGCTTTCTAAACTCTGTATTTCAATGCGGGGGCATCAACAAAGCGGCCATTCACACTGGGCCTGCCATGCTCCCTGCGTGCAACAGAAGGACAATGAAAAGACTGGCTCAGACCTAACAGAGAGGCAAACAACTTTATTCATACATCTGCTATGTATGCATCCATGTGCTTGCACATTAATTCCTGAACACGACTGCACCACCACCTTGCAGATTCCTTCAGAAGAATTTTTCTTTCAGCACTAAAATGTTAAGCCAATAAGGGTCTGTAAATGTATATTAGCCACCAGGGATGTAGCTGAAATTTCAGTTTTGTAGTTTAGCATGTTAAAGTTGGTTAGTTTGGAAGTTATCGCAACCTGGATTGCCATACCTGGCGATGACGAACAGAACACAGCTGACACCCAGGCAGGCCAGCAAGACGTACATCCAAATGTCGGGCGACAGTGGGTTCAGGAATGAGAAGACCCCCGGGTTTGTGCCATTGGGCTTGTGGTACAGGATGCTGATGCCAAGGGTCATGAAGGGTTTGGAGAAGTCAATGACTTTCTCCCTCACGTACGTAATGGTCAGGGGGGCCACTGCCAGGTCAGCCACCTGGGGGGGGGGGGGGGGGGGGGGCCAGGGAAACATGGGGACAGGGGGAGGGGAAACCTCCTATGGTGGAGAAAAATTTAAAAATTTAAAAAACATTTTTTTTTTTTTTTTTTTTTTTTTTAACATTTTTTAATAAAAA
>JAODKM010000035.1:12995880-13009583 GCA_026780845.1 Petrocephalus sullivani | reverse complement strand
TAAAATATGACGCGACCCCCCACAGAGCTCGCTGAGGCCCCCTTGTGGGCCGGGACCCCCCTGTTGGGAACCGCTGGATTAGAGGATAACTACAAAAAACAGAAAAGAACCTCACAGAACGCACTGTTTGTTCTTTGTAACTGTGTTAATCTTCTCAGAGCGGAATTATAAAACAAAGCAGAGAAGTCTAATAACAGCATCATAGATCCACGAGATCCGAAGCACGTCTGTGGGCACTTACATCGAAGCAGAGGCATATCTCGCTGGTTTCTCTGTCATCTGCTATCATCTCCTTTGTTTATCGTCGCCCTCCTCGCCCTTTAAAGCTCTGAGGAACACGTCCCATACCTTTAGCACCGCTTAAGGAAAACGCCACCTACACCCAACCCAAGTGGTGCAGAACAATCTGGGTTCTTCTTGAAGAGTCTCTTCACCAGTTCACCCAGCCTTCATCTCTGCAGGAGATGATGCTTCAGCAAACAACACCTGAATAGCTGCAGCAATCTTATCAGTCTGGTGGGGGCGGGGGGGGGGGCATGTAGGGAAACATCCAGGCATGGCATAAAGCATCACCCCCCCCCCCCCCCATAAGGAGCAGTGCTTTAATGCTTCAGAAACCCCATTCCTGATTAGTGGATGACATAGCACCAGTCACACTGAGGCTTGCCAGCTCTACACCTTCTTTCAGAGGTACATCTTTCACAGGTAGGTGGCCACAGGTTTTCAAGGTCTCCACATTTAACTGGCCAAAGCAGTTACTCCCATTCTCATGTAACCAGTCCCGTTTCCCATGAATCCGCCATTTTCGCAATTCGGCGGAATCCGCCGACCCACTTATGTTCTTAATTTACAGTGAGTTATTGTCTCTGCGCTACTTGGAATTAATTACCACTGACGCCCGGTGGGTGTCGGAGAGGCTTAATCATCGGTAGTCAGAGGTCACCCAAAAGCAAGCAATTTCAATAAATGACTGCTTAATTAGTAAACACTTTTTGTCAACTCTAAAACCCAAGGCTAATAAAGTAGAAAAAAAGCCTAATTTAAACTGTGTAATTAAAGTGAAACTCGGAGAACAGTAATAGAAGAGAAATAAGGCAGTGATTAAAATAAGTAACATCCCCATAAAGCAAATTAACCTCTTCTTTTTCAGCCAGCTCGAATATCAGCCAGCTCTGTATTAGAAAGTGTTACCTCAGGGACAGCTTTGCTTTTCACTTCTGCTTAAACCAGGTTGGTGATGTAAGCACTGGTTAACGCTTGCATGCAAATGGTCTAATTACGTATAGCCATTTCTGTGCTCCTGCTGGTGAATGTATATATCAAGGCCCACATTAACAAGTCCATGTTAATGCAGAACTATAATTTCAATGCATCAACCTTAATTGGACACTCAGTATAAGCCAGTGGTGGGGCTTTGAGGGGGTGAACAGATGGTCGTACCTCTTTGAACATATTCATGAACCGCGGTCCGAAGCGCCAGGGCTTGTGTCTGTGGCACTGCAGCGAGCTGATGGTCATCTGCGTGGACCGCTGGCCGGCCACAGCCACCATGCTCACCGCATCATACATCAGGGCTGCCTCGGTCTGCAGAGACAGCGTCCGCATGGGGATGGGGGGGAGGCAAGTATTCATGGAGCAGTCGGCCGGATGAAAATAAGGTGGAATAAAAGATGTAAAAGTGAGATAAATGGGGTTTGAGGGTCAGCCAAATGACACTGGATGAGCTAGGCAGCGGGGCCAGCCCGGCGCCCCCTTACCGTCATCATGCCATCCAGGAGTCCGCTTTCGGGCTTGGGAGGAGCCTGCAGCCTCTCCATGGACCACTTCTCCACCACAGAAGACACGCGGGGGCTGTCCATGTTAATGAGGCGGAAGCCGGTCATGTTGACGCCGCTGTACTGATAAGGCTGGAGGTCCAGGGCAAACAGGTCCTGCCATAACAAGGTTTGCCCGTATGAGGTTATCCAGTTACACTGTCTAAGGATAGCCTGTCTGAGATTGTCTCATCTGAGGTTACACTGTCTGAGGATAGCCTGTCTGAGATGATCTCATCTGAAGTTAGACCATCTGAGGATTGCCTGTCTGAGATTATTTCATTTGACAGTAGCAAGTCTGAGGTTAGACCGTCTGAGGATAGCCTGTCTGAGATGATCTCATCTGAGGTTACACTGTCTGAGGATTGCCTGTCTGAGATTATCTCATCTGAGGTTACACTGTCTGAGGATAGCCTGTCTGAGATGATCTCATCTGAGGTTACACTGTCTGAGGATTGCCTGTCTGAGATTATCTCATCTGAGGTTACACTGTCTGAGGATAGCCTGTCTGAGATGATCTCATCTGAGGTTACACTGTCTGAGGATAGCCTGTCTGAGATTATCTCATCTGAGGTTAGACCATCTGAGGATTGCCTATTTGAGATTATCTCATCTGAGGTTAGACCATTTGAGGATTGCCTGTCTGAGATTATTTCATTTGACAGTAGCAAGTCTGAGGTTAGACTGTCTGAGGATAGCCTGTCTGAGATGATCTCATCGGAGGTTTGCCTGTCTGAGGTTAGCAAGTCTGACATTTGTCTGAGGTTAGTTTGGCACCTAGTATCCCACCTGAGGTTAGATTGTTTGAGGTTAGCCCATCTGAGCTTAGCAAGTTTGAGGCTTACTGTCTGAGGTTAGTCTTTCTCAGGTTAGCCCATGTGAGGTTTCACAAAGCAACCTCACTATCGCTTTGGTATCATAACTCATGTTAAATGAGATGACAGAAAACAAAGACAAACCTAATGACAGTAAGTCCCCAAACAGAAAACACTGAAGACTAAAATTGAAATGAGGACTGATATTTAGCTGGCATGTTCCTCCCATGATCATAAGGGTTCTGCAGGAAATATCTGACCCTGCTTCAGATTAAAACATCTACAGATTAAATGTAATTAATTCATTACCCTAGTAACAAAATGAAGTCAAGGTATTGTTTCTCAAGTCGGAATATCCTGATCATGAGAATGTAAAAAAAAAAATTTCTGCATCAAATCTTTTTATCTACTATCTATTAATTTCAATCAAGTTAATTCATTCATTAACTTATTAACAATATGGAATAATAGTATAAGTCTTCATACTAAATATCATTCTAAATAATCTTGTTCGTTGCTTTGGACAAAATTATGTGCTGCATGTGCAAATATAAATAGTTTACGAGAACGGTTGGAAAAAAATTCTGCAACAAATCTTTAATCTAGCCCTTACAAGTGTGGTGAAGAAGAAATGGTAGTATTCAGTCATCATTCCCATGGACAGGATCTACAGGAAAGACAACAGTACACTAATTACAGATCATTTGAGAGCCATCACAAGTCATGTAATATTCAGTGCCACAATGTGGCCAAAACTGGCACGCTGCTCTCCAAACACACTAACATATTTATAACAAAAACACAAATCCCCGTTCATTCACTGCTCCCCAGTAATCATACATTCACACTCTTTGGTTTTAAACTTCAATATCTGGCCAGAGATGAAGTCTGTGTTCTGGACTGGACTGTATTCCACTGGGACCAAAAAGGATCTTTTTCCAGCCATAAATCCCAGGTGAGACGGAGCAAAAAAATATCCATTCACAGGAATGCATTAAATATGCTGCCATGGGAATATTCAATTAATCCATTTGCTCAATTTAAATTTTTTTAAACGTTTTACCCACTTAAAACGTGCATATCCATTTGAATAAGCGCGTATTTACATATAATGTGATATGCTATAAATTTTAGTCCAGCTCAGTTCCGGTGTAATTTGACTAGACATCTAGCCAGAGAGATAGATCTTGAGCACATTGCCTAAAGAACCACCATGACCTTAATATATTTTGCTGGGCTTTTAAATGAAATGATATCCATCCAAGCTCTAATGGCTTTTTTAAATATATTCCCAACCCTGACAGCCACGTCCTGATTATAGATTACTCTGACTGCAAAGGTTTTTTACCGACAAGCTTGGCCACATTTTATTACTCAGTCCAAATGTTGTAAACGAGTGATAAAATCCTAATGCTTTTTCTAGAAACCTCCAGTTTATCTAAATATGCTCCGCATTTCAAATGCAAAGTCGTGAGAATAAATAGCACGGCTTGAATGAACTCTGTAACGAGGCCTTGAACTCTGGGCCACATACCTCTCCTCCACAATGTTTGGCCAACATTTGTTGATACACTTGCCATTTCTCCTTCCATTTATCGAGCCAAAGACATGTTACACACATTTGTTTTAAAGGCCAACCATGACCAAGAGGTGGTGCTATAAAAAGGCATAAAAATGCCATGGGGCCACCTGCTTTAGGATGTCGGCAGCAGTCTGGTGTGTGCAGTCAAAGATGACATAAAGCTCCTTCCCTTTCTTCATCTCTTTCAGCAGAGGCCGTGCATCCCTGTTCCCCGCTGGCAGCTGCCGGATTTTGACTTTAATGTTGTATCTGGATGGGGCTTTGATCAGCTCCTGAAGACGTATTAATCCTCAAAAAAAGAGGAAAAAAACAGTAACCCTTTAAATATGCAATACTCTGTTTATATTCTGCATGGAAAACAGATTAACAGACCCAGAGGGAGAATTGTTACTTTATTATTCAGTAACTTCATTGTGGTATGAAAAAAGCAAACCAACAATGTCGTCTCTATTATTTGTCTGGCAAAGCATTTAATTCTCCATTCGCAAAGACAGAGTGCTGTGGCATCAGAGAAAAAGGTTACTATTGGACTGAGGCGTAATTAATTTCCTCGCAGTCACAAACTTACAGGTCACGTGATTATATTCATGGTTAGCACTTTCCTTGCTGCATGTTAACAAGTCTGAAAGATTTCTATGGAAGAAGTCTATGGAAAACTTTGCAGTTGCTGAAAGTTACTTTCAATAGAATAAAAGATACCATCTCTAACAGTAATTAACTCTTTAAACATTTACTTGATGGATTCCTTCATCAAAAATGGCCTAAACCTGCACACCTCTCTCTATATCTGCATAGTGTCTAGTCCCTGCTTAAACCTTGCTCAAGGACACTTCAAGAGTCTAATCACATTCAAACTCTTTAACTTTAATGCTCAGTGTTCATTGAGCCATTGAGACACCTTCCACTCTGATTTAAATAAACATTACATTTTAAGTTTGCCTCAAGTTTTTTTACCTTCTATCTCTGTTTGTTTTATGGTCAAATAACAAAGTTAAGGGCTGTTTCTCTTCTTTATGAGGCAAAGCAAAACCCCTAGTTTCCCACAGGAGCTGAGATAAGTTCTGAGATTGTACAGTTTAGTGTCACTATCAATCAGTTTTATTTCCCAGGAATGGTCATTGCGATTGCAAGCTGAAGACTACAACAGTGGTTCTGTTATTTCTTAATGCGGAACATCGGCCTGTCATCACAGAAAGCCTTGTCTCTGCGTAGTGTTATTAATTCATCCGTCCAGGTGGGAAAACACAAATAAAGCTATTGCTTCTAGGATGCCACAGCAGAAACCACACAAACACAGAGACTGGGACTGTTAATTCTAACAACATGATCTAAGGTCAGTTTCGTAACCTGGTCCTTTGGGACTCCAGACAATCCATCTAGGACCTTCTAGGACCAAGTTTGAAAACACTGGTCTAACTTATATTTTAGCTTCCTAATGCATTTACTTAAACAGAAAGGAGCCCTTGATTTGTTATCTAATCCAATCAGTCTCAGCATGTGTTTAGACTAAGTGGGGAAACTGGAAAACATAGAGGAAACCCCACAACAACACAGGGAGAACATGCAACCTCAGGCATAGACTTCAACCCTGGCCCCAAAAGTGTGACGCAACAGTGCTAACCACTGCACCACCAGGCCATCCCGAAACTGCAGGATCTAATGTGCAAATCAAAGAACTGGCCTAGTAATGTAGCATATTAGTCACAATAATAACCAAGCATGGAGGTGTCTCATTAAGCCAATTATCTCAGTCTCACTAATCGCATGATGAATTTCTTTGACGACCCTCTATCTTCATGACAGTCACGATAATCACACTCAAAAGATATCTCTTGGCATTTTTTTCCAAAGCCAGTGATGCATGGTATTCTGCTGCATCATAATGGATTTGATAGATGACATGTACCATAAATCTACTGTATACACTCACATGAAATTATATTAGATACTTAGCTTTTGTCTCCTATGGTTCAGTTGTGGTCATTGGCATTCTTACAAATGGATAAGTTGCAAACTTTCTCGGTAGACTTTTAGGGCAGAGGTGCTTAGTAACTTTTGAGTAATCATGTCAATTGAGGAGAACAGAAAAAAGAACTTGGTCGGTTAATAACTTCCTTCAACGTCCATCCTCCATCAGTGATCAGCGGTCCAAATAACGGAAAATGGATCGACAGAATCCCACTTTATGCATCGTCCTTACACTGTTCTGCTAATTAACTGAGCCGCTTTCATGGTAGGGCTGACAATGGCCACTCCCCCATGGTAGGGCAGACAATGGCCACTCCCCCATGGTAGGGCTGGCAATGGCCACTCCCCCAATGGCCACTCCCCCATGGTAGGGCTGACAATGGCCACTCCCCCATAGTAGGGCTGGCAATGGCCACTCCCCCATGGTAGGGCTGGCAATGGCCACTCCCCCATGGTAGGGCTGACAATGGCCACTCCCCCATGGTAGGGCTGACAATGGCCACTCCCCCACCCCCTAAATGCTGCAAGCAATGTGGCTCAGTACGAATGAGCATGCTGCTTAGTTTCAGTGCACTTGCACTTCTACACTTCCTTCACAAAGAAGGCCTCTCCAGGCTTGGCAAACAACAGACAAGGTCTGGACCTCCAGTCAGATTCCTGAACTACACGGAGAAGAACAACAAAAGCGACAGAAAATAAGTCACAAAAATGTGTCTCATGTAAACGTTTTGCAGATATAATGTGAAAATCACCCCAATGATTTACTTTCTTTTACCACAGCAAAATTAAAAGAGCACGATGGATCATGCAGTCACCAAACAAGGTCATAATCTCCATGAGGTCCCACAAAGCAGTGAAGGAACGCTGAGTACAAATATGCCTTTGCATGCTTTAATATGTTCAGAGAGAACAAATGAAACGAGTAAAAATCAGATGGCTATTCTGCAGTATATTAGGGTAGAGTACGTCCTGATTGTAAAGGCCCTGGTGGCAAAGGAAGCAATAATTTGTGTCCCATTGACACCACATTAAGACCTCTGTCAGTGAAGTACATTCCCGTTTGCTGCTTCTGTCACTTACTTTTATCTCTCAAATCGATGTGCTAAACTTGGCCTTCCGGTGGAGTTCAAAGTATTTTCAGTGGCTCACCGATGCATTAAACAGGGGGGTTTAATTAAAACAAGGGACTGCAGAGGTTCCTCTTTCTCCCTGCCTGACGCAACACTTCGGGGTAGGTGGGGTGGGGTAAAGCAAAGCCAATCCCTGAGTTCAGCTTTCATTCAGAAAAAAGGCAATAAAGTTTCCTGGAATGGAAGCCCTTCTGTGAAAAGCAATAAGCTGCCCAGGTGTTTGGGACATGGTCCGCCATCTCATATCCTGACCCAGAACTAATATGGCCTCCTTTCGAGAGGGATCTCGATGAGGGTGGGTAGGGCTTATCACGGCATGTACGCATTTCGCACGGGAGAGAGGCTAACCTTCTTTCATCCACATAAAAGGACTGCAAAATGGAAAAAGAGCAAAATTCATTAACTGCTTACCATGCAGCCTTCTTTTTTACCTAAGGCATATTCATAATGCATTTACCATGGAATGTTTTAATGCAATATTTGTAAGAAAGAAGTTACTGGGCCTTTATAAACCAGGAGTCAGCAACTACCCGCTGACTTACAGGTCTCGGAATATGCTTCAATTTGTGCCGGATTTAGATTTGGCTGGAACACCAGGTGAGAGGAGAATTACCCCGCTAAAGCGATCACAGGAGCTAGTGTGGTGTGCTGAGTGGACTGGAACAACTGGTTCTAAGCTTGCGGAAGCTCTCCTTAGACATCTAAAAGACACTGAAGCACCAACACATTCGCCCTGTCTGCAGTGCGCTCTTTCTGAAGCCACACCCACCTACCTGTGCTATCCTCGTATACCACGGTGACGGCTTTCCACTTGTAGAACTGCACGATGTCCAAGATGGCACGGCTGATGGAGGTGTACTCGGGGTACAGGTTGATGTAGAATGTGTCCTGGTTGTCTACAGAGGGATGTTTCCACCGGGTCTGGATGTGAGGCACCTCAAGGGCATTGCAAATAGACTGGACCGCACTGAGCGAGGAGCTGTGGGAGGGGCCAAATATTGCGGCGACGCCCAAGGCGAGCTGGTCACAGGCTGTGGAGGGGGTGAGAGAGGGACAAGTCGCTCTACCTGCCACAACACTCACAATTTCTCCCACTGAGTCTTTATGGCCATCCTTTGTCACGCCACTTCATTTCATTCCCTGATTAATCAGAATTCTGGGTAATTTATTCGGCTCTCTTTTTCAAAAGTATTTTTTTCACTGCTCCATTATTAACCAACCTCATTACTTCAGAAGAACAACCCCATTTGTTAACATTCCCTAAACTGTAGCGCAATACATCATAATTTAATGAAACCACACTCACCCCTCCTGGAGGCTTCAAAACTGTCGAACAGATTTATCCTTTGGATGTCGTATGTCAGGGTGCTGTTTGGCATCAGGGTTCGGTTTCGGTTTATGTTCGTGACGGCAAATTTGAAGGCTAGTTCTTCCACACTTATTGGCTCATTCTCCAGGGTCTCAAAAATGCCCCCTACAGATAGATTGAGGAATGGAGGGGAGGTCAGAGGCAAGATTTAAAAATGAATTAAAAGTCTGTAGGCTGTATGGCCAAGCATTGTTCACATTCGGCCACTCATTGCTGGTAGGAAAACATTGCGTATAAATGTTTGTAACTACTGTCCCCCCAGCAAAATGTGTCTCTTTGTACAATATGTGTTAAAAGATACATGCTTCGGGGCAGCAGGGCAGCTGAGGGAGTGGCGTAGGGAGTCTGCCCTTCTGCCAGGATTGGTCCCTGCCTCATCCCTTTCCGGACATGACACCTACGATGGACTGGCATCCCTTCTCCCACCCTTAATCTCAGTGCGATTTCATATCATAAGCAGTTATGATGAGGAATGGTTGGGGTACTTGAATCAGAGAATTCCATTTAAATTGCAATTGTTTCTGCAGCAGAGAAAAGAGAATGCTTTAAATTATAAATACGGGAATAGCTTGACTGTAGATGATTGTTTGTAATGCGACTGTACATGACAGTGTTTGTAATGCAACTGTACATATTGTGTGGATGGACCACAATCATCACTGAGAGTCAGCATCATAATAAATAATAACTAAATAAACCAAGGACATTCTGTCTGTTGGCCAAACATGCCAAAAGGCAAATAAACACCACACTTTTTTTGCACAGTGCATGATCCTCTGCATTTTCCCAGCGTTACAGCAGGTCTAGTGATTTAATAAACGGCAAATAAAATACAGATATTGCTTCAAGTCATGTGCATGTCTTGCACAAAACTTTTAAAAACAGTGAGAAAAGGCATTGTATCTGCAAATATTTACTGGTGTGTCAGGGTGTACGATCCTGTACAAATCAGGCAAAATTACAGAAAACTCAATACTTTTGAGTACATTTATCAAACATTTGCACCTGAGAAAGTTTTGAAGTACATTACCTTGATACCATATATCCTGATGGCATACAAGTATACAACGGTACGAGACGTCGTTTCCCCGGACCTCGGTGCAACATAAGACACAAGGAGGAGCAGCACGTTCACAATTACAGGGGGGGTACAGTACAGTATATGTGAATATAATAGATAAATAATTTAGCAGCAGGTAACAGAAGTGCAAACATGATTAAAGGGACTGTGTAGTGAGGAGTTTTGTGCTGCTCACTGGTGTTCAGGAGTTCAGGAGTCTTTTGGCTAGTGGGACGAAGCTATTACATAGTCTAGTTGAGCTTGTCTGGATGCTGAGGTACCTCCTGCCAGATGGCAGGTGGGTGAACAGTCCATGCAGTGGATGGGAGGGGTCTCTCACAATGCTGGAGGCCTTGCGGATGCATAGCTTGTGAAAGATGTCCTGGATGGAGGGGAGAGATCCCGATGATTTTTCCAGTTCCAGTTGTGTTCACTATCCTCTGCAGGGACTTGCGGTCAAGGAAGTTGTAGTTTTCAAACCAGGTAGTTATACAGCTGGTCAGGACACTCTCAATGGTTCCCCTGTAGAATGTGGTGAGGCTGGCCTTCCTCAGTCGCCGTAAAAAGTGAAGTCGCTGCTGTACTTTCTTGGCCAGAGAGGAGGTGTTGAGAGCCCAAGTGAGATCGTCTGTCAGATGAACACCAAGAAATCTGATGCTCCTGACAGTCTCTACCTCCGAACCCTTGATGAGTAGTGGGGAGTGGACAACGTTTGCCTTCCTGAAGTCAACGATCATTTCTTTCATCTTGTCCACGTTCAGGAACAGATTATTGCCTGTGCACCAGTCAGCTAGTTGTTCCACTTCTTTTCTGTAAGCGCGACTCATCATCGTTGCTGATGAGGCCCACCACTGTGGTACCATCAGCAAACTTGGTAATGCTGTTGGAACTATACTGTGCAGTACAGACATCAGTCAGCAGGGCGAAGAGGAGTGGGCTGAGCACACAGCCCTACGGGGTACCGGTGCTTAGCATGATGGTCCTGGAAGTCGTGTGACCGATGCGTACTGACTGGGGCCTCTCAGTCAGAAAGTCCAGAACCCAGTTGCATAGGGAGGTGTTGACGCCCAGCAGTATCAACTTCCCAATTAGCTGCTGTGGGATGGTGGTGTTGAATGATAAACTAAAGTCCATGAACAGCATTGACATATGAGTTTGTTTTGTCTAGGTGGGTGAGGGCTGGGTGCAGGGCAGATAGTATGGCATCCTCCGAGGCGCGGTTTGGGCGGTAGGAAAATTGATGTGGGTGATGTGAAGCAGGCAGTGCCGTTTTCATGGGCCTCATGACTAGCCTTTCAAAGCACTTCATGATGACAGGTGTGAGTGCTACCGCAAGGCAGTCATTGAGACACGTGATGGTGGTCTACTTTGGCACAGGAATGATGGAGGTGGCCTTGAAGCATCTGGGGATGACTCAGGGAGATGTTGAAGATGTCCGTGAGGATGTCCGCCAGCTGGACCCCATATTCCCCGAGCACGCGACCAGGAGTGCTGTCTGTAGCTAAAGTTTATAGTCAACGGCTGAAATGGATTTTTACTTTCTGGACTTGAACTATCCACTTTGGAATTTTACACATTTGAACTATATATACACACACACACAACTGAATACTGTGCTGAAGAAATTTAGGCTGAACATCTTCCCTGTTGATAATACAGCTGGGATCAAAGCAACAGACTTCAAGTCAGAAGGCCACATCCTTTCCCACAGCAATCCCAGCCACACAGCACTAGCATTTAGCATTGATTCCTATGTGAAAAACGCAGATGTGCAAATTTTCAGCCAGGTGCAAAAGCTGGACAGGATCATTTTTCCCGAAAGTTTACCTGTTCAAAACGTGAACACAAGGTAATTTTCTTGTCCCAAATTTGTCTTATAAATTGGAGGGTATCTAATTCCACACTGTCTGAGAAGACATTGTTAAGACAAAAAAATGTATCACACTGCAATTAACTGACAGAATAGAGCACGGGAATATGACGTCACGCTGCAGTGCATTATGGGGCGTATGGGTATGAGACGGTATACTGTGTGGCCACATTTGTGCAGCAGGTGTTGAGGTAAAGCAAAGTGTCGATCGATGTACTTCATATATATACGAGGGACGTTCAAAAAGTTTCCACACTCCTTTAAAACTATTTATTTCAAAACAAATTACAACAAAAATAACAACACGTTTCTGCATAGTCACCTTCTTTTGCGTCATACCAACTTTTTAATGCCATCAATGCAATGCAATGCAATGCAATTTTATTTATATAGCGCATTATCACAACATTACATTGTCTCAATGCGCTTTACATTTCTGCCACGTAAAGACCCCCCAATGAGTAAGCCAATGGCCATCAGCAAAAAAAGTTTTAGGTTGAGTGCATAGCCGCTGATGCTCCACTGCTTTCACATCATCACATGAAAATCTTCTTCCCCTTAAAGTGTCCAGAGTGATCCGCATCCGTCACACCGGTACGGCCATTTTCAGACATGTCAATCCACTCATAGGCCACTCTACGAGAGAATTCTTATATCCCCATACAGAGCACACATGAGGAGATTAATTTGTGCCTTCTGCTGACAAAAAGCATATGACAGAAAGCTGTTCCTCTTTGGTGCAATTTATAAGTTTCGCAGCCATCTTTACCACAGGGTGACAACTCTTATGCTAACCTGCAAGGGCAGCTGGCCTGCCTGACGGGAACTAGCGACATGACATGCTCAGACACGACCAGTTACTAGTCCTATGGCAAGCCGTTTTAGCTTGTTTAATTAGTTTTTAGCAGATATCACAAATTCAATTCTAACTGGTTAGAATGCTAACTCTTGATTACATTTTGACTAGTTACAATGCCAATTCCTGAAATCAGAAATTATATTTTGGCTAGTGAGATTCAAAATGATTTCCTCATTTATTTCAGTAGAATTTTAACTAGTTAACTAGTTAAAATTCTAATTTCTGATATCAGGAATTCAATTTTCACTGGTTATAATTCAAATTTATCTAGTAGAATATCCAATTTCTGATATCATGAATTCAATTGCAACTAGGTATGATTAAAATTTAATTATATCTAGTTACAATTCAATTCCTGATATCAGAAATTGGATATTCACAATACCCAGATACCCATTTATTATAAAGAGGGCAGTCCAAGAACTCAAGTTTGATTTCTGCTGTGTGTGTGGAATTTTCAAGCTCTCCCTCCGTTCATTTAGGTTTCATCTGGGTTTCTCCTATATTATTAGATGTTTGCAGTTTAGTGTGTGATTATGTGTGTGCTCTGTGATGGACTGGCATCCCATTTAGGGTCTAGCCAACCTCATGCACTATGTCCATAGGTGAGGGTAGGAACGTAGATCGACTGGTAAAAGTCGAGCTTTGCATTTTGGCTCAGCTCCTTCTTCACCATGACAGACCAATGCAGCGTCCACATCACTGCCGACGCAGACATAAAATCTGGCTGCGAACTGCTCCAGTGCGAATTGGAGGTCACGGTCCAATTAAGCCAACAGGACCACATCATCTGCAAAAAGCAGAGACCTAATCCTGAGGTCACTGAACTGGACACCCTCAATGCCCTTGCTGCGCCTAGAAATTCTGTCCATAAAAGTTATGAATAGAATCGGTGACAAAGGGCCCTGAGCCGCCTGATGGTGGACCAGAATCTCTTCGAAGCCGTCCAGAAGTCATTCTCCATGGCCTCACCGAACTCCTCCTACACCCGAGTTTTTGCCTCACCGACCGCCAAAGCCGCGTTCCGCTGGGCCCGCTGGTACTCATCAGCTGCCTCTGGAGTCCCACAAGCCAAAAAGGCCCGGTAGGACTCTTTTTTCAGCTTGACGGCATCCCTCACCGCTGGTATCCACCAGCGGGGTTCGAGGGTTACCGCCACGACAGGCACCGACCACCTTACAGCCACAGCTCCGGTCAGCCGCCTCCACAATGGAGGCGCGGAACATGGCCCATTCG
>JAODKM010000035.1:12976425-12987514 GCA_026780845.1 Petrocephalus sullivani | reverse complement strand
TTATGTTTAATGTTTATACTTTTTCCATTTCATTACAAAACTGAAGGCCTGATGGTGGATAAATGGTGGTTATTCTGTCAAGAGGCTCAGTTGTTGTTATTTTTAGTTGCTTTAATAGTGTGGACCAGTATTTTCTTTTTGATCCTCACAATTTTGGAATCGGCCCGCGGGCCGCCAGTTGATGATCAGTGCCCTAGACTCAGACTCAACTAAGGTGGACTCAAACACAACACTAATGCCAATGCACAATAACATGGACCACTTTCACGTGAAACCAAAAGCTGTGGCTGTCTGGTCTGACAGACTGTTGTGCAACACGGCACCACTCTAAGACTGATAAAAGGAACTTTACTGAAGCTGAAGCCGGCAATCGACCATCCCCCTCCCACATGCACCCCACCCCCCCAGGAGTCACATGTTTTCACTGTGGATCTAGGGAGGTAGCGGTGCCCTCCCTTACTTCTTCAGATTGAAAGTGGTAAGCCTGAGGATTGGGAGTTTGATCGATGAAGGCGTGCGTCTCCAGTTAACCAAACAGAACGAAGCGGTGAAAAAAAACTAAGGCAATCTGAGAAGGCTGATTGATGCAATTTAATTCTTGGGTCAACAGGAGCTGGCATTTAGGGGACACAATGACAGAGTGAAATTTCTCTGTGACAGCTCGTGGACCGCAAGTCCAGTGACAGCTTGTGGACCACAAGTTCAGCGACTCACAGCAAGGGGCTCTTTATGTATGGGCTAATGGAGGATAGATGAGAAGGACAGGAGGCTTCTGCACCACCTCCCAACTTTCCCAAAGAGTAGAAGTGAGGAGATAATGACACCAGCAGGAATGAAGTGCAGAGTATTAAAGAGGCTACTCAGAGTAAGGCATCTTACATCTACGCAAATTTTTATAAGACTAATTAAATAATTTGTAAGTTGGCAGTTTAATTAAATGCATTATACTAATTCATTTAAAATTTAATTCAGTTAAAATTTTATTGGGGCATATTTCAAAATATCAGACAGCACTGGCAGTCAGCTCACTATGTAACCTCACTGTCTGCATGTGTCAATGCAGTAGAAACGTAGGGCATCTTCTGTCGGAGACACTTTTTCAATTTGTCTACAGAGGTAATACAATACTACGGAATATAATAATTTCATATTTTTGAACAGAAAGACGTATATCTCGTTATGATCAGAATACCTAGTAGCGTTCCCAGAGAGAAGAGGTTTGTTCGGATTCATTCCCCATTTTAAGATGTGAAGCCGGTTTCCCAATAATGTGCCAGAAGGTGCACATTGATCTGTGGCAACAGAGGCACCGGTTTGTGCTCCACGAGAAGGGAGGTTTTAAGCTGCAACGTTATGCAATCAGTTACATTAACAGAAATCAGTCTCTGCTTCCTGTCAGCATGCCAATATGTCCCCGTCATTACCCATAAAGGATACTGTCACAGGGCAGACAGGGAACAGGGGAGCCAGACGCAACATAAAGATGAAGCCAAAACACTAAACTGGAATCTAAGGGCGTGTTCACATCTGCAGTTTGCTTTGGTTCCTCTCAGCTAAGCAGCAATGCCCCACTACAAACGCTGCGTTCATTCTGCTTATCGGTAGCAGGAGCGAGAAAGAACACATAGGAAGAAGATCTTGTGTCCTGGGCTATGCAGTGGAACATCTTTCACTTTTATGTATTGTTGCCTCAGTTTTTTTTACTTGCACACGGCACTGTTCAGTCGGTCAAATCCTCTCTCCTTCAGCTGTTGCCTAAAAATTCTGAAAACTGAGTTGTTTTTAGAAGCTCACAGATGTAGTCATCTGTCCAGATTTCATGAAGGCGCATGAAAGAATGCACCTCGCTGTTGGCAAAACCTTGATTAATTTCTCCTTCTTCGTCAAGCTGCTGCGATTGGTTGGTTTTGCTCTGCCACATCCCAGAATGCAAAGCACACCTGGCTATGGGAGCTGTGTAGCTCAAATTTGAGAAGTACACCTGAAAGTTGGGTCAGTTTGAGGTCGGATCACATTCACCACAAACAAACTGCTCCAGAGATTGTTTGAGAACAGATCAAGACCACCTCCTCTCAAGGGTCTTGGTACGGTTGTTTTGGTCCGCACCCGAGTGTAATCCCTGTGTTCACACCAGCCCAAACCAATCACAGCAAATCGTACTAGAATCCGTTTGACTAAAAAGTCCTGGTGTGAAAACACCATAAGATGTGAGGTCAGTCCCGAGGAGAGAAAGGCAATCATTCGTGCAGACGTGTGGAGATTGGAGTTACAATCACAAACACAGAGAGAGAGATCAGCGGCACACACACACACACACACACACACACACACAGGGAATCAGGTCTGGGAGACACTCACACCAAAGGTCCACAGAAGGCAACTCAAGCAGGCAAGAGAAAGCAAGGCAGTAGAACACTTGGTAATCTGACATAGTTACACTTCCGTGCAAAAACCGGTTTGACCAGTAAAATAGCTTCAGCAAAACCAGAGCATAGCAGGCAGTACATATTTTAGGTGTACTACCACTGTCTACCAGTCCACTTATCGAATTGTAGGCGTAAGTAACGTCTACAGGGGTGGGCAATCTTATCCGCAGAGGGCCGGTGTGTATGCAGGTTTCCGGGATAACCCTAAGGTCAGCTGTTCAAACCCTGGTGTGAGAATTCTTCAACCGATCAGTCCTCTAACTGGTGATCTAATTAGGGAGTTGCAGTGAAAACCTGCATACACACCGGCCCTTTGCGGATAAGATTGCCCACCCCTGGTCTATATAGTGCCGAAAAACTGGTATCTGTTATTTGAACCCCTCAAATGATATATAGTTTGCTGTTGTCATAATAAAATAAACTAACCAGTTTTATAGCTTAAAGCTTAAAGCTTCAGTTTTATTTTCTGGAGGAAATTAATTGTTTAGATGAATTGACCAATCGGTAAAATATTCGACAGATCAATCAACAGAAAAAGAGTCATTAGTGGCAGGTCTAATGTAAAGACAGACAGAATTAGTGTATTAGTATTCAAGCTCTGGAAATACCTGGGTATATCAGATTATTACTGAAAACATTGGGGTGACTTCAGAAGAGGTTTTGACAGGGCTAAGCTGACAGATGTCATATAATATAATAACACCAACATGAAGATCATTCAAACATTTTCTTGGACTGCCTAAGACTTTTACAATACTGTAAATCATAAAAAAAGTTAAACTGGATACTTTTCTTGAGCAACAGTGCAATATATCAAAAAACAGCCTTTGTAATCAAAATGCGACACACACACTGGCAATAATAAAAACAAAACAAAAAACCATTCAAGACCTCTTGGGCCAATGACTAACAGCACCATCACACAGCAAAGTAAAAAGTCCCCAAGTAGGCCTTCTGATATGATGTGACCAAAAATTGATTTGCTAGAAACGCAATTTGAATTATTTCTTTAAGATGTAGACCTATTCCAATACTAGAAAATCCAGTTTGCAGTCTGGACCTGAAGAGCCACTCTATGGCTCTCACACACTCATCCTAAACCCTTTAACACTGTATGTAGGCACCATCCAGGGGGAGGAAGCAGAGGACCTACAAGTACAGTACCAGGGGGTCCATCTGAGCAGCAGACTGGGTGGACAACTCAGGGGTACTGTAGAAGAAAGGCCAGAGCTGACTATGTTCTGAGGAGGCTCAGGTCTTTGATGTGTGCAGCAAGCTGCTGAGTACGAGCAATCGGTCCACAATGGCCAGTCTGCAGCCACTGGAGAGTAGGCCTCAGTTCAGAAGATGCCAAACGCATGAACAAACCCATGAGAAAGTCCAGCTCCAACAGAGGACTGACCCATCATAGGAGGCAGTGGCAGAGAAGATGATGCTGGATGAACAATGCTGCTCATTAATTCCAGGGGGCGCTATGCTGGAACACCATTAGCCACCAGCTCATTCCACCTTGGTGTGCTTAAAAGCACTCATGGAAATCCTTCCTACCTGCTGCCATTAGCACTACACACCTCCTCCCCACGTGCCACTCCCCACCCCCAGCCAAAACACGCCAGGAAGCATCCTATCTTGGCAATAGAAAAAGTTCAGCACAGTTGGATTCTTATTGTATATTAACCATCCGCTAATTTATATAAATTATTGTTTCCCTGATATCACCAATAATCCATAATATTCTGTTTTCTCAGGTTAGTGCTTGTGTACTTTTCAATTTGAGTGCACTATGTTTACATTGTTTGCACAATGTGTACTGTCTTTGCACATTGCTTGTTTTGCACTATATGCATGTTCGTCTCTGCATATTGCTGTAAGCACAAGAATTTCCCTCTGGGATCAGAGAAGTCTAATCTAGCCTAATCTAATCTAGAATGAATGTGCCACCAGAGCTCTGTCTACCATTGGTTTTCCAGTGCTTTACAGTAGTAGTAAAATCTAAAATAGTAGTGCTGTAAAAGTATCTAAAGTACCAAAAGCATCTATTCTATCATGCATAAAACTGTTCCTGTACTTGTTTTTCATTGTTTCAACCTACAGGTTACCAATGCGCACACCTAGTCCTGAGTGCAGTCTCACGCATGGGGTGTTATGGAGATGACTAGGCCAGAAGGGTCGGAGCTTTCACCACTCGATAAAAAGTGCAGCCGGAGTGACGTCTGGAAGTACTGTGGCTTTGTGCCAAATGAAGGTGGTAAACACAGGACATATGCAGGCCTGTACACAAGCTGTGCACAGTACTGATTTATTACTGACAAAAGGGGCAAACAACATCCATCCTGTTCAGGGCTAGGAGGGTCTATCCCAAAGGGCATGGGTACAAGGCAGGGAACAACCCAGGATGGGGCGCCAACCCATCACAAGGCATACTCACACACCTATGGGCAATCTGATAAATCCAGCTAACCTCAGCATGTTATTGTACCGTGGGGGGGAAACAAATTACTCAGAGGAAACCTCACAATGACATGGGGTCCAAACTCTATACATGGCATAGCAGAGACTCAAACCCTGATCCCAGAAGGGCAAGGCAACAGTGTTAACCACTGCAGCAACAATTTAAGATAAGATATTCAAGATAAACAAGGCTTATAAAATGAATGTGTATCTGTTATATTATGTATTTGTCACGCTGGGAGCGGGATTTACGACCCATGAATGCAGGCTGTAGGGTTTAGCCCTTCAAAGGGGCGTTTATTTGGGGTTGACAGGTTGAAAACAGGATACAAAGACGGGAGTGGGTCGTGACCGCTGGCGCACAAGGCATAGACGCAGACATTGCATAGACAATACCGGACGAGGGAGACAGGACTGGGGCAGACTAAATACAGGTAATGCTGATTATCGAACACGAAACAGCTGAGGACGGGAGGATTCGTACGAGGGGAACGAGGGGGCGTGGCACACAGGAGGATCTGACGGGCAGGGCATGACAGTATTGTAATAATGTAACATGCAGTTTTTTTAATTGTTTATTTACTGCTTTTGAATATCCCTGAACATGATTAATGCATGATTACAATGGCTACTACTGTACTTCTATTATTGCTGTAGTACTATTATGTACTACTATAATGCTATAAGTAATACAATTACACTTTGACTGACAATGCACATTTTTTTAGATATAGTGACATGACAAAAACATTTACACAAAGTTTAGTTTAAAGTTCAACTGCAAACAAAACTGCAATTTAATTTTTATTATCAAGTTACATTATATAATGTGTTGAGAATTGAAAATGGTACAGAACTGATGCTTTTCTTGGTATTGTATTGAAATTTTGGTATGGTGACAACACTAATCACCAGATAATAAAAGTGCACGTAATCTGGGGACTTAATTGGATCTGCTCGTGTATATTGTTAGAATAGAGAGGTACTTTGCAGTGTTATATGAAATAATTGTTCTGGAGTGGCTTTTAATTATTACCCACTTTACTCTTTTAGAGGATGTACAAACAGCTCTCCCAGTATTTAATGAGTATACAACCAAACCCAGCCAATTAGTCAGTATGATAAGGAACTTATTCTGAATAGCCAGGATTTATGTCTGTGTGTCTGTTAGTCAGAATTCTTGAAAACATTCGAAACAGCATTAAGACCACCTATCAAATGTAACCATTTTCCACAGTAATGTGACAGCTGTAACTATACATCTGCTCCTTACTCATGCACCATGCACTTTATTGGAGCTATGTTGCACATATTTAGTTTTCCTTTACTGTTCCTTATTTATTCCATAATTATTATACTGTTACTTTACGTTGTATGCTTTTCATAACCTAGCATTTCATTGCAGGTTACAGGTGGACTTTATACCTCGCATGTAACATATAAAACCATTGAATACTGAATCCTTAATTTAATGTGATTTAATTTTGAAGATATTTAATAATGTGATGGGGAAAATAAAGCTATAGCCTGCATGAAACCAGGCCAGGCTGGCAAAGTAGAAATCAAACCAGCAGAATGTCATAACCTGAGCATGATCCCGGAAGGACAGCAGGAATAAAGCCCGGATGTGAATAAAATTACTGCTCAACATTGAAAGAAATCCAAGACAAAGAGGTTCCCTCAAATGAAGAACTCACAAGTACCTCCTCCCTGAGAGAACCACTGAATTTCCTAAGGGATTGCCATATCCCTGCCTGTCTCCTCCCTGTCACAGCCCTAACAAGCCTCACGTTACTCAATAAAGCCCATTTTTTCTGACACATGTCCTCAAGTCCACTAGTTTCCACACGCAACAGGGATAAAAAAAACTACAAAGATTATCAGTTTTTAGACCTCCACAGCTAATTTTGTAAGACTAATAATATTAAGCCATTGCTTTGGAAGCAGAGAGGATATATTCTACTCTCTGGCATCAACTACAGAGTCATATCAGAGCCTATCTGATAATGTGTCAACATGGACCTGTCTTTAACAAACATAACAAACAAGCTTTGCTCATCATCGAGAAGCATTATCTTTGCACAGAATGACTTTGTTTATAACATTTTGAATAATCTCCACCATCTACAAAATGTTAAACAGGTGGGAAACTGGTTTAAGGTGGGAGGTGTGGGCTCACTGAGGAACAGGGCTGGCAGTTCTACTGTGAGCGCGTCATCGGAGATTCTCACATACCCTGTAATCGTGCACGCTCAAATATGGAATATCCTCTTTTTCTCTCGATTACACACACAGGAAAAAATGTCCCCACAAAGTAAAATGTGTCAGGACGCATGGTTCCCACAATGTAGAATACACACACACACACACTCACACTTGTATTCCTCTCTTACTAAGGACCGTGTATTCATTTCTATGAGAAAAATCCTAATCCCAATCATGACACTCTTAACCCCTACCCAGCCCTAAGCTTAACCATAAGTAACCAGACAAAATACAACCCTTGGCATTTTTACTTATTTGGTTGCATAGAGATTTATATAAAATAAAGTCAGAAGTAGTCAGGATTTGCTATACTTAGGTCATTTGGTCCTTACAAGTATAGCAAAACACACAGGATTCATTTCCCAGATTACATAAGAGATTAGATAACATTTTTAATAACATTTATTTAAAGCATACCTCCATATTTTTATTTCAAAGCTCTTATTTTGTTCAAAAAATGAACAGGCAAGCCACAATAATTGGGGTGTGACTGAGTACTTGTTTTTGTCTTAAATGGAAACAGTTAACAAGGATTTATTTTATTATGCAGAATTTTTTTTTATCTTGTGGGAATTCTTGGATAAATGAACAAGTCTACTAGCTTGATCGTAGTGGACTGAAATAACAGCAGCGTATGTGTGAGAAGCAGACCCGTCGTAATTAAACGTAATTAAAGCGTCCCCCGGTTGTCTTTTGGGCAGATCATTGCACTTTAATACAAGCAATGATGAGAGTACAGAAGCCAAACTACAGTTTCGACACATTTTCTATCTACGAAAAAAGTGACTTGGTACAGGATGGACTGAACAGCATACAGAGTAACGTGGACATGTATCTACTTTTACCAATCGTTTGGGGGAAAATACACTCAATACGTAGATGGACACGTCTCCGTGTCAATGTTATTCATACGAAGTGGTCAGAGAGCGGCAACTGAATAATACTGGGGGCGAATCGTATCCAAGTAAAACCGATAATCACTGCAAAAGGGAGAACGTTTCTAGAATACAAAAAAGATACTTAAGGGGAGGCACCTTCTCGAAATAGCAGAAATTCACAGCAAACCATGATAAGCAAAGCAAGTAAAGAAACCGTCTAATATACACACAAAACGGTATGCTACTTGTCACTTACCGATTCTAAGGACTTGCTGAGAACTCGGATAAAACTCTGCCATAAAGTAAAGCAGAGTAAGTAAAAAGCCCGTTCTTTCCTCCATGGTCCACGTTGGGGAAAGAGGGTTAGCGCTGACATTCGTTTCTCTTAATTCCTCGTTAATCTCTCAGCCCTCGTATCCATAAGCGCAGAGGCATTCGCATCCGACCCAAACCTGTCGCATTCTGTCGCTTTAGGTGTCCCTCTGTTGTGGCTGCTGTCGGCTTCCTCATCTTTTTTTTTTACCCCATCCGTGCTGCAGGTCCGTCCCGGTAATACCTGTACCCCTTCATTTCACCGGGGATGACGCTGGAGCGGAGCGGCGGCTGGGATCGGACCCCTGGCTGGCTTGTGCGCTCAGTTATGAGCGGCTCCCATTCAAAGACCGGGGCTGTTACATTCCGAAGATCAACTTAACAATCTTAGCGCATTTGCTACCAATAACTTTTCCGCTTCGGCACGCCAAGAGATGATTAAATCTCTGCCCGAGTCCCGACGGAAGCCGAGATCTAATCTGGGAAATAGGCGGTGCTGCTGCTTAAAATTAAGCAGCTCTCACACAGTTTAATCTTTCACGGCTGAATGGGAATTAAAAGCAGTTGGCTTGTTCCCCGTTGTCTTATCTTCATAAAAATACGTGTTTCCGTGTATTCCGTGTATTCCGTGTGAATCAGTAAAACATATTTTTGATTTGCTTAAATTCCCAAATACTAGCCGCATAAAACACGTTTATGCCTTTATCCACCGCAACTGACCTATGTAATATTAGTACAATACCATAAAAATTGTCCGAAAGGAGAATCACTTTTTACACTTTTACGCAAAAAATGAAGACAGGGTCAGATGTTGAGGTTCTGCGTTTGGGTGAATAGACACTTGTTGAAATATCTGGTGCTGTCCAGTGCTGAACGCGAATGCGAGTTAATGGGGAAAAGGAGATTACAAATAACCCAGCCACTAAGAATGCCTACAAATACCTAATATGGATATATTTAGGATCAAAACAATTTAAAGTGCTCTCTTGCAAGACGCACGACATTGCCTTATTCCCGAATTTCTCGAGGGACTGTCCGACCCGGTGTATCTGCATCTGCTAAATAAAACTAACATGTAAAAAATGCATTATTGTTGTCGTTCGTTTCGGTGGCCAATAGGCCTACACGAAAATACACTCATTTAAATTATCCATGAAAAGGAGGAAATCGGGTCTTAGATCAGGCACTGAAAATACATTTTAACTACTTGTTTATTGGTGCCATCTGCTGGAAAGGCGCTAATATGCACACAGCGAGCGAATCGGACTAAGCGGGCTGACTGACTAACGGCGTCACAGCAGGTGCGGGAAACCGTCACGCACACGGCTCTTTGCTTCCACAACAATTAGGCTACGTGTGTCAAACTGATTTCGTTTTTTTTCTTACACACTGGGTGAAATCCTGCGTCTAGTGCCATCTGTTTCATGTTCGATAAAGCATTTTATGCCTGTTCCCTTCTGCCTGAAATCTGGTAGCCTCTGGAAAAGACAGATCTAGACCAATCGCTTCCCCGGAATCACTGATGATGATAACCATCCATCCATCCATCCATTTTCTGTAACCGCTTGTTCTATACAGGGTCGCGGGGGCCCGGAGCCTATCCCAGAGGCTAGGGGCGCAAGGCAAGGAATAACCCAGGATGGGGAATAATAATAATAATAATAATAATAATGATGATGATAATAATAATAATAATAATAATAATAACCATGTAACAAAAAATATCACTAGATATATACTAGAATATATCACTAGATATATTCATTCCAACGAAACACGTATATTGAGAAAACAACACCAGGTTGTTTAAAAGTAAAATGTTACTAAGTAAAAAATAAAATAACACTTCGCTCTCAATTGTGCAGAGTCAAGAAAATCTAAAATGCAAACATCTAGGCTTCCGGCTTTGACCGCATAAAAAACGCGCGCAGGCACACTCACACACCGGATGAAACAGGCATGCCGTAATGGGACCGTTTCATCGTCAGGCATTTGAGGAATACTACTAACATGACTTCCTTCCATTGACCTAAGAGAGATGTTCTCCCTCTCTCTCTCTCTCTCTCTGCACAGCGTCATTATAATTCAGAAGGCGCCCCCTGCACGGTGCAGGACACAGACTGACTCTGTATACAGACTCACGGTTCGCAGTTCAGAGGCCTATACTACGAAGGGGGTTTAACCAAATTAGATTTAACCCGGATTTAATTTGCAAACGCGGCGTTGGCAAAATCAGGTTGTGTCAATCGGTGTTAATCTGTACTACGAAGCCAGTTAAGAAGTGGATATGTTGAATCAGTGTTAACTCAATTATAGTTTGTGCGCGTTCACGTAAATGGAGCACGTACATATTTCACGGAGGAAGACTACACGCTAATTATGCATGTTCATATAACATTTAACAGAAGTTAAGCCAGTGTTTAACAAACAAATGATTTACAGCAAGACAAAATGGAAGCATATGTGTAATGGGAAAACGACTAGGAACCTGACAAATTTTTCCTTAAAGTGAAATACTATCAAAATAGTAGATCAGTCATAAATATGTTACAGAAGAAGCTAACAAATTCCAAATCGCCACCTTATGTGACTCCAATTAATGAAGAGAAGGTGAACCTAAGGCAGACGTGTAGTCACTAGCCCATATATCAGATCTAATAGCATATTATACGAAAAATACCTGTACATTGATGCTGTGAAAAGATTTGCGATTCACATAATCGCCCTCATGCTCTCCCAGGGGTGCACTAATTGGGA
>JAODKM010000035.1:12932263-12947863 GCA_026780845.1 Petrocephalus sullivani | reverse complement strand
GGGGGGTTGGAGGGGCGGAGAGAGGGAGAGAAAGATAGGAGGGCAGGGTGAAGCAGAAGAAAAGCCACGGAGGAGAACCGGAGAGGGGTGCGGGAAGCCGCTCCTCGCTTCCTGCAGAGTCGGGACTGAGATCCGAAGTGGCCGGCTACATGGGCAGTGCGGGATGCGCTTACATAAGCCCGCACCCCCGTCCGTCACGCTAGCGGGAGCCCTCGTCACTCTCGTCCGCTGTTCCTCACTGGATGCTGGTGCCGGATCCATCCTGTCAGCCTGCTACCGGGGATATCTGTGCAGTGGGATCCCTAACAGCCAGCCTCGTTCCAGCGATCTATTTTCACCGCCTGTAATAACCGCCTCCATCTGCTTCTCCTCCTCCCCCCACCCTGCTTTATTTCAGTCCCGGCTCCTGGCTGCCTGGCTGCCTGGCTGGCCGGCTCCTGGGTCGCCTATCGATCCGTCTCCCTCACCCGGCCAAAAATAAAAGCTCTTCCGACTCGCGGGCGCGGATGCTAGAAGGGTGAGGGACTGGCTCTGCAGTTTGGCGGCGGCCTGGACGGATTCTGGTGGCTTTAGGCTTCTGGTGTAAAGTGAAGTGGCGCGTTTTCAAAAAAAGGGAACGCGCCGACGCGACGCCAGGCAGCATGCAGCTAGACAGAATGTACCAGAATTCCTGAAAGTCTCACTTCACTTGTTACACAACCTTCCCTGCTGTATTTGGTTAAAACCTTCAGTTCACACCTATTCCTTTGCTGATCCTCATTTGGCCCTGAGACCCTAATTTTATATCATCAGTAATATGAGCCAATGAATGGCCTCATCACTGAACTTTGCCCTGCCCACAATACACAGGCCCCCACGACCAGACACAAATATCAGCAGTGGCACCACAATGCACTGGGTACATCGGGCCGAATTACACATACATGATGATTACATACAGTACTAGGGAGCATCAAGGTATTTTTTATTTTGGTCACTGTGAGGTAATACATGGTACCCTATAAGACTAAAACATTCACATAACAAAAAAGCTTAAAATCATTGTGCCAGGAGGGGACGCACACAGATCAGAGAATTAGTTCCCGTTATTTCTCCTGTGTGTCAGGCATCCCCTGGGATATGGTAAGGATGGATTTCCTCACCTGCAACCTTGCTATTATTCTTATGGCCATTGTGAAGAAGGCAGTCTGAAATCTTCTGCTTTGGTGAGAGACTTCCCTGCCTCAGAATTTCCTGAACTGCCTGGGAAAACTACAGGTATTGTGAATAACCTTTTGAGTTTGCTTTTCTGCTGAACAATCATTCTTTAAAATGAGTCCCTCTAAATATAATCCAGGACAAGTACAAACAAACAGATTGATGAAGTAATCTTGATTGATAAAGATGTAAGTGTCACTTTTTAAGTGTCTGAATGCAACGTGTTCCCTTTATACTCCTGCTGAACATAATGCCCAATTTACTACAAGATATAAATTTAATTTCACAAGTAGTTTACTGCTACAGCTTGAGGGTGACGCAAAGTAATGGGATCTACAGGAAGTACACGCTACAGGAAATGACATCATCTGCCATATGATTGATCACTCCCCTTTTCAGCACCACTCTTTATTTTTGATCTGTAGTTTACGGTCAAAACAGCCCTGCTTTTTCATTGGCGGGGTTTTAATTCTGTACAGTGATGTGCATTTAATGTCCCCACAGAATGGGAAATACCACTTTGTTCCAACTCGCGCCACTTCAAAGGTCAGAATACCCAGTAATGCTTTTTTCCTTGAAACACTACTCAGGCAGGCAAGATAGGAAAGCAGAAAAAGAAATGTAGAAACTGTCTGGCAGATGTTTCTCCAGGAGGTGTCATTCGAAAAGAACTGAATTCTGATTATCATTTTCTCTAAGTCATATTCCTATGAATCGCAGCATGTGGAATTTAGGCAATGCGATTTCAAGGTAAGATGTGCAGAAATTACAAAGAGTGCAGAAATTGCATAGAGGAAGACAAACTACAGGTAAAACATAACGTTCAGAATGTTCTGGAGAACTGAAATTCAGAAGTGCACTCCAAATGCTAACCCACTGGGGTGACAAGCAGGGAAACCCTTTGTAATTAAGGGAAACCACCCTGCCTCACCCCCAAAGACCAGAATATCAGTGGCGGATCTGTGCACTGGGTCCTAGCCTCCCCATATGAGATCAGTGGGCTTGGCACAGCTGTTGCACTGAGGGCTGGGGGTGCCATCAGGTATCACTTACTGCCAGATTACCTCCCACTGAGCGCCGTCTAACATGCATCGGGACTAATTTGGAACTCGGCCAATTGACACTGCCTGTATTTGCATGTCCGGACAAAGTTTTGTTCTCACGGCACAAATTACACTGTGAAATGTGGGGCCTCCTCTGGGGGGGGGCAGCAAAAAAAGCGAGCGCTTCTGAAGGTGAGACAGCCTCTGTGGCAGGAGTTGTAAAAGTGGGCCAACGCGTGCAGAGATAATGTCCCTTCGCACTGGGGGGGCCCTGCGCCTGCAGGGGGCAGAAGGCGGGATGCTGGTGCCCACCTCTGCTTCCATTTGATATGCAGCCGCATTAGATACACTAATTCGTCAGATACGAGCATATTAATGACACCGGAGCAGCACGTCGAATGCAGGAACGAGCAGATGAAGTGCGCCGGGATGATCACGCTGAATAGCCCTGGGATAATCACATCAAGCACACAGAGAGGGGTGTGCGAAAAACAGGAATAATCACGCCAAAAACGCAGGGGCCAGCAGACAGAGATGAACAGATTTTTCACTCAGGGTTAACTACGACATTGAATGACTGGGTTGAACATGCCACATGTGCAAGGACCAGCATCAAATATATGGAGAAGAGAACAAGGACTGTGGAGAGATGATCACAGCAAACACACAGACATAAACATTCAGAAGCATTAGGATGAGCCCGTCAAACACACAAAAAAGAAACGTCAAAAGCACAAATACTCGTGTACAGTGTGCCAGCAAATTTGGATACGGGAAATAAGTAAGAAGTATCTGTCTAAGAGGGAGGACAGATCAGGTGGACGGGAAGGAGCACTTCAGGTGGAGGGGTGGTTAGGGCGACGTGCTGGATGGGCTCAAAGATGCGATGATTGGAGAGCCGAGGGTGAGATATGTTCACGTAAGTCCAGAATAAACGCCAGATACAGGTGCCTGTGCTACTGGGGAAAGGCCTGAGTCTACCATTGATCCTGGGCGCAGTTTTCCTTTAGAAGAGAGACAGACACACTCTCCCAAAGCTAATCCAGCAAAGGTGTCGGGGGGAGGGGGGGCAATGGAGCTCGTCACCCCCCAGCAGAGTTTTCAGCAGGCACTCGGGAACAAAATCATCAAGCAGGCTGCATGTGGTTAGATTGAAGCCGCTGACAGCCAAAGTATGAAGGTGAGTCAAACCTTGGGAGGGGAATTTCAGGCAAAAACTCAAGCCATTGAAGGCTTGAGGGGCAAACCCCCCACGGCAAAACCAGCAAGCAGGTACAGAAGTATGAGGGAATCAATTTGGTGGTCCTCGGTTTAGACCCTCCCATCAAAGACACATGATACCCCATCCAGCTCCACGCCTCCTATGTAGAATGTGCAGTCACATGAAACCTGGACAAACAGCAGAGCACATAAGCACACCCCTCCTACACACACACACACACACACACCATTTCATACAGTACAGAGAAGAACCCTCGGTAATGCTTTACATTAACCGCAACTACATAGTGCATTCATAGAACATTCAGTGCATCTTCATAATGCATTCATAGAGCATTCTTACAAGCAGCTTGTAAGTCATACCTTAACATTATATGATAATAAAAAAACACTGTGTTATTAATTATATTAAAGATGTTAAGATATGCTAGGATGTTAAGGTACACTTACATACTGCTTATGAATGTTCTACGAATGCATTATGAAGGTGCACTGAATGTTCTATGAATGCATGATTGAGGCATTATGAAGGTGCAATTAATGTAAAGTGTTACTGAAAGCTCTTTTAAAGACCTTTTAAAACAAGGACAGAGAGAATAATGATGTGTCACGCTTCTCCATAATGCACCCCTCTTCCCGACACACACACACACACACACACACACACAAGCAAAGAGGCAATGTTAGGTGCGTGAGCAGTTATGTAATCCTGCTTTGATCTCCAATGGATAGCTTCCTGGCGCTTTCTCTACATGTCAGACACCTGCTGTTCCCCTCTCTGTGCGCAGATTCATTTTCTAAAAAACGCAGAAGAGAATCAAAACAATCGTGGACTGGAATCTGTGTAAAGGGTCCAGCATGCAGAGACAAAAATCACCATACACATTAATTAATAATGTTCTTACCACATCTAATGTTATTGGATAATTTAATCAATAAAACGACAATTTAATTAAGTAATAAAATACAAAAACCTTTACATTCCAGCAAGGTTGAAAATGAAAAGCTTTATTGTCAGAGGTTGCTGTACTAGCTATCAGTTTAAACTGAAACAAATCAGTTTCATTTAAACAAAACAGGCCAAAAATACTACACCCCCCCCAACTTCAAGTCTGGTTTTCCCTAGCCTAGGTCCAGCCACACAAACTGAGAAAGAAACATTTTGATGACACTTACAAGCACCACCGTTCCTGAATCCCCCGTCAGCGGGGTCTCAGTTCCACCAACATTGCCCCTCCAAACCTCGCACCCTACCTCCTGTACGTACAGGTCCCCCCCGTCCTGACTCCGCGTCCTCCAGAGAGTAGGGGAGGGAGACAGCTTCCCCTAAGAAGCCGAGCTCAGGGTGCGGGGCTGAAAGGGGGAGGGCCCGGTGGCCCCTGGGGGCCCCGGCCCATCACCTGGAGGACTGGCGGCTGGTCGTAGGCGCCCTCACCAGGTGCAGCATGTCATAGATGGACTCCGACGAGCGCTTGGCGTGGCGGCTCCTCCTGAGCGCCGACATGGCCGCGGTCGGGCGCCAGCCCACTTCCTCTCACCCGCTACACTGCCGTGGTTTCCCGCCACACCATCCCGCTCGGGTCCTGCCCCGACCGCGGCTCCGGCTCCCCGTCCTCTCTCTCTCCGTTTCTGCCCGGGAGACCCCGTCTAAGCCCGGCTGCATCCGGTGGGGCCGCGCACACGGAGCGGTGGTCCTCACCGCCACGAGGAGCAGGCAGGCGGAGGAGGAACGTGAAAAGGGAAAGGAGGCTGCCTCCTCTCCCGAGCTGCTGCCGAGCAGGACTGGCTGGCGAGGCGCTCCGCAGTGCATTTAAATGCAGTGGGTTGGGGAGGGGGGGGGGTGGGCTGCGGAGGAGAGGAGCATGAGGAGAATGGGATGGACGCACTTGTGCGGGAGGAAGCCAGGAGAAAGAGGGAGAAAAAGGAACAGGGCAGATGTTATGTAAGGGGGGGGCAACTGCGACATTTAAGTGGATGGGTTGTCCATCAGGATACCCACAGCTACACTCGGGACAGGCACCGAAATGCCCCCATCATTAAGATGAAGCTCAGAATTAACCAAATTATGGCTGAGAGATTAAGAATAAGCCGCAGGCCCCCTTAGGGCCGGGTGGGGCCACGTCCTGCTCTACCAGACCAGAAAAAGCACCCTCATATTATATGGAGATGTGCACCAAACTGCTCAAGCAAATGAAATGTAGGGGTGATAGAATCGGACACTTATTATAACTATTTAGTTATAATTATTTAGCTTTCATTACACAATAGATAATTAGGAATGATTTCCAGGTAATTTGTCCTCTCTGCATTCTCTTAAAAACCTGGTCCAATTTATCAGAATGAGTCAGTTTTAAAGGCGCAATTTGCAATTTTTTTCTATCTACACAATAAACAGCTAGATTACCTGTATTTGCAGGCAAGCTGATTAGAAGTATATTCACGAGACTGAGGGTCTCTCCTGCACACGCAGGAAGGTAACAGCACATAAGACACTTGCGAAAGGTTGTAAAAACGACTGGTCAACGTTTTAGCAACTGACTTCAAACGTCAGGAGGAGGTGGTGGAGGGAGCAGTCTGGCTGGACTGGCTTTGTAGCACAAACAGAATGAGTCACTGCAAAGCAGGAATGCTGCAAACATACAGTGCAACAAAAGAAACAGACAAAAGAGATCGGTGTCACTGAAAATCCCTGACCGGAAATGCCAAGATAAGCCGGAAAATCTATCACTGGGTCCCAAACCAGGAAAAAACACATGAACACAGGTTCATTGGGAGCAGACAGAGAGGAAAGAAGCGATAACAGAGTGAAAAATGCTAAATGAAAAATCTATATCGTAATTCAAATGAAAAGGGGAACATGCAGAGTGTATGTCTGCAGTCACTATGTCATTTTCACGAGCCAGTAAAACCCCTATATGTCGACTGAAGCTGTCACATGTATAAAGCTCACGTATTCACTCTTTAAGCTCATCCTGACCTTCAGCCATTACTCTAAAGCAGTGTCCCTCAACCCAGTCCTCGAGGAACCCCAGACTGTCCACATTTCAGCTAAGCAGTGGTCAGTTTTGCATGGAGCTGGGTGAGAGCCAAAACGTGGACTGTCTGGGGGTCCCCCAAGGATCAGGCTGAGGAACACGGCTCTACAAAAAGTTACCCTGAGGTGGGGGCCACAGTCACAGAGCATTCATTCATTCACTGTGCGATGCCCATTGAGTATGAGGAAAAAGAGGCTGCACTTTGCTTCAGCTGGATTTTATTGACACAGACGCGTCTTAGCGTGATGCTTTCCTCAGTGTGCTACAGACCATGTGCAGTTTCCTGCAGGACAACCAAGGATAAAATGACAGGTGTAATGGACATCACGAGGGCATCACCCGGCCACGCCCCAGAAAATGGTGTAACAGTACATTGTCATCATTATATGAAAAATATAAAATATAACAAAGTAACTGGTAATATGATAACAGTTACCATTTACAGTACTGTAGTCTATTATTACTTTTTATGAATGTCTGAATGTTGTTTTTACTGTCTAAATGTGTACATTTTTGCCACTGCAAAAATATCATAAATCGGTCCAAACTGCATTCAACTTGCGACTGTAAAATAAACTGTCATGGGTATCCAACGAGATGGGGCTCTGGGTTTGGCTTTAGCTGAACTGCCTTCATAGGATTACTATTTGGTTTGATATTAAGTGTTAATCCCTTGTCAGAATCATGGAACATTTCACAGCACGCATGCTCACAGGCACACGCACACATACGCGCTAAAGCTGGCGAGCGTGTGCATGGACGTGCGTGTGCCTGCGCACCAGCTTTAGTCGCCTGCATGGTAGACCATCCCAGTGGTGGCCGAGACAGGCAGGGACGGTATCGACCTGCCTCCGTCTGGCTCCTATGTTTCCCAGCGCATCAAACACCAAACTCACTTCGTTGATGAAGTCTGGTGGCTTATTCCCTCGTTTTCCAATATTTGGCCTCCAGGGACAGAAATTCATTATCAGAGAGGAGTTGCGAACTCTTTCATAGCAGGTTTTTTTTTTTTCCTGTGGAGATCTCTCAGACTCTTCCAGCTCTCAGGGCGATCAAATGTTTTTGAGGGAGGTTCTGGCTCTGACTCAGCAGCACAGAGCCTCCTGGCGGTGCAGCCCGGGTACCAGGGACTGGAACCCGGTGGTACGGATAGTGGGGGGTGCATGGTTTTGCAAGCCTGACAGCACACAGGCCACTGCAGGGCTCCCTCCCTCTGTCTCTCTCGCCACTTCAGTCCCACTTGCTCTGACATTTGCTATAGTGCAAAGTGTTCCTGCATTTTTTATCACTTCAAACTTTAAGAAAAAGAGTCAAGGTGCCACATAGAGGCCTGGCCGGCGTTTCAGACTTAAATCTCCTTCGGTCCGAGCACAGTTCGCACGCTTCACGCGCTCAAGCCTTCGCGCTAATAATAGCACCGGCCCTTCGAACAATTTTAATCATCGCAAGCAACCCTGCAATTTAAAAGCGAGAATATTTAAACGAGCTGTCCGTCATCTGTCCATCTCTGGGCCATTTCTCTCGAGCAGCCCCACGGGCATCTAAATAGCATCTAAATCCTACCATCTCCATCGTGCCCCTTAACATCAAATGCGTGCCGCTTTGCCGTTCACAGCTGTCCGTCCACAAGATTCCCGCCACCAGAATATCCCAGAACACATGAAAATAAAACTCAGATTCATTCCCCCAGAAAATAAGCCTGTTTCTGGGTTCCTGGAACTGTGACACTTTCCCCCCTGCCGGTCATTGGGAAATGGGTCACGGTCAAGCTGAGGTGACCGCAGACTCACACAAGCGCAAGCAGAACAGTGGTATTAAATGCTGCAGATGCAAGGATCCATGTTGGTGAGCTGGGAGAATGACCCAGAGGCAAAGTGGATGGAAGATTATTTGTCCTTTAAAAAAAACTGAAAGCACATTAGGCAAGGAGATAACACAGACCTCCTTTATGGAGCAGCTGCATCTGAACCAGGAAGATGCTCACAAACCCTGGTCTCTGTGGCTCCTGGTTAGCCTGGGATTAGCGTCCATTAGTCCACGTCCACCACCCAGAGCAGATCCTCACAACAAGCTCATCAAATAAAGATCAGTGCTCTCCCACTGGAAACACCCACCAAAGTGACACCTCCTTTCAGCAAGGAGGATGTTTAACGAGTTTAATGAGGCAGAGCTGAGAGATGGAGAACGTTAGCATCTGCCCTATGGAGACACCTGGCATGCTGGCTGTGATTGCTCTCATCTCATCCCATCCAGGGCTTCCCCAGTCTCACACTTCCTTGGAGAGACTCCAAGGTCACCAGGACCCTGTACTGGATGAGCTTTTGGAAGATGGTTGGACAGATGGAAGGATGGATGGATGGAAACCTTGGGTTAATAACTGCCTTGGGAGTTTTGCTATGTACTGGCTAAAAATTAAGTCTTAAATACTCCAATCTGTGTTTTTCCCAGCCTCCGGTATTAATTAGTCGCCTTTAATTTAGCTGTTAGATTGCGCTGCTGTAGATGTGATAGTTATATGCAAATGTCATTTACAAATGTTATGAGCTCATATGTGTCCCTCAAACAAAACAGTGCAAATTAGTTCAAATTTTAATTAAGAGAAACCAAGTATCGAACTCACTGCTATGGTTTGGGGCAGTATAAAGCTATAATTTCTATAATTAATGTGTTTAACATAATGAAGCTTGGAATAAAAGCCCTTATAAAGGATGGAAATAATTACTGAGTCAGACAAAGGCAGTTATGATAATTCTTCTGAGGATCTATCTGTAGGAACACCCCTCTGAAATACAGTGCAAATGAACTTCAGGAATGTCAAAATGTGTCAAATCATGGGAAAACATACTGAACTTAACCAGAATGAAATGCTGGAATTAATGTTTTTATCACCAGTCTTATTGTCTTATTAATGGTTGGTTCCAATTATTTTGTTCAGGAAACATCAAAAAGCTGCTGATTAGGATCGGTTTAGGTTAGATCAGCCTGGTATTTTTCTCTTGACTTCAAGTCCTTAACCGTGGAGACATAGCGTAGAACAAATTCATCACTGACATTTACCTTCAGACTTTCCACCAGATCACTGAAGCTCTCAGAATCGCCATGGATACAATCACAAGGGCTCTCCAAATCCAAGGATACCCCATTGTCCAGGATGTCCTCTGCAGAAAGGGGCAGGGAGACAGGTGGTCCGCAATGTTCATGACTCATCAATCCCTAAACATGTATTCCATGGAGTGTAAATATGTGGGAATATTAAACATAAAGCTGTGTTTTTCCAACAACCAGTTTTTGAGGCAACAATATTTTACTAAGAACCACAAACAGTTAATATACACCAGCTACAACATACTGTATAGAATCTTTACAACACTTCCTACGTAATACATTACTATAAGACCTCATTCAAAATACACATTTCCTCTGTAATTCTATTGTATTCTCAATTGCAAGACTAAATCACTATATATGAACAAAAATAAAATCTTAAAGCAAGATTTCCGGATTCCTGTGTCCGCTTTTTCCCTCGCCCTGCTTTGAAATGTGACAAGAGCCTACGGGCGCAAGGTAGGGAACAACCCAGGATGGAGTGCCAACCCATCACAGGGCACACTCACACAGCTATAGACAATTTGGTAAATCCTAATAACCTCTGGGTAAACCCCATGACAACTTGGGGAGAACACGCAAACTCCACACACACAGAGCCAGAGCGGAGACTCGAACCCTTGTCTCCAGGGTGTGGCGACCACGCTAACCACAGCACCATCCCTGACACAAAGATCCAGATTCTATGTGACACCGCTATGACTGTACTAATAACCAGGGAATCCACAAAAAAGGTTCCAACGAAAGTCTATTCTGAGGTTCCCAGATTCCAGCCCCCCTCAAAACATCACCTTGATCCTGGGAGAAGATATCGGTGTTGGGGTCCTTCGCTCCATCGGAATGCCGATGGGGAAGGTAGCTGAGCTGGTTGCGATGCACCGAGGGCAGAGTGCTGATGGCCAGAGTCAGGGAGTCCTGGGAGAACACCGACTTCATTTCTGAGAAGGTCATGCTGCTTGGGTCCTTTCCGTTAAGCTCCAGCACCTCGTCGCCAGCTCTCAGTCCTGAAGCAGACAAAGGATTGAGGTGTGAATTGGAAAGTATGTGAACCCTCAAAGACTCTATTCTGGGACCTTTGTTGGCTGCTTCTACATGGAGTGTTCTGGGCGAGTGGAGCTGCAGATTTGCACACATTTATTATGAGAAAAGTACTTTCACACTTCCTGTGCGAGTATCACTCCATATGCCAAAGAGAGCTAAATGCTTCTATTTTGAAGTTTCTATAATGACTTTAGGCCTGTTTTTACTTTTATTCTAAAAAAAATCTATAAGGTTGCCACACAAATGTATAGTTAAAGTACTACTAGATTAGGTGGACCCCACCAATAAACAACATAGCAACTTAAAACTGAAGATTCAACAATCCAACCATAACCTGATCTCATAGGGCCCATCTCACCAGCCCTGGCTTTGTCAAAGTACGTATGATTTTAATCCTGGAAATATCCTAACTGGACAGTGAAAACAGTAACAACCTTTGGCAAAGGCTGAGCTTCCTGCCTTTACACTGGTGACGTAGAGCTTTGGCGTGTCGTTCTGGTCTACCATGGAGACGGAGAACCCTGTTGGACGGGGAGACCCATGACGTGCATTAACAGTCAGTCGTCTGTTACTGAGAATGTAGAAGAACTCTGATAAACACAAATTCCCATCACCATTTAACTGGAGAAGCTAGCATATTCAGGAAAATAATATTAACATTATGATATAAGTACACTGTTGTGCAATTTTAATTGTGTAGAATTTCAGCCAGTTTATTTTGAATAGTTAAAAATTCCTCCTTAAATGGAACACTTTTTGTGCAATCAAAAATACAGACATTTCCAAAATGCATATATATAAATCTTACCGTAACCAATCATGTAAGAGTCACAGCGAGCAAATGGTATCAGTTTTGTGATCCTCGAGCAGATCTGAACTTCCTTGTATAGCTACAAAACACAGCATTGTTTAATCTCATTAGCTAGTACAAGCACGGATTACGGCGACTGAGTCCTGTGCTTTGATGCAATTAAGTGCAAATCAAGACTGCATTCTCCGACAGGAATGTCTCACCCTATATGAAAAATAATCTTTTTTCCAAGATTGTGGCTGATTACAAATTTCACAAGTCTCTGTCCACCATTACACTGTCAGAAAAATGGGTACCAATTTCTACCTTTGCTTGTCGGTGGGGCTGTACCCTCAAGGGTCTATCAATTGTACCAATTGCTGTAGGTATTTGTACCTTTTAAGGTATAGAAATGTACAAACAACATTATCGTGCCCTCAATGGTACAAAAGAGGCAAGAATGGATGGGCATCCTCACTCACTAGGTCTTTCAGTTCCTCTTCAGGTTCAGGGACATAGAATTGCACTTGGTCATTAATTAAAAACTTCAGTCTCAGGTAGTGCTTGCTAGGTTCCAGATGGTGAGCCTGTGGAAAATAAAGAATAATTTAGATGGAATTTACCTTTGAGAATTTACGTTTTTTCATGTCAAACACTAATGGAAAAGTTTGATCTAACAAGAGCAACAACGATTTGGTGCAGTATATTATACAGGCAGGGAATAAAATGGTGCCCAGGTAACACAAGGGATTCTGAAATACCGAAATCTGCAAATTTAATCCTGTTTTGAATCAATCTTCTTTGCCAAAATCAAAATATCACTGAACTGAAAGCTGCAGTACAGACAGATATGCTGTAATACGCAGGTTTACCCAGGCTGAAGCCCAGGGGCTTTCTCTAATAAGGAATAACAAAACGTATTTAATAAAAATTTCAGTGTTGTTATTTGCCAGTGATTGAGTCAATCATAATGTTTTTGGCGCGTGCATTGGTTGAATGAATCAGACTGACGCAATGAGTTCCAAATTTCAATTAACTGGTTACACCCACCTAAATGTGTCAATCAGAGTATCTCTTTCATTTTATGAAAGCATTAGCATGTCTAGTTCAAGAAGGTTTGAAAGTGGGACAGCCAAAACATAAGCACAGGAGCAAAAAGAAATTACAGAACGTCAGACGTCAGATTTGCTTCTATGCACTTTGCTACACCACCAAAATACCCAGGGGCCTCTGGCCATGTTCACGTGCCTCTGATTACAGAAAGTCAATATTTATAACCAGCTGAAAATTTATCTATGTTGTGCCTTTTTCACTATGAGACTAACGTAAATTTATGCATGACACCACATTAGCAATCAATAAAGTAAAATATTTTAGAATATCACTATGCAAATTTAAATGTGCAATAAAAATTTGAATCTATACAAATATGATGAGTATTTAAGTGCAGAAGTAAAGGAAATTTTGCCTTATAATGACGTGCCGGGACTTTGCTTCGTAATGATGTGCCTCGATTTTGTAATGATGTACCTTGGTGTTGCATTGTAATGACATACCTCGGTTTTGCTTTGTAATGACATGCCCTGGTTTTACGCTGTAATAACATGCCTCGATTTTGCTTTGCAATTATGTGCCTCGGTTTCGCTTTGTAACGATGTGCCTCGGTTTTGCTTTGAATTAACATTCTTCGACGACAGTAATAACGAGGGAGCTGAGAGCAGGAAAAAAGCACAATGAGTGAAGGGTAAGGCGAGAGATAGAGATCCCAGAGGCAATTCTGTGCTAAACTTTCTCCAGAGAAATGCCTCTTCTACAATTAAAACTTTCTGGTGCATGGCACCAGCAATTTTACTGAGCTTCCGTATTGGAGACACCTAAGTAGCTAAGGTGACTGCTAGCTAAGGCTGCTAATAACCCATAACCTCACCATAAATCACTAACACCATAGACAGACATTCTATAGCAATTACTGCAAGTTTCTATCTCTGCCTTATGATTTTAAAACTTCAAGTAATTCATGCCAGTGGAATCAATAACACTTGAGCATGATGACAGAACAGCCGCTGATTCGAACCCTGCCCGGGCAATCTCCGGAAAAACTCAGACTGAGAAATCCATTTTCCGGGGCCCTTATCTGAAGCTTGTGACAATCGGTGTGTGATTGGGTGGCGGTGTCATTCAGCTGGGCCCAGCAGGACACAGCCTGTGCCCAGCAAGACACAGCAGCTCTAAAACAAGTCTTTAATAATTCCCTGTGATCCCCTTCTATACTCAGAAATTCAGAATAGCGGGAAATAGAGCATTTTGATATGAACCAGAGAGCACAGCCTTCACAACAGTCAGCAGCCTGCTCCGTTCTCTGGAAGCCTCATAGGGTAAGCGGAGAGTTCTTGAAAATGTCATTTCATGATCATTTTATTTATTTTAAAAGCATAGCATTGTCTAGTACAGGCTAAAATACAGACATTAGCCAACCATGTGGTGAAATAAATGCTTAATGGTTTACATTCACGTTATTTAGCAGATGCTTTTGTCCAAAACGATGCACAAGTGGTCAAACGGCATTTTAAACACATAAGGCTGTCAAGGAGCCGATTAGACATAAGCCCAGCTAGGCTGAGCCTCCAATGAATGCCCACCTTATACGCAGTACTGAAGCAAGTATATGCAGTAAGCTACAGGATAAATAATACAAATACTTTCAAACAAAGCACACAATATACAGGTAGATAAAAATATACGTAAGCCTATGGCGGTGCAGTGTTGTTTTTGTGTAGCTAAATATAGCGTGCAATCACGTTACTGACTGTTTGTATTTCTTTAATAGCTATATGTGAACATATTGAATACAGTCACCAATCAGCATGGAGTAGGTCAGGTAGGAAGGGAAAAAAAGTAGGGAGGAGGACAGCTCTATGTAGCGTAATGATCAATAGGTACAAGCTGCATATTACGTGTAATTGGAATGGTACAGGCATTGGACAAGAAGGAAGTAATGGAGAGGCAAAATAAGCTAACCTGCGCAATGTTACAGTCATTAGGCTGTAGGGAGAGTGATTCTGCAGTGATTATGGCTGTAGGGAGAGTGATTTTGCAGTGATTATGGCCTTAGGGACAGTGATTTTGCAGTGATTATGGCTGTAGGGAGAGTGATTTTGCAGGGATTATGGCTGTAGGGAGAGTTATTTTGCAGTGTTTATGGCTGTAGGGACAGTGATTTTGCAGTGATTATGGCTGTAGGGAGAGTGATTTTGCAGGGATTATGGCTGTAGGGAGAGTGATTTTGCAGTGATTATGGTTATAGGGAGAATGATTTTGCAGTGATTATGGTTGTAGGGAGAGTGATTTTGCAGTGATTATGGTTGTAGGGAGAGTGATTTTGCAGTGATTATGGCTGGAGTTGATGGAAGTCTGAACTGAGAGTGGAGCTCCTGTCAGACTTAGCCACCAGGTGCTGGGTATTGTCGAAAGGTCAGCCAGGGACTGAGGTCCGCACCTGAGTGGAAAGGGTGGCGCACATTCGCTCTTCGGCTAGAGGTACATAAAGCTTGTTTTTTACCTTATTAAGGTGAAGCATCCAGTTTTTTAGATTATTATTTTTCTTTACTTGCCCACCGCGTCCCCGATCGCTGAACTGGCCTATGACGGTAATGATCACTACTGTATATTGCTTATGGGTCGGCCGACTTAGGTCTTCTGTTAGTTTACACCGGACATGACGGCATTTGTTTACACTCCTCACCACCCTACACCCCGCCACGGTTCATGGTCTGTCCCTCCTCAGATCTCTCCTCAGTAGGTCCTTACCACAGCTGACCATGAGCTCCCCACAAGCCTTGTCGTTTGCTCTGACCCAGTCATTTAACCATAATCAACACCCATAATCACCCATGCCCATTTCTTCTGCATTCAACACGCCAACTACAAGTACTAAATATCAGCTTACTGTCTAAGATACCCCAGACTGTTTTTGTAAGATAGTCAACGTGGGTGTGTCTGTGTGTGTATGTGTGCGTGTGTGTGTGAATAAACTCAATGTCCCCACAATTTTATAAAAACCTTTCAAAAAATATAAAATCTTTTACTTGTCACCAGTGTTACCGGCGCGGCGGGAGGAACGACCCATGTTGGCAGCCGTGGGGTTAAACCCTTCAAAAGGGCGTTTATT
>JAODKM010000035.1:12874104-12903139 GCA_026780845.1 Petrocephalus sullivani | reverse complement strand
AAAACAGCAGCCCCATCAACAGCACAGCATTGGTGTATCTCTGGCATGGAGCAGGCAAGGAAATGATGTGACAATCCACCATGCAGCTCAGAGACAACAGGGATTATTGGGAAAAGTGAACACGACTGGGGAGACCACGACGTAAAGGACCACGAGGGGTCAAAACAGAACAGGGAAAAAATAAACTAAAGAAAGCAGAACTTCACACAACTACAGAGTAGATTCCTAAGGAACGGAACACAGATAAATAACAAGGACGGTCTCAGGCCAGCCTCGAACCTAGGACTAAAGGGATAATGGTCTGTGAGCCACAAGCTCAACCTGCTGAGCTCTGCTGCAGTCTTGGGAACAGAGGGAATACTAGGGGCTTAGGTACAGAGACAGGGAGGGGGACAAGATGACCATCTGCTGGCCAAATGGAGAGGAGATACAAAGGACAGGGTCAGGTGGGCACTTACCCTAACAGGTGCACAATCAGATATACTCAAATGTGCTTCCCTAAGAAGCTGAGGAAGGGTGGTTTCTGAAGGCTTAAATGTACCTGTATTACATGACATTTTGTCGAGTACAATTTATAAGTTTAATATCTTGGTCTGGTGGATTATTTTAGCCTTATCTTATGACGAGGAGGTAACAAGTGGTTGGCCTCAACCAACTCAAAGAGAGTCTAAAACAGACATGTTTTACTACAGAATCTATGAAGCTGACTGGGAACCCAAAACCTGTGTGGCATCCAGGCACGTAACCGTATACCAATCTACTGGGAGGGACCGCAAGACACAGACTGATGTGTAAGATACTGCAGTTAGAACTGCCATGGGTGCTGGGCAACAGCTGGACCCTTAGTACAGTGACGACATCTGCAAATTCCCCTAAGTCTAGCCACATTAGAGCATTCTTTCAGTGATCTCATCAGCATCATCCCCAAACTTCTTCTCCTCATGAAGGTCATGGTGTCAGAGTGCCAAGTAGGGCAGACTCTGTTTCCAAGGTCACCGACTGTAGCTCATTCTGGGGGATATAATTCCTCTAGCAAGTCCAGTGTCTGCCCTGGGGTCTCTGCCCTATTGGCCATGCCCAGAATAACTCTCTTGGAAGCCTACCAGGCAGCATCATTATAGGATGCTCCTTTCACCTTAGCTGACTCCTCTAGATCTGAAGCAGCAGCGGCTCTAATTTAAGCTTTCTCCAAACTCAACAAGACTGAACCCAGAAGCCCAGCAGAGAAACTTCATTTTGGCCTCTCGTTCTGCTGAGTTTGTTCGGTTCTCACTGGCTTAAAAACAGCAGAGAAGCGCACCGACGAGCTCTGCTTTTATTTGCAAGACTAAAACAGACATCATAATGTAACCAGCGGGCTAACACACCAGGTCACACAGTCAGGCCCTGAAATTACCTATATGAGCTCCGGCAGACATTTAAACTCCAAGGTGAACTGTAGCTCGCAGGCACAATTATTTAAAGTTTTTGAGGGTCACTGCACAAACAAATCCCTGCGGACAGAATATGCTAAACATGCGAGTGGGGATGATAGCATAGATCTACTATTATTCTGTTGTTATATTCCCTGGCTATAACCCTAAAAATGTCATGGCGACACACCTTATATAGACAAAGGAACACAAACCAATGCAATCGCCTAACTTTTATCTGACAGAAGGGTAACATACTGTAGGAGTTATCATAATGCAATCAAGTTTGTGGCAAAAAAAAAGGAAAATATTTTGTTTCAGGGATTAAAAGCACTAAAAATATGCCACCCTTTCACTGCTGTAACTTAAACTTCCAGAACCAAAATAAGGGCCCACAGGTCTAGAGGATGCACATTTCTGTGGTAGAATTTAGTTATTTAGTTACAAGAGGGTATCTGCAGGTATCGGTAATTTTTTTTTCAATGCCTTTTAATGCCATTTTTAATACCTTCTCAAAAGTCTTTAAGACCTCCGCCTTACTTAAAGCTCTAATTAGTGACATCACCTAGACCAGCGTTTCTCGAACTTCTTTGTCCCAGGGCCCATTCATTTCAGGCTTTAGGGCCCTGCATAGGCCTACACCCCCAACGACACCCCATCTGTGACACCCCAGTTTATACCTCGCACATCTACAGTACGCTTACGCGGCATTACACTGCACGGCACATTTTACGACGCTGCAATCTCCACCAGCTCATTATGGGATATTCAGCCAGGTACCCCAGTTACTATGGGGTGACTGTATATGTCACTAATGGTGGCCGCTATTATGCTGTAACTATAGAGATGTCTGTTATTTACATTTCCTTTTTTTCTGATCCCACTGATTAGAACTGATATAAATATGGCTGAAACAAACATAAAATACACCATATTTCGCTTCATGCTGAATCAAAGTTATAGGTATGCTGAAATGCAATAACAGCACAGCATTATGGTAGCACTGTTCGATAATGTAGCCCTGACAGAGTGAGTGAGCACAGCATTATGGTAGCATTGTTCGATAATGTAGCACTGACAGAGCAAGCGCAGCATTATGGTAGCATTGTTCGATAATGTAGCATTGACAGAGCAAGCACAGCATTATGGTAGCACTGTTTGATAATGTAGCACTTAGGGCCGGCCCCATTCTTTATGGGGCCCTAAGCAGAATTTGATTTGCCCCCCCCCCCCACCTAAATCAAGATATCTTGACATTTCAAGCACTCATGGGGGCCCCCTGGTGGCGTTGGGGACCCAAGCGGCCACTTAGTTCGCTTATGCCTTGGGCCGGCTCTGGAACTATGGTTCTAGTGGGCAGCAACTCGACAGGGCACCGGCGCAATTGGTAGGGAAAAACCCAGTATGGGGCCCCAACCCTAGTGCTGATCCAAAAATTGGAAAAGGACGTCCGGAGTGAACACTTAAAATGATTAGCAATGAAAATTTGGGACTTTTGTCATTAACACCCGTCGTCTCTAAAAAAATAAAGCGACCACTAGTTTGCTGTAAATGTAAACAATATGGTTTACCATAAAATGGCGGGAGGAATGGGTCGGGCTGGGCCAGAATATAACACTCGGCTTGATAATGCTGCGTATGTGTACACATGCCAGGCATAAATCAAGGAAGTGGTACGGATCGGGTAATAAATTCATGCCATTCGTCCCTGCGCTATCAAACTTTAGGTCTTCTGGGAAAATAATGTCGAGACTGTAATGGAAAAAAGCCTTATCCGTCGTGTGCCCCGAAATATCACTTAAGACTTTTTAATGCTTTTCAACGGCCTTAATTTTCACAAAATTGATTTATCACTTTTCAGTGCTTTTTAATGACCCACGGATACCCTGCACAAACAGGTATGAGACGTGTGACAATTAAGCCATTTGATGATCATAACTGGCATTCCCTGTATGCAGAGCCGGCCGGAGGCATAAACGAACTAAGAGGCCGCTTGGGGCCCCACGTCACTAGGGGGCCCCCAAGAGCGCTTGATTTAGGTGGTGGGTGGGCCCCCAAATCAAATTCTGCTTAGGGCTCCATAAAGGCTTGGGCCGGCCCTGCCTGTATGGTTTGAGCATGTTGGTATTATGTAATATAAAATACTGTATTCTTAACAAAGGAGATACTTTGTAGAAATAAATCGCAACACCTTTAAAAAGATGCCTGAAATTTAAACCAGAGCAGGTTTTTCAAGTATGTGTAAGATATGCCCGATGTAGCCAGAAAGCAAAGCAAATCAAACGCTTCAGTAAAGGTCCAAAGGATGACAGCTTCTGTGACGTGAGTTATGAAGTAAGACAGCCTGCTTATTTGTGGTGCGTGACCTATAAAGATCTGCAATCTAGTTATTCAGAAAAGCTATTTTAGCAGCACATTTCTTGTGAGGTGTTATGCAACACACTGTTTCCCTACGAGTAAGCAGTACTCATAACTCCTAAGTGGCACCTACCTGACCAGTGTCACCCAAAGTCAGCCTCCTTTTCATGTGGTTCATTGCTGGATTTAAGTGCTACGCACTGCCCATAATAATTACCTTATTATATAGATGTTACATTTTCCGTAAGGCGACATGGTGGTTAGCACTGTTGCCTTACAGCTCTGGGGCCAGAGGTGTGGACTGTGGAGTTTGCATGTTCTCCCGTGTCGTGGTGCGGGGTACTCCGGTCCCCCCCCCCCCAGTCCAAAAACATGCAGAAGTTAATCGGAGTTACCGAATTGCCCATATGTGTGAATGGCTGGTGTGTGAGTGCACCCTGTGATGCGTTCCTCCCCGTCCTGGCTTGTTTCCTTGCGCCCGTAGCTTCCGGGATAGCCTCTGCGACCCCGCGACCCCGAACAGGATAAGCGGTTTCAGTAAATGGACAGATTTTCATACCTGTTGTTGGTGAATATATATTGGTATTTTGTCAGCTTCGAAAAGAAGCAAATTAAATATTAGCTGGGAGATATTAATAATAATGTAGTTATTATTATCCTCCGGGTGTGCAATTGCACCCCCTACTGGTCAGATGAAAATGCTGTTTGAATGTATTAAGTACAATAAAATTAATTTATATTGTAAAATATGCGGTGTGTTAGTCATGTCAATATGTAACAATAATTTATTGTAAATCTACTTACTATTTTATCACGTGTAGCTCAGTTGGGCGTAGTCTGTAATGAATGACCGGTTGGGCTTACACCTTGTTCCTCCTAGGAGAAAAGCCTAGAGTGCATAATTAACGTAATTTTTTAATGATTTACAAATTAAAATAAAAGTCAAAGCCATTTAGACATTTTGACAAAACAGGCGTTCAATATTTGTCGCATCCTTAATGACTACAACGATTATTGTTTTCTTTCTTATAATTATCTCATGTCTGCGATTCGTGCGCCATTCTCAAAGTTGTCCAGCAGGGGGAAGTATGATCCAACAGAAAGTACAGCAACACGGACTATCTCTTAACGACGGGACGTTGTCACTGTACTGCAAATATATTGAGAGTTGTCTTTAGAAAAAAACTCACTATTATATAACTATTATATAATCAAATATGCCTAGAAAGAAAAAAAAGAAATGTAGACAAAATTGGGACAGGCGCGTCCTTTTGCAAAAAAAAAAATGTTCTCAACATTTCACAATTTCAAAAACGCGATTTTGTTGAATATCAATAACGCAAATCGCATAAACACATTATTTGTGTTTGACTCTAACATTCTTTTCTTTGGGTTGAAGAAGGCGGAGTGGGAGGGGGGCAGTGCTTTGAATGGGCGGTGAGAACAGAATCGTTTCCCGCTGCAGGTGATACGATTAAATTACCATGAAGGTTCGGTGAAATATACAAGCCGTGAGGACAGAGCGCCTCCGACAGATGGTGTCTGTATCAGGTTTCTGGAAATATTATTTTACCGTTTCGCTTAAGTAGTTTGCTGGTAATGATCAAAAAACAGAGTTGGGTTGTTCAAAGTAAGTACCGCATAGAAGAATAAAGCGTAAGTAAAACGTGGCTTGCGTTAAGAGTAAGGGCGCACCGGAGCGCATTCTGCAGGTAGGCGAACCGCGCAGCCCTAACTTCCAGCTGCAAGTTACGGCAGGCAGACGGAAGATGCCGGGCAGGACAGTAATGCACAGTGTCCGATATATTGGACCGAAAAGTCCAGTTTGTTTCGGCCCAGAAAGCACAGTCCCGACGAATATCAGTGCTTGCCCGGACAGCCATCGCAGGTTGTACCACACGAAAATGGCTGGGAATTACTTTATTGGAAGAAAGCTCGGAGAAGGCTCCTTCGCCAAAGTAAGGGAGGGTCTCCACGCTGTGACAGGAGAAAAGGTACATGTTTTTCCTACTGTTTTTTGTTTAAACTGGAATAGCAGGAATAATCCCCTGCACAAGATTTCTGCAAAGAAAAGGATAATCATTATACTTTCAGTTCGCAAAAACACCTTACTTTCTGTTATTATTTAATTAATTAATTTATTTATTTCATTTTAATGGTTTTGTTTTTTGGTATTAATAGTAAGCTAGAAATGGGTTTTATTTGGATGTAAATCTAGGAATTTCTTCGGGAAAGATATAATCAACTCGTTCAAAAGTAGTGTTAGTTTTACTCCATGTGTAATATCGTTACTTTTTAACGTGCGCAGTATATCTTTATTATTTGACATTATGAAACTTTATTTTTCTAATATATTAGCCTCGATTAAAGTCTGTTTTAATATGCTTTTGAACCGAAAGCGTAAACATGAATATTAATTATACTAGCTATTTTAACGTGCATGCAAAGCCTAGTATATGTACGAAGTTAGACATGGGGAGATCAAAGGAAGATTGTCGCGGGTCTGTCACGGAGGACTGGTGACACAGATTTGGACATCGAGGGGAGAAAACCCGCAACCCCCCGGTCACACGGCCTAGCTAAAAGGGGGTGAAGGCTGCTCTATCTATTAATTTTATAACGTTATTGCCTTATGACGTTAAGGGCCCCGGTGTCTAGGTAAGGCGCTCCAACCGGACTCACTTCAGTAAGAATGCATCTTCATATGTTAAGCATATGATAAGCTGTAGTAGCAGTATGCGTGGTGTCATGTGTCATCTGAGTCAACTATAATTTTTTGATTCATGTGTTTTTGTTATCGTGACTTCACGTGACCTTTAATCATAACACAAGCCTGGCTTTCAAATTCTCTCTCTCTCTCTCTCTCTCTCTCTCCCCCTCTGTCCCCCTCAGGTGGCTATAAAAGTAATTGACAAAGCGAAGGCAAAGAAGGACTCTTACCTGCTGAAGAACTTGCACCGGGAGGGCCACATCCAGCAGATGGTCCTTCACCCCAACATTGTCCAGCTGCTGGACATCCTGGAGACGGAGGAAAGCTGCTACCTGGTGATGGAGCTGTGCCTGGGAGGGAACCTCCTGGAGAGACTCTTAGAGAAGGAGCGCCTGGGGGAGGCGGAGGTTCAGAAGTACATTGGGCAGCTGGTCGCGGCTGTGGAGCACCTGCACAGCACAGGGGTGGTTCACAGGTGAGTGAGGCACTCAGACCCCAGCCATGCTGAGCTCACATGCTAACCAGTTAGCATTCTCCACGCTTCCTCCGTATATTTTGATTCTGGTGCTTTAACTCCTCATGCTGGGATCTTCACCATAGTCCTCTCTTCCTTTGTTTGCTTTTAATCCACAACAAAGTAATCTATTAGATTGGGGGGGAGGGGGGTCTTCTTCATAGGGGGATTAATGAGTTATCTGGCTTTAATTGTTGACAATTTGACAAGATCCAGGATTTCTGGGTTCCTTGCAAGATCTTGTTAGATTGGTTGTCCCGGCAGCCAATCCGTGAGCTCAAACATGCTGGGGGCAGATTTATTCAATGTAAACAAGATTAGGTCACAGATGTAAACAGAGGTGACCTATAGCCACGCCATTCTTACAAGAGCAAATGATCGCAATCTTAATAAAAGAGCATTTTTTTAAATAAAACTTTACTGCATAATACTATAGTACAAATATAAACAATTTAATACCTGAGGTACATAAGAAAAATAAATAAGGCAAGCACTAAAGTTCATCAAGAAAATGACATAAACAAAACAAGGCATTCCTTGCAAGAATATTTTAACAGCCTTAGCATTACTGGAAAGGGAGATGCAGTCCATGTAGATGTTTATGTCACATGAAAAAGCAGAAAAATGATTTCACACCAATGAATTTACATTTAAGTACATAGTACTTCAGCCACTGCAGGCTCATATTTGATTAATTCAGAAATAAGATGCCTATTTCATCACTGGCTGACTTGGGTTGGGCAACTGCCTGGTGCCCCAAACTGCCCTATTGACTGCCCCTCAAATGGTAAAAATAAATTATTTAGGTTGCCCCTTCACACAATAATTTATTAAGAAGTGCCCTCTAGGTCGGGCTGTGCAATAAAACGACATGCTTTGCATCACAAAATGACGTCACATGTGAGGAGATGTGCCTTATAGAACAAGAAAATGTAATGTAGTGTCTTAATGAGTGCCCATATAGTGATGAACATATGATGTAGTATCTTAATGAGTGCCCATATAGTGATGAATCTGTGATGTAGTGTTTTAGTCAGTGCCCATCTAGTGATGAACACGTGATGTAGTGTCTTAATGAGTGCCCATCTAGTGCAGAAAATGTAATGTAGTGTCTTAATGAGTGCCCTTCTAGTGATGAACATACAATGTAGTGTCTTAATGAGTGCCCTTCTAGCGATGAACATACGATGTAGTGCCCTGTAAGGTGCCTTACAATGGTCTATGTAGCCCCTATGCGTAACCTTCCAATGGAAAAGAGTGCAGTTATGAAGTGTCCATGTAACAGAGAGAACAATCTCTCTAATGGCTGCCTTTCCAGCGAAGAAAATGAGATACGGTGTCCCCCTATGAGATGCAGCTTCCTGCACGTGCGATAAAAGTCGATGAAAAAGTCTGATGTAGCAATGTGTATCAGATGTGTTAGAATTAGGGCTGCAGCTAGGCTTTACAGGTGCTAGACCCCCAGAATCAGGAGTGAGCAGCTATTCCCCATTAGCTTGCACACTGACATGTTTAACCTGAAGATCCCAGTGAGTTTGTAATCAGTGGCCACTGCTGGTGATGCCTGTAAGAGACCTGTGCTTTAACTGTAACATGTGACACTCTGCCATTACCTGAACATGCTGATGTTGTCTTACAGAGACCTCAAGGTGGAGAACCTCCTTTTGGATGAATACAACAACATTAAAGTCATAGGTAACTCGGCAGATTAAATCACTTCAGTAGATTACTGTAAATGGAATGTTTTTGATCCACTATTCAGTACTGCTGCACCTAATTAACTGAACTGGAAGTTGAATGATGGGGGGGGTGGGGGGTTGTTGGGTGTGTTGGGAGTCGGGAGGGAGCAAAACCTGGGGTCCCCGTGGACTGGCAGGAGAGACACTGCTTTCCATTAATGGCAGGGGCGTTTGGAATTCCCTTTCAAGCTTTACAGTAGATGTGCAATAATTTTGTGTGTCTACTGAGCAGTGCTTTATACAATTTTACCCTTTAAATTTAAGTCACATTAAATGAGATCTATTAAATATTAGAAACCAATGAGCATGGGGTGAGTGGCCTCGTGTGCAGCAAATGTGTTCATGCCTGTGTGTTTGGATGCGTATCATTAATGCCTGATGAATAGCACGACACCGGTGACCTCCGAAGGACTCTGATTGGCTGTTGGCTCTGGTCTCGTTCAGATTTCGGCCTGAGCACCTGTGCCCGGAGGCGGGGCACCGGTGACCTCCTGAGCACACAGTGCGGCAGCCCCGCCTACTGCGCCCCCGAGCTCATCTCCCAGAACAAGTACGGGCCCAAAGTGGACGTCTGGTCCATGTGAGTTCGGCGTCTCCTTTCAGATTAACGTGCACGTACGTTTTGTTCGCATTTCTTTTTGGGAACAAAAGACAAACCCTTTTCCGCTGAAAATCACGGTAAAAGGTGCGACGGTCTAATAGTATAGGAGGGAGAATGATGTTCATGCAGAGGAATGCCTTTCCTATCAAGCTGTCTTGCTTAAGTGTTGCCTGGAGTCAAACGGAGAGGAATGCGCCTTTGTCTGACTGAAAGCCGGCCTGCTTTCTGTGTCCAGAGGGGTTATCATGTACACGCTGCTCGCCGGGGCCCTGCCCTTTACTCCGGAGCCATTTAACCTCCGACAGCTCTGGCAGAAGATGGTGCAGAGGCAGATGAACCCTCTGCCGCAAAAGCTCTCGGCAGGTAGGAGCCGGACCCTTGGCCTGTTCGGTCATGCATTCTACTTCATTAGTGACTATGGTCTTCTGTCAGATTCCCATCAGGGGGTCACACTGGACTGACTGGGAAAACTTGTTGTGATTTTTTTCTAAGACACACCATTTGATTTTTTTATGTTTGTGCCATAGGGCTTCCCACCGAAATATTGAGTTCTTCTGTATACTTAGAAAATGTGTACATTTTTTTTACATTCGAGTCAATGCCAGCAAATCTCACTTAGCCTTAGATCTTTTCATTGATGACTCATCCGTCTGCAGTATAAGGTTTCATTTTGGCGCCCACCCCCAGGAAGCACAGGGAATAAGGCAGGGGGACCCCCCTGGGCAGCATGCCAGTCCAGCGCGGCGCGCACACACACACACACACAAAATAATCACATGTTTTTGGACTGCATGGGGAGATCGGAGCACGCAGAGGGAACCCACATAACACAGGGAGACCCAGAAAGGGGCGGGATTTGGGCCCCCACCCTTGGGGGTGCAACACTGCCACTCACTGAGACACCCTCTGAAATTAATAACGTTTAATGATTTGGTCTGTGTTATGAACAAGGCATGACACTGTTTATGTGTGTCGAGGCACGTGGAGTGACCCCCAGGTGTGACATCTGGTCATCTGGGTGTGCTCTGCTCCTCTGCCAGCAGTCGGCTGTTGCTTCTCCAGGGGTCGGGGGTCATCCTTGGGTCCTTCTCAGGTTTTTCGTCGCCATAGCTGACACAATATGGCTTTCTGGGTCGGAGTTTTGAACTAGACCCTAACACAGCTACCTAATGCAGCTACCTACTGTAATGCTGAGTAGACAGCAAGCTGACAGTAAGAGACCAATGAACAGCCTGCTCCCTTCGGTTGACATTCATTCCTGTGGGGGCCCGTTGACTGTGATGTTTTGCGCCAAAATACACCAGAACAACTAGAGGCGGATAGCAGAGGTTGATATACAGCCCTGTCAGAGAGCCGTTTCGGCATCCACCTCCGATTCAACGTGCTCTATTGGCCAAAATGGCGCCGATGGTGACCAACCGTGTCGGGCGGTGCCGCACACACCAGCCTGACAGGCAGGCAGTGGCGCTTATTGACTCCTACTGTGCCAAACCCGAGACGGCTTGCCACCGCCGAAAGTCGACTTGGTGCGTTCCAGGATTACAGAAGTATGTTCTGTATGCATGTGGAGTATCGTCTGCCTTACACTGGAAAACACCAAGAAAAGAAATGTCGATGCCGCGCAGAGGTTAGGTGTTTGCCCTCCAATGTCATGAGCCTGTGTGTGTGTCTGAATTCTGCTGTGACCACTGAAGTAAGAACATATGTGATTCCATCATACCATGTTCTGCTTGTGGTAGAAGGTCTAAAATTGAATTCTGTAATTATTGTTCATTTAAATTCCTTAAACTTGTGACTGCACTCAAAGCAGGCTTCCAATGTATGCATGTTCTATATATGTGTGTGTGTGTGTATATATATATATATATATATGTATATGTGTGTACATATATATTTATATATATATATATATATACACACACACACACACACACTTTGCTGGATGGCTATATGAACACTGCTTTGGTTCTCAAACCTCTCCTCAGAGCCACCTCAGCCATTGTGTTTATTCAAATTTCACCGCCAGCTCACTTAGTTAATGAGGTATTGATTACCCTAAATACCAGCGTCCCGGTGGACTAATCAAAAAATACTTGCGTATTGATTGGATGGTTGCTGCCAGTACTGAGTGACAGTAGGAGTTGTTTTGAAATAGTTAAGCTGACACACTTTGACAGAAAAAAATAGACAAACATGAAGATTATTTAAACGTCATTTTCTCTGACTGATATATATAGTGTGTGTATATATAGAAGGAATTAATTAAAGGATTAATGAGTTACCAAAAAAAAACACTTCATATGGAGCCACAGGCAAGTGGGGTTATTCAAATGCTGAGCTGTTTTTTTTTCCTAAAATCAGTGTATAGTGATTTATAGCACGCTGCAGGCAATACGGAAATTCCTTAACTCAAAAACTGACTTTTGTCAAGAAGAAAATGGCACAGTCACATTAGGAAAATAACATACTGCACCCAGGAGATTCATTCTGCTTGACAGCAGTTGCGATGTGTCGCATAATTATGTTTCAGCTTTTCATCAGGGCAGAAAATGTTACAGTTAGTTCAAACAGGTCTTACAAGGTGCATCGCTGATTTATGACACTCTTGTACTTGTGTGGTCAAACTACGGTAGAGTGTCTTTTCTCAACAGATACCAGCACGCAAGTCGAGGCGAAGTGGGACTGTTGTGATACTATCGCGATTGTCCTCTCCATGTGTGTGACGAAAGTCGCCCTGTCTCTCTTTCACCCCTGAGGTGCTGCTGGATTGCTTAGAAGCCTTCTGGAACCCGACCCAGCCAGGAGGCCCAGCATCCAGCAAGTTTTAGCTGATCCGTGGCTTTTGCCGGCCAACCCCAGAGCCAGATCCCTCTACCTAAACAGGTACCCCTCTGCTGGCATTCTCTGCATGAGTACAGAGACAATTAATGACAGCCTTTGAGTAAGGATGTGTGGATAGGGTGCAAAACACCAGTGCCTTAAAATGAAGGACAAGCATGCTCAAAAAAGTGGCGGTCAGTCAGTGAGTGATTGGTTTAATCATCTGGGAGCTGGACTTCGTCGTAAGTCCCAGCCGAAATTTGAGTACCACTTAGCAACTTACGTTAAACATGCATCTCCATAAATATAGTACTAGTCAAACATTTGGACACATCTACCCATAGAAAGGTTTATTTGTACTATTCTCTACATTTTAGAATAATTATAAGAAATTTTTATAACAAAATATATAATAACATACATAGAGTTATGCACTGGCAAGAAATAAAAAATAATATTAAACTAATATCCCACCATTGGGCCCCTGAGAAAGGTCCTTAACCCCAATTGCTCCAGGAGCTGGCTGACCCTACCTTCTGCTCTACGCCAGTTTCATGAAATGCTGAGATCTCATTGGCCACATTCCCTTCACATTCTGGTCAAACTCCTCCAAAACCATTTCTACTGTGTTTAGGTCAGGTGGCCAGCTCATGTGATGCAATGTCGTACTTTGTAGGTGGCTTGACTTGTCCAAACTTTTGACTGGAACTGTAGGTAATTTGCAACATACGTGTAATCCATTAATAAGAAATTTACAGAAGTTTGTACTGTTTATTGGACCGTCATTGTGATAGCTGAGTGCTGTGGGTAAAATCTTCATTCCAATGCACAGGAAATGCTCTTCTGTTAAAACGCCTTCGGAGATCAACCAGTATGTGCTGGAGCACATGACCGAGAAGATGGGCTTCCAGCGAGAGGAGGTGCTGAGTGCCGTGCTCGGAAACAGGCCCTGCCACACGCTGGCCGTCTACTACCTGCTGGCACGGAAGCAGAGGAGGGTACAGGGGGCACATGCGGTGAGTAGCGGGTACACGTGCCGCCGGATCTGTCCCCATGGCGACGGGGCCTGACGGTGCCGTCTTTGGGTTTCCAGGAAAAGCAGCTTATGGGAAAGGAGACCAGAAGGCAAAGCGGGGAGGAAAATTGCAGGAGTGGACAGGTGCCTGTGATAAGGTGCTCAGCCAATGGCGGGAGCCGAAGAGCGGGTGAGGATGGGCGGCCATTTTGGATGAGGTTCTTAGGGGAGGAAGGTGAAATGTAAAAATGATGAACCACACTAATGGTTAGATATAGATGTCCCAAGTCTAGGAAAAAGGGTGCATGGGCACCCTATAGCAACAAATAGAACATATTTGATGCCTGCATTCATTACGGACTGTAAAGTTGGGCCATTTGAAATGGCTATGGTCTATATCATGAATAACAAATGAAAAGTGAGTGTTTGACGGTGAGAGGCGTAACATGGCATACATCTGTCCATCAGATCATTTCTTTAATGTTTAGTATTGTAGCAGTCTTCTGCTTATAAGACATCTTGTCTTTGTGTCTTCATGGCCCACCAAACAGCTTTTTCGTCTGCTCCGGAGCACCTGAACAGCTTTCCCACGCGGCCTGAGCCACCTCGGCCAATCAGGCGACAGGAAACATATCCCCCAACCAATGGGGTCTCAGTTCAGGGCCGACTCCAGCCGCATCCCGGCCCCACCAATACCAAGACTAACTTCAGGAACATGGCCATCAAAGCCGCATGGTGCCGGTTCATCCACAGCACGCCCCCGTCTTGCCCCGTACCCCCGGCCTTCCAAAGCTGCAGCCCTGGCTCCAAGGCGGTGCCGGACTTCCTTCCGTCTAGCTGTCCTAAGACTCAGAAACCGCCGGAGAACTTGTCCCACGCTAAGGCGAGCAGCCCAGTGCCAGAAGGCCCCAGGCGACGGGCGCGGCTTCCAACTGTCGGCCTGGGGCAGGCCCTGCGGCGCAGCCTGTCCTTCCGACACACCGGCCCCGCTGCAGAGCCTTCATTCTTCCAGAGGCGTATGACGCTGAGCCCTTCGCATAAGCTGCACTGATGCATGCTGGGAAAGGCATGGGAGGAACCGCGAAGCGGCCAGCCGAGGCTGCGGGGGGAGTGCAGGGAGTGTAGTGTAGGTGGCTCGTCTGCAGCTCCGCCCCAGACTCCCAAAGCCCCACCTTTAACTGCCACAGAATTCAGCAGCGGGATGCTCAGCGGGCAGGACGGCTTCCTGCTGCAGGTTCGAGGCCCAGTAACCAAGGCCCGGAAGCTGAAGCTTTGACAGACTTCCTGCCTATACTAACTACAGAGACATGACAAAAACAAAAAACATTTGTAGACTGCTATTGTAAAATTTGTCTATGAAATGAGGCAAACCGCAATAAGGCCGCAGTATTTGTATGTTAGTATGTTTATCATATGAAAAAACCTGACATCGACGAAAGCCTTGCAGTTGTGGTTCAAAAATGCAATGGAACAGCAAATACCCAGACTATGCCACAGTAATACACTGTAATGTATGTTAAACTACATAAAAGTCTGCATTATACTTCTTATATGCAGGAATCATGTTCAATAAAAATGTGTTTGGTTGTGAAAAAGTGTTCACTCAAGCACTCCAGAAAGAGGGTGCTTTATAATAAGGTCAGAGTAAAGAGACGTACAAGATCATGGATTTCAGACAGATTCTGGAGTATTACCTTCAGACGTGTACTTATTCAGAACATACAAGGAGCACAGTATGCACAACCTATTGACATCATTTACAAATACGCTTTAAATAACTAAAAAATATGCCACAAAAACATGACAAAGAAAAACAAATGAAATATAAAAGAATGATATTAAGAATAAAGTCCCATTATCTTGCATTAACATCATCGGAGCTCTCGTCACGGCTCCAAAGCCGCCGCGGAACAGATGTGCCGACACAGCGCCACGACGGGCGCCTGGGTCACGGCGCGCTTCCTCAGCCCGCGCTGCGGCAGCCCGGCCACCAGCCGCACGTGACGCAGGAAGAGGTCCGGCGGGTCGGCGCCGGCCCACACCTCCCGCACATACAGCGCCAGCAGCAGGAGGCCAGCCTCTGCGGAGGGAAGACCCCGTAAGCCCTGAGCCACGTCCATCTTCCGACGTTCTGATCTCTTAATGAAGCGGAGCACTGGTCGGAGCACATCTGTACTGATGTTCCCAAGCCTCAAACCAGTGTTTCTCAACACAGTCCTTGGGGACAGTCCAGACCTAAACCAAGCAAGAACGAACTAAACAGGCTAGTGCAGCGAATACCTGGTACGGGTGTTTTGGGAGCAAAATGTGGGCTGTCTGCGGGTCCCCAAGGACTCTGGTGATAAATACAGTCAAAGCAGTATAAGAAAGGGTCCTCACCTCTTCTGGAAGCATCATCTTCGGCTGTGGACAGACAAGCCGAGAGTACGGTGCGATGCAGGTCTCCTTCAGGGACGCCCCGAGCCTGAAGCAGGTGCACCATGACGTCAGTGAACAGCCGGAGGGTCTCCAAGCGGGCAGGGTCCTGGGAGGAGGGAGGTGGCTCGCAGGCCCGGTGGTACAGCCTCAGGAAGTCCCGCCTCACCGCGTCCTCTGCCAGCACCGCAGCTACAGACCGTTCGCACGGGAGCACGGAGGCCTGGACCCAGCGCAGGAAGTGGGAAACGGCCTCGCAGTCAGCCGACCCGGCCACCAGTGACCTCAGCATCCACCGGAGGAGCAGCCGTGCCGTGTCCGTGGCGAGATCGGCGGCATCAGGGTCACCGCCCTCGGGGATGCAGACGGACACGTGGACGCAGATGTCCCTGAGCAGGGGGTCGCAGTCCGAAAGGAAGGTGCTCTCCCGCTCGCTTCCGGCTCCCTCTCCTCCCTCTTCCTCTGCAGACTGCGTCACGCGGGGGCGTCCCCGCGGCAGGTGACCTTTACTCCGCCCCCTCTCTTTCACAATACCTGCAATAAAAATCACATTACCGGGTGTTTGTGTTTGAATTCCAAAAATTCACACCACGCTAACAGGCGGGTTTGGGATGGGAGTGTTAAGACTAGCAAAAATAACCAGTGATTTTTAAGGGTAATGATAAGTTAGCATCATCAACACTCAACAAACTGGTCTGAGTTCTCAAACCAGTCCTTGGGGACCCCCAAAGAGTCCCAGCTCCAAAAATAATAAGAACACCAAATACCTGGTGCAGGTGTGTTGGGAACTGGGAGGGAGCAAAAATGGGGACTGGGTGGGTATCACCAAGGATTTATTCCTTGTAAATCAATAAATTATACACAACTAAAAGTAAAGGTGAATAGACAAAAAAAGGCATAGGAGAGAGACCACTGGAACTTACCCAGCAGCTGCTTCACCCTGCGGCACTCCAGCGCCCCCTGCAGGTCAGAAAGGAGCGGCGCATCGCGGGACAGCGAGGCCCAGCAGTGCAGCAGGGCCAGGGCGGCGGTACCGGGCAGCGGCTGCTCACGCACGGTGACCCAGCCGGCGGCGCGGCAGATACCCAGGGCCGTCCCACGATGCCTCAGCATAGAGGCCAGTGCCTCGAGGAACCGGAACAGCTGAGAGGTCTTTACAGCGCCGCTGGAGGGGGGCACAGGAAGATTTAGGAGAACAGATGTGCATTGGTCTGTGGGGTCCATTTATGGAATAATTTGGATACAGGAATATACTATAAACCAATTTGAATAAATGGTATAACAATATTGCGCAATGCCGTGTGTCAGAGGCAGTGGTGTAAAGTTCTGTGGAGTAATGAAGCACGCTTCTGTCTGGCAGTCTGACGGACAAGTCTGGGTTTTGCAGATGCCAGGAGAACGTTACCTGCCTGATGGCACTGTGCCAAGTGTAAAGTTGGAGGAGGGATAATGGTATGGCTTTGTTTTTCAGGGGGTGGGCCCCTTAGTTCAAGTGAAGGAAACTCTTAATGCTTGAGCATACCAAGTCATTTTGGACAATTCTATGCATCCAACTTGTGGGACCTGTTTGGGGCAGTTCCTTATCTGTTCCTTATCTGTTCCAGCATTTAAAGCAAGGTCCATAAAAACATGGTTGGGTGAGTTTGGTGTGGAAGATCTTGACTGGCCCACACAGAGCCCTGACTTCAACCCCATAAAAAAGGGCCGAACTAGAATGGAGATTGTGGAGCGAGGCCTTCATGCCCTACATCAGTGCCTGACCTCATAAATGTGAAACTGAATGAATGGGCAAAAATTCCCAAAGACACCCTCAATAAACTTCTTAGAAGAGTGGCAGCTGTTATAGCTGCAAAGGGGGGACCACTGCCATATTGATGCCTATGGATTTATAATGGGATGTTATAACATTTCCTGCAAGTGTAATGGCCAGGTGTCCCAATACTTTTTCTATATAGTGTATGTGTAAACTGATGTGGGTGTGTTCTACTGCCAGCCCCACCCCCAATGGCTGTGTGCCATAAAACAGGCCTGTCCCAGAACAATAAAACCTTACTCTTATTACGTATCACCTCCCAGCTCGGGTGCAGGTCTTGGCTGCGTTGAAACTCGAAATTTGCACTTAAAACAAAGAACCACCCTTCACCCACACCCTGAACTGATGCTCAACATTCACCTCCTTAGAAATCAGCCTAGAAGAGAATTTCAATACACCAAAAACACCATTCCCATTATCTTCTAATAGAACTAAGGATATAATTCAGGACCAACACAACATCATATTAAGTATCATTTAAATATACTAAATATAATTATAACATATTACAACCATCAGGAACATTCTACATATGTAAAGAATCTCATTACTATTAAATAACACATCTATTATAATCGGAATAGCTGGCTGCTCAAAGGATTTGGAGATGTTGAGTCAAGGACGACCAAAAAGTTTGTATAACTGTGCATGGTGTTGGCTTATGAGGATGGTACAAATCTGTACAAACTCCATAGGAGTCCATACACCAAACGCTGGCATATACCAGGGTAAGGGTGCGTATTGTTGCTGTATGAGAGCCGAAATGGGGCAGGCCTTACTGTAGATGCCGAACCAGGGCCAGCATCACGCACAGGAACTCGCCGATAAGCGGGAGGGGCAGGCACTTGGCCGCTTGGCCACCACCAGGCACCGGGCTCTCCTTCTGCCCCAGGTTGGTGAACCAGAGCCTGTGGACCAGGTCAATCGCCGTACACAGCAACTGGCCGTCCAAGCACCTAGAGATGAATGGCAAGGGAAAATTCAGCTCAGTTCAACTCAAAGGTCACCACTGTTGATGTATTACGACAAGCTAAGATCTAATGAGCCTCAATATAATGACATCGGGCCACATAAAACCATAAAACAGCAACAGGCATACAATCCAGGTGAGCCTTCAGGTGAAAATACCTGTAATAAATAAGTCATCATATAGCCCTACCCACCTTGTCTCAACTAGCTGCAAAATCCACGTCAGCAGGCCGTGAACCCTGATGAGCTCGTACGCGGCTTTGGTTATATGGGCAGCACGCTGGAGCACGTCCAGGACCAAAACCTGCGAGGGATTAAGTGCATCACCGTGCTCAGGATTTCAGCAAACACACTTGGCATCGTCTTCACTCCTGCCTGTTTTAGCTTTCACTGTCAGGGATTTGCTTCAGGAATTTTTCAAGATTATTTTTAACAGGAGTAAAATACTTTTTAAGGGGTTCATGCAAGATAATAGGTGTGTTCACATAGCACCTATTATCTATAGCACCTATATTTTCCCCCCAAAACAGGACCTTTTTCATGAATAAGGCACTTCTGTCATGGTCCCTCACAGGGACTAGGTCTGACTGTAATTCCGGAACCCTATTATTTATTTATTTTGTTTTTGTTTATATATGACACATACAGTACATTATATATAACATACACAACAAAACGTGGGAAAGCGACACATGGAAGTGCCCAGGGGCTTCAAAAGCTCCCGGTCAAGACAGCCCGGGAACTTGGAACCAGGTTCCTGAACTTCGGTCGGAAAGAATCGGATAAGAAGCCACATTTCTACACAGCAGGGCCTGTAAACTAACACCCTCTGCCTGACTACTATTGGTAAACACTAAGCCCTTAGTTAGATACCCTTGTTAGATGAACTGAACACTTAACTGCCCTAATGGCAATTAAAATAATTATCACCCTATGGCCTATATATCTCTATCGCTGGGATACCAGCTAGCACTCTTTTTTAAATCATATTAAAAGAATATTTTCTGTCAGCACATGTCCACATCTGTGCTGGAGAAAAGTAGGGGTGTGGTGGACAGTCAGGACAGGGTGGAGCTGGTTGGTACCTGGGTGGAATCCTCGCAGAGGGGGCTGGCGCAGAAGGCCAGCAGCACCTGGAAGATGCCCTGCTGTTCGCAGAGCTCGTAGCAGTAGCGGTCCCTCATGCCCCGGCTCAGGACGCTCAGCAGCCACTCGCGCTCAGCCTTGTGCTGAAACAGACACGGCAGACGGGCCCCTTCAGCGACGCACGGCCAGCGCGGACCACAGTACACAGGCATAAGGACAGCAACAGCAGCAGCCTGGATTCAACGCCGAAGGGGACTGCTTATCTGCTTAGACAATAACAAGCGATGCCATTTCATTTGTGTTTCACAGAAACAATAGAGAAATCTATTGTGTGGTAAGGCAAAGTATTTTCCATGTCGCATTATAATTATTATTCTCGCTTAATGATGTTGTAACACAACACATCACACCCATGTATGGTGCCTTCGGGCAGCTGTTGTGAAAGTGCTATATAAAAGTACACTGAATTGAAGTGAACAAAGACTGGCCTTAATTTTAAGTTCAACCAAAATAATCAGCTTAAAAGGTCTGCTTTTAGCCAGCTGAATATACAAGCAGGGGTGCATCTTAAAAGTTTCCCTACTTGCCAACTGGGCTAAAAAAATAAATAAATAATGCAGTCCGACAAGACATCTCAGCCGTTGCCCAAATTCCTTGCCTCGGGTGAGTGGGCGAGTTTAATTTTCCAGCCAAGAATACGTGTACAATCAGTTTAGGAGTTGTAGGATTTTCGATTTATAGAGAGATGCATTACAAACAGATTATGATGGTGGCAATTAGAGGAGTTAGGTGCTATCCTTGGGTAAAAACTGTGGTTTGGCACCATTCCGCTGTAAGACTTTGTGTCTGATTCACACCCAGCTTCCATGTCTATGCATGTTCTCCTTGTTTTCAAATGGTTTACCTCTCAATACTTCGCCGTTTTCAAATAATAGGATCGGAGTTGGCGACTATAAGCTAAGCGGCTGTTTGTTGTTCTGCTCCATCTCGACTGGCCCTAAGCCAGGCACTTCCAATGAAAACTGAATCGACAGGCACGCTTCTTAGGAGAAGGCGGGCATTATGCCAAATTACCTCCAAGTCGAAGCTATAGAAAAACCGGAAGAATGCAGGAACCCTCTTCAGGTCCAGGTCCTGGTGGGCAAGCAGGAACTTGTTGATCACGAGGTACATGTGTTCCTCTGGAGGGAACGGAAATGAGCAGTTAGGTAGTGAACAGCGAAGCACGCCGCCCCTGCAGTGACAACGCTGAGGGTGTCTCTCCACCCACCCGGCTTCAGCATCTGCTGCGCGACCTTGTCCACGTAGGTGGTTAGCAGGAAGGGCACCCGGAGGTTCTTCTGCCGGATGCCATTCCTCACGGAATCCATCAAGTACAGTAGCTGGGATGGGAACCGGTCAACAGGGTGATTAACGCAGATTCACACTTCAGTAAAATCAAAATAACACACAGCAGTTCATCAGAAAATATCTGTCGACACTTATCGCAAACCCGTTATAACCAGTCATGAACAATGCCTTACAAAATAATACTTACACAACTATAAAGTTACAACACTGTTCTGATAGCAAAAATTCCTCTCAGAGGACTAATCAAATTTCATCACAGTGTTGCTTCTAGACAGTCTCCCTTGCATTTAAATTTACCCATGATGCCCCACACTGCTACCACGGAGCGAGCCATGTCCCTCACCTGCCTCTTCCCTGCAAAGCGCGCGGCCTCCAGGTGGTGGTAGAAGGAGCCTAGCACTTGGTAAGCGGCAGCCCTGAGTTTGGGGTCGTAGCTGCTCAGTGCTGCCACAGTCACGCCCAGGGCCTGGCTGGACACAAACTTGTTGCAGTTGACCACAGACTCTGGAAAGCGTTGGAGAAAAAGACGGACAGATTTTCCAAGATCTGCAAAGTTCAGCCGAAAATCCCAACCCACTGACAAAAGATCCAGACCATTTCAAGGTGCATGGCCTACACGGTGGCCAATTCAGAGACCGCGATACACCTAACCCCGATAACGCAGAGCACACGCACAAAGCCCCCAGCTAGGAATCGAACCCTGTGTGAGTCTCCCGGGCCACTGTGCTGCCCTCAAACAATCATACACTTCGAGGATTAGTTTTCATCAGTCCATCAAAGAATCATCAATCTTGATCCAGGACAGGTTTAGAGTACAAATTAGAATTAGATCTTGATATACAGCAAGTGAGGTGACAAAAGACACAATTAAAAACATGGGCATCTTTTGAGAATGCGGTATGTGGTAAATCCAACTTAACAACAGGATTTCAGGACGGTAGCCGGGGGGGTTACCAGGCTTAAGCAGCATGCTGAAGAGAGGCAGCAGGAAGCAGGGGTCATACAGCCCCCCCAGGTCGCCGGCGCCCTCCTCCCGATAGATCAGCTCCTTGGCCTCCTACAGAGGGGAGCATGAAACAAACCATGGTGACACCCTTCCCCACAGCAATGGCCTCCTACAGAGGGGAGCATGAAACAAACCATGGTGACACTCTTCCCCACGGCAATGGCCTCCTACAGAGGGGAGCATGAAACAAACCATGGTGACACCCTTCCCCACGGCAATGGCCTCCTACAGAGGGGAGCATGAAACAAACCATGGTGACACCCTTCCCCACGGCAATGGCCTCCTACAGAGGGGAGCATGAAACAAACCATGGTGACACCCTTCCCCACGGCAATGGGTCCAATTGCTAAACTCGCAAAAGGCAGTATAAATGCCGGCATTTCTGCAATAATGTTAGACGCAATACAAGATAGCAGGACTTGTGGAAAAGATGGGGGAAGACTGACGAATCTGGATGCTTAACAAAAGGTTTTAAAATAATCTAAACAAACATTCTCAAATGCTCAATAAGATCAAGTATATTGAGAAGGGTCTGGTTGCAGACCTCATCTGTGAGCAAACCTTGTCTGAGAGTAAGCAAATGACACGTATCTCCCGCACGGAATTATGGACTATGTATTTCGATGTAAAGACTTTCCCCCAAGACTAAGGACCTAAATAGCACTGCCTATGTTGTCGTATCAAAAGCATTTTCCCCCGCTAATATTACATATTTTACTACTCTACTGAGTTGTAAAACTGTTTCACCAGTGAAGGATTTAATCAATTACCTTCTATTGTTCTTCTATCCTTCCATCTTGCATAAAAACAATTTTCATCAGTTAAGGACAGTTAAGGATATGTTCGCTAAAGACAACTTAAATAATCACGTTTAAAAACTGTTCCGTTAAAAAATTAGATGTATGGATAACATTTTACCATGAACATGCAATGTGTTAATGCTCATTTAAATGCACTTGTACCAGAGGTTTATTTAATGTCGGTTTATTAATAACTAAATACCGAGGGGATGATGCGGCGGTTCTGGGGGAACTGTCCCACGGTGTTGAGCATCCTGTCTGGCTCCAGCAGGGCCAGTAGGTCCTCCCCGCTGGGCTGCTGCCACAAGGACGGCCCCAGGCTCTTACGGGCCTTATGATGCTCTACAGCTGCAGGACCCCATAGCAGGAACCTGGGGGGGGTTACCATGGTGATACACACAAAGCAGAATAGATACAGAACCAAGAAAGGCAGATTGAACAAGAGTTCCTTTTTCCCAGTTATATGATAAGAAACAGCTTCTTACACCATGAGTATGTTTTTAGATCACGCTACAGATACAAATGGTCATTCTCTTTGAATGAAGAGAGCAGGTAGGAAGTGACCTACTGAGGCTGTGCCAGGCTCACGCCGTTCCTCTCGTACTGCTGCAGCAGCAGCAAGATCCTCTGATCTGCATGAGCACAGGGACACGGAGGGTTTAACACCACTGCCGACCCCCGTGACGCCAGTCCCCGCCCCGGCCGTCTCCGGCTCACCTGTAGTACTCAGGGTAGCACCGTAGGCTCCGAGCAGGACCACGAAGTGACTGCTCTGACAGACGGAGGGACACTTCTGGACCAGAGTGAGCAGGAGGGACACCAATGACTCTGCAAGGCACAGACCTCATCCTTACCCACCGCAAGTGGACATCTCAAGCTCTAGAAAACAATTATAATGTTTAAAAGCAATACCCCCCTCTGGGGAACCCTCAGAGTGCCTGACCCTCTACCTTCAGAGGACACCTCGGGGTGCCCCTCAGAGTGCCTGACGCCTACCTTCGGAGGACCCCTCGGGGTGCCCCTCAGAGTGCCAGGCCCCCTACCTTTTACTGAAGAGCCTCCCCTGGACACATTCTGTTCATCCAGCATCGATGGCAGGAAGAGAGAATGGCTTGTGATCATCATGTGCATGGTGGGTAAGGCCACCAGGTCAGTGGGGATATCATCAGCTTCATAAACCCGGTCCAGCAGACTGGCCAGGGTCCCCAGGAAGGCTGAGCTGCTGTAGCGGTATCTGGGAGGGGGTTTGGGTGGTTAACGACAGCACAGTCAGATGCCGGACATGCACACTTACGATACTCGGACAGTGCTTACTTCAATCCAGCCTTGATGAAACTGTTCCAGTCAGAATGAGTCACCTGCTCTGCAGAGGTCTGAGGAAGAACATTCATTACATATTCTTTAATTGATTGACTTTCATTCTCAGCCAGTCGTTGCTAATTTACCTGTTAATCAATACTCATTCCGTTACACACCTAGGAAACCCCATTAAATCTAATGGAGTGAGGGGGGATGGTACAGTGCCAAAGGTAAACGCACCAGCAGTTCCTGCACCCTCAGCAGCATGGCTGCCTCCTCTCCGTCCCGCTCATGCTCTTTGGCACCCCGAAACTTTGCGGTCAGCCACCGGAGGGCAGAGGAGAGCAGGGTTTTCCTCCAGGAGGCCAGCTGCTCCGGGGAGCCGGCCAGAACCTCGCTGATGGAGCTGGCGAGCGGCCACCTGGGAAAAGACACGGGAGGCAGTATGTAAGGGCGACTGCCGCAGTGCATTCTGGGAAGTGGGGCAGACAAAGACCAGCGGAGAGATACGACAACAGTGACCTTAAACCGGCGCCTTTTGTAAATGTGTAACTGGCACGATTCTGTTGTGCAGGAAGGTTGTCTTGACAGGAAAAACCAGAAAACACCGACTGGCTAATGGCATTAGATCGCAGGAGGGCTCACCATGAGAGCGTGCGTTTATCCATGTACTTTACAATGGACACGCAGTGCAGATAAGCAGTGGCAGGACGGGTGGATAAAGAAGAACCCGAAGTAACCAGCCAATCTGAGCCGCATTTGCTGATGCAAATGGGGGGCGGGAACAATGAGGTCTGTGACTCACCTTTCACAGCCGGCTGCCCGCTCCAGGATGCCAGGTAGGTGGTGGGTCAGGTCAGCAAGCTCTGGCTCCTTCACAGTCAGTCTAACGAGGCTACTGAGGGCATCTACGCGGGCAGACAGGGAGTCGCACACCTCACTGGAGATCACAGACTCAACCAGGCTGGGAAGGAGGGCCGCCTTCAGGGACCGGAGCACAGCCGTGTGCACTGCGCAGCGGAGGGAAGGTATGTCCGTCAGAGATGGAGCACAAATACTGCACACTACTCTTTCAATGTACATGCACACAGCAGCCAGTAGGTGGCATGATCATTAAAGAATGTTTAGGAAAAACGTCAAATAAGCAATACAATAGCATCAGAGGAGGGACTTCGATATAGCCTGTTAGGGAATGGGCAGCCCACCTCCTTTGGGGCTGGTTGGGTCGTCGCTGCTCGCTGCAGACAGGTACGTGTTGATGAGCGGGAGGAAACCGTCTACGGCCCCCGTGAGCCGCTCCAGGTTAGTGGGCTCCAGGCACCACAGCTCGAATGGCAGCCGGTGGGCGGCACTGCCGCGGAGCATCGCCATGGCGATGGAGAGGCCCGCCGGGTCGGCCGAGCCCAGGCACCGTGGCAGCAGGTCAGGCGGGAGCAGAGCCGCCGCCTGAGGCTCCCTGCACAGCGCCCCCAGCAGGAGGTCGGCGACACTGCCCCCAGAACAGGATTCCAGCAGGAAGGCCAGGCCCTGCAAGTGGGCCTGTGACAGGAGGACGGCACGGTCGCCGGCCCCTTCAGAAAGAACCCTCACGGCGGCCTGTCCGTAGGCACTCAGCTCCGCCCTCTCGCCCTTGCTGGCCAATAGCCTCTCTGGGGGAAGGAGCAGCAGGCTGGACAGCACCTCCTTCAGGCCGGCCGCCTCCATGTACCCGTGAAGTGCCAGAAACCCATTCAGCGACCACGAGGCCTGCAGACCCGACTTCCTGGCCTTGCGGCCCAGCTCACTCAGTAGGGCTCCTCGGACGGCTTCCAGGTACGGTGCCATCACGTCCAGGGAGCCCAGGTCCCTGAGAGCCGGGCCAGAGCGCTCCAGCAAGGCCAGAACCCCCTCATTGAGCTGCCTGCAAACCAGTTTCGCCCGGACCGGGTCCAGGCTGTGAGGCGGCAGGGAACCCAGCTCCAGAGCCAGGAACCAGGACTGAAGGGTCGGGTGCTTCAAGATGGTCTGCAGCATGCAGAGCAGCACCTAGACATCCAGGAGAGAGACGCTTTACAGAAGCCGCACTTGTATACGGTACAGAAACGCTCAGGGACGCATATTAGTCAGAGAGTAATATCTGATCTAAAATGACACGCATGTATTGGAGAGTAAATATAAAATACATTTGTTTCAGACACATTTCCACAAACGGAGAATTCATAAAACCACACTGAAACTCGTATCGTCAGCTCTAGCAGGGAACACACACCTGGTCCTTGTCAACTCCTGCCCCGGCGGCCTCGTCTGTATCCAGGAACAGGTCCGACTCCCCCGTGGGGCTGACGGCTTCAGGTTCTGCCGTGACCTCCGCGGCCTGTAGGCTCCCCACCACGGCCTCCAGCACCTTCAGGAGGCAGCCCAGCACTGCATCCTTGGACTTCTGCAAATCAAACGGTCAGGCGGTCCTTAGAATTCTAATTTCCTGCTAGTCAAGGTATCAAATAAATACAAGACTATAAATACAGCAGCTAATGATAACAATAATTAACTCTCTGACAGCATCACTATATATAAAAAAACATCACTATAGCCAAACAGTACCAACAAAAAGCACCATATATATGTGTAAGAGATGTGTAGAAGATACAAGGCTATGGAATTGAGTGTCAGACCAATCCGTTCTGGTCATTAACTTGGTATGCAGTTAACTTCTGTTAGGGAGTCCGATATCTAATGATAAAAAGTCTCTGTACCATCTGAAGGGTACGTACAGAGACCACAAGGGTCACCACGCACCGTCCCGAAAGTGTCCACTGAGGTTTTCAGATAAAGCAGGACTTGTTTGGCGGCCAGGGGGAATTCGGCCACCCCTAGGCTCGAGAGCGCCTCCTTCAGGCTGTCCTCGAATGAGCTCCTCAGCCAGGCCTCGGGCCCGTCACAGAAGGCCTTCCGCGTCATCTCAGCGAAGGTGCTGTCGAGACTCCACTCGGCGTGAAGGGAGGCCGTCGTGGACTTGAACTGGGACAAGATGGGAAGGTTAAACCAAAACGCAACATAAAAACACAATCAAAATCTCTCAAGGATGCAAAAAAGATGCACCATGGGAAGAGAGGCCATGTTGCTGGCAGAGGAAACGTCTGCATCGAGCTTTAAACCTGAAGGTGGCTGGTGTTTGTGCCAGGAAAACACCCAGTAACATCCCAGGAGTATAACTGTGCATGTGCTCAGTACTGAATTCATGCATTCTCCTTCGATCACACACATCCAACAGGGGGCGGTAGAGTGCCGAGGCTAGAGACACCCAGGAAGGGGTGCCAGCTTATCGTAGATTAATGGAAAGAAAGTATGAGCAGTACCAGGTCTTCCTTAGCCTGGGGAGGAAGCCAGCGGCTGTAGTAGCCGTGGAAAGCGAGCACGGCGGGGTGAGGGCTTCCGGAAAGCTCCTTGTCGTACTGCTGCAGGGCCAAGCACAGCGGCAGGGGGTCTCTCTGGGAATGCAGCACGTCGCAGAGGACAGCGGCCAGGTACCCGTACACCACGCCTGGGGGGGGGAGAGGTGTGAGGGTGAGGTCAGGCCGCCCCTCCACCGGTCCCACATGGCACCTCAAGAGAGCGACCCGAATTGTCCACCTCTCTCCTCTCCGGCGGCTGCCGGGAGGCTGTTCCTGGTCTCCAGGGAAGCGGGCACCAGTGCGCTGAAGGGGAACATCTGCAGGATGATGTCATCAGTGAGGGACGGCCCCTGCAGCTCCTCCTCGCCCTCTGCGGCCTCCAGCATCACGTCCATCATGTCCAGAGCGTCTGAAACATGGGCCAAGGTCAGTCACAGGAAGGGCGAGGCAGGGGGGGGGGGGCACTGGGGGGCTGGTGGGGAGCGGGGCTCACCGTCGATGTGCGAGATGGGGATGCTGGCAGTATCGCCCTCCTGGGCGCCCAGGCTGACCTGCAGGGAGGCCGCATCCTGAACCGCGCTCGCCGCCTTGTCCGTGTAGCTGTAGGGGCTAGCCGTGAGCCGCACCAGCACCTGGGAGCCACGAGCAGCCGGGGGGCAGCATTTCAGGGAGGCACAGACAGAGAACGGCCAATAAATGGCTGGCTACTGGCTTCAAGGAACACTTCTGGCAGATTGGGAATCCAATAAAAAAAAAAGGGGGGAATGTCGATCATGAAACTCCTCCCCCCCACCTTCTTCTCAGCATGGGAAGGGTCTCTTAAAACTAGCTTCCCTGAACCCTGCGAAAATTTTTGTAAGCTCACAAGGAGCCCCCCCACACAAGCTGCCCGGCTCCTCATCAGCGCCGATTAACGCCTTTTGTTTTACAAATCACATCTTCAACTCAGGTATGCATTGAGAAGCTTATTAGCAGTGTGGTCTGAGGAATCATATATACACGCGATCATACAGCAAGATCTGAAATACAGTGGAACTTCCGCATTTGCGATTAGCTTATTGCGGTTTTAATTGTCCATAAATATTTGATATAATAAATACATGGATTTTCTCTGTGTCTAAAACAAACTTTGTTAATCTATTTTTGAATTGTAAATGTTACAGAGAGCTAAAAACGAATTATTTACATGTGTCGTTATAAATATCCGGGCGAGATTCATAAATATCAGCCGTTACACAGAATAACTGGGAGAGAGAGAGCTGCATCAGCGTCATTCCTGTAGCGAGCATGGTCTTGCAGACAGTGCCAACAGAGAACTTTTCTATATGTAATGATCGAAGAAATATATTTAACTTATAGTTAACTGTAGAATATGAAGACGGTATGAAGTTCAAATATCCCGTGGTATAAAATAAGGATGTGTGTGTTCGCGTATCACATTCAGACTCTGCCCACGTATTATGAGTGAAAAAGATGGCGCAGTTCTAAGCACACAAAAGACACTAAATTACTATCGGTTTGTGTGCCTGTGTGTGTTGTGTTATGAAGTGCTACAGTGCATGTTGCATGTAAACAATTTATATGCTATCCGTGAAAAGGATTGCGGTCCGAGTATAAGATGACATAAAGACTTACAGTGTAACTACGTGTTTGCGTGTGTCTTACATTCAAACGGTTAAATTTGCTGAAACTTTGTTAATCTACTTCTGAGTTGTAAAAGTTCTAAAGAGATAAAAGACAAAGTGTTTGTGTGTCGT
>JAODKM010000035.1:12830123-12850256 GCA_026780845.1 Petrocephalus sullivani | reverse complement strand
TCCTAATGTCAGGGATCATCTCACACAATTGTACTAGTTTAAGTTTGTACCTCTGAGGTTACAATTACTTGTCACTGGGGCTGTACCCTCAAGGGTCTAGCAATTGTACCTTAGCTGTAAGCAACTGTAAGTTTTAAGGTAATGGCTCTGATGAGCATTTCTGTGTGATTGGGGGTATATGAAAGCTGTTTGTACATTGGGAAATATAACCGTACCAGGGCTGTACCCTTTCTTCTGACAGCACAGGAAGAACAGAACTGACGATGTTCTTAGGCAGTTGTTTAATTAATTCAAGGAAGATCAGAATGCTGAAGGAGAACAGAGCAACAGTTCAATTTTCTTAGATCATTTGGAGCAACAGTTCAGTCTCTGAGAACATCCTCTGAAGACCCAAATCTTCAGCTAGGATGGGTCCCATTCCTGGGCTGCGCACACTAACAGGTCAGGCATCTTGGTTCAGGACATGTAGTAGTTGCAGTGGAAGGAATAAAGATCAGATGAGCGCTCCATTCGACCTGCTCAGGAGTCACTCACAATGCACATGTAGCTGTGAACAGTGGCAGCCATTAGTCCCAGAGGCAAGGAAAGCAATTTCCCATTGCAGCAAGAAGTCAGGGGTGGACCACCAGTTAGCAATGAGGAAAAACACAATTTACAATGAATTTATACTCAGGGCGATGTTGAGATGCCATTTTCTTGGACTGAAAATATGGGGTGTAACTGTTTTTTGAAATTAAGTGGGACAGCTTATATTTCAAAATTATATATTTATACATAGTCACCATGTATGACATAATAGTCCCTGTTCTTTTATATAAGTCAACTTTCCTTCCTTGACAGACCATTTTGAAAATTGGGAAATATTCAGCATAAGAACGTTATGGATTTCTTTTTGAATCTATGCCACTGAAAATTGGGTTGACTGGTAACAGATTGTATGGTTCCTCTGCTCCCACAGCAATCAGGAGCTAGCCGTGCACATTTAAAGAACATTTAAAGAACACAGATACCAGACTGGCTATAGAGAGATTCACTGATGGAGTATGCCTTTGCATATCTCTCCATCTGCAGAGGCAGGAAAGAAAGGTGATGCATGCATTTGATACCAAATTCTCCAACCTTTGAAGTTCAGCAGGACCTTCACAGAACAGTGGTGAAGTTAACAAGAAGATCTCAATCTCCTCCTGCTCCTTTCGCATGTAACTAGGCCCTGCCCAAGCTTACTTGGAGGAAACAACTGTTTTTTTGCTTCCCAAGATAACAGGGAATGGAGTAATGAAGTTAGTCAATTAGTTGGCATCACAAACTGACGTGGCTCGGGGGAGTACAGAATAACAGCGGGGTCATTTTCCCGAAGCTGTTTGCACCACAGTAGGTCTGGATATAAATTACAGCTCCTTTCATGTTCTTAGCAGGCAAAAATAAAAGAGCCACAATTTGTTAGCTAGAGTAGGGATAACAAAACAATTCATTTGTAACGATAAGCAGCTTTTTTATTTATTTCTGAGGCCCCAATAGTTTATTGAAGGTTACGGTACAGTGGATATGAAAAGTATACACATCCCTGTTAAAATGCCAGCTTTTTGTGATGTAAGAAATGAGACCACAATAAACCATTTAAAAACATTTCCCACCTTTAATGCTACTTATTATTGTACTACAATAAAAACAAACAAACAAACAAACAAACAAACAAACAAATACATATGTTAAGGGACAAAACAAAAAATAAAATATGTACAATAAGCTGGTTGCAGGATGCCATGCTTCCTTTCAAAAGCACTCCACATCAATGCATCTCCTGTGCACAGCCCTCTTCAGGTTACCCCACAGATTTGCTATTGGATTTAGGTCCGGGCTCTGGCTGGGCACTTCCAAAACTTACAATTTTCTTCTGGTGAAGCCATTCTTTTGTTGATTTGGATGTATTCTTCAGGTCATTGTCATACTGTAAGGTGAGATTCCTCTTTGTCTTCAGCTTTCTAACAGACTCCTGAAGGGTTCGGGCCAAAATTGACCGGTAGGAGTAGTTTACGATCACAAGAACATCGTCGTTTGACATCACCCCCCTGTGATCTGTCGGACATTTGCCCTTTGTTCTGAAACAGTGATATTTCTGGCCCAGATTCATTTGGCTTTTGTAAAATGAGCCCTCTGCTGCAAAGAGTGCTGTATCTGAGGCGGCCGTGGAGCAGAAACACCAGGTGGTCATTCGCATGCGCATTTCTGACGGGCCGTTACCTGAGGACACTGCCACCAGGCATCAGGCGCTCTGTGTGTCCTCCTGCCAGGCAGAGAGTCACCCTTACCTCAGTCTCATCTCCTTCTGGCCTGCAGGGCCTTTATAGTCCCTTCTGCACGTCGCAGGAGATTTCGTATTTCCTATTGTAGTGACCCAATAACACCCTTCCCTGAAATGGAGGAACACGAGGAAGATGCAGAGATATGGATTGTTCCTTTAGTCAAACAGGGACTGTCTGTGGACTGTGAGGCAGCTGGCCCTTCGTTGGTGATGGAACCCTTTGTCCTTATCGCCCTTCCACATGTCCTGCTCCTCCGCCTTCTGTTCCTCTTCATTCTGCTTTATTAGCATCAGCTTTTCTGGGAATCTTTTGCTGGAATGTCGTCTTGAAGGACACAGATTATTCAGCTGGTGTTAGTGGTGGTGCTCCTTGGCCCCTCTTCCTCGGTACAATGCGCAGCTCTGTCAGTGCTGGGATAACTAATGTGTTGTGTGACTCCAGGACACAAGGCTTATTGGTCAAAATATCACATAATAACCATGTAAACATAATTTGACATTGGTCTTGGTTTTAAAATGCGCAGATGGGAACCCAGAAATGTGTGGTTTTATTGTGTGTGGATTGGATTTCTCAGGGAATGGTTTTATGTTCTTTTTTTTCCTCAAGGTTTTGGGAAGAAGGAATAGGAGAGCTTAGCAGCACAGATTGAGTAGCACATACTTATAAAATTAGCATTTTTAACTTAACCTGAATTCAAAAAACGGAGCAGGTGTGTGATGTGTTTATGCATACGGGCTGCCGGATTGAATCAGCATCTTCTCTAATGCCATTAAACCTGCAATAACAACAAGGATACGCTCATATTTCCTGGAAATAAGTGGAACGCTGGAGAAATGACCCCCCCCCGCCTCCAGTCAGTGTTTTGCCTTTCTTAATAAAAACCTCATCACATCCCAGCCAGGCAACAACCGCATCCTCTCTCACAAAACACCTCAGTGTAGCGATTTTAACACGGAAGAGCCTTGAAGGTTCCCTTCAGTGGCTATCTATGTGGGCGCCCTGGCAGGTTCCTCGATTGGGGCAGCCTCCCCTGTCCTCCTGTACAGAGACTCTGCAGAACCAAGGCTTGAGCGGGCAAGCGAAAGGCCTTGTGCACTGATTAAAGTGGCAAACATTCTAGGCAAGGAAACAGCCATGTCAGCCGTACCCAGGGGGCAAACATCTGCTCGCAATAAATGCATGTGTAGCGACTTGGGGTTTCTTGATCAATCTGTCAGAGCTGTCTCAGTTTACAGAGCATATTGAACTCTTTTTTCGGTCGGGGTTGACCCCCCGCAAGCCTGTTGCCGTGTCCCATTTCGGATGCTATCAAGCTGTCTTGACAAGATGGAAAACTGTTTTAGAAACTGCCAGGGAAATTAAACAAAGAAGGTGAAACCACATAAAATGTTTTCTTAATAGTTAGAGTTGCGTCATGTGTAAGAATAAAAAAAAATGCTGTTACAGATTCATTGCGTAGAATAGCAGGAAGATTTCTGTCAGACTGAGTGTAACAGATAGAATACAGATGATTCAGCTGAGAGAATGAGCTTGGTTGGTCTCATTTGGAATTTGTAGGCTAGTTTAGCTTAATGGGACAATAATTACAGAGAGATTGAATGAATGAAGCATGAATAAATATTAAAGAATTAGAGCTGTTTATGGACTGTCTATGAAAGGAAGCACCGTCATCACTCTTTGATGTCAACTGGACTGAGGCCTTGAAGGGATTTTCTCAGCACCACTAACTGATGGCACCCTGGGATTTGCAAGAGGATGAACCAAGTCATTCCTACATCCAAAAACTTTGGCAGAATGTCCTTAGTTTTTATTTTTCTCCCCCCCCCCCAGATACATGCATATGCATGGTGTACTGGCCATGCCCCCTCGGAAAAGATCTGGGCTCCAAGGACATTTTTTGATCTTTAGGAAGAAGCAAATTTCACTTGCTTCCCATTTTACCCCTACTATATATTGCAAAAGGAACTTTCTATAAAAAGTCTGTCCCAATGACCTTTGCTTGACTTATCCAGGGCACGATATAAAATGCACTGTAGAGAGAATTTTCCTGTTATGTTATTTTTTTCCAGGGGAACTTAAGAAGAAGCTTAGATGCCTGAATTACATTATTGAAAAGTCAAAGAATGGGCGACAGGCTTTGCACCCATCAGGTTTTGTTCACAAACATAGCTCCTAAACACACAATTAATAATTGTACTAGCTCTTGACATTGCATTAACAAAGATTGCAAGACAAATTCTATGGCAGCTAACTGCCCAGAAAACATTGAGCTGATTGGCAGTAATGCACACGGAACTGTGAAAAAGAAACATCTTCAGTGCTGCACAATGTCCTGCTGAAATGATATTCACGCAATTGTAGATCAGTCATCTGATTTCTATGATGCTATGGTGATTTCTATGATATTCACACAATTGTAGATCAGTCATCTGATTTCTATGATGCTATGATGATTTCTGTGATATTCACGCAATTGCAGATCAGTCATCTGATTTCTATGATGCTATGGTGATTTCTATGATATTCACACAATTGTAGATCAGTCATTTGATTTCTATGATGCTATGATGATTTCTATGATATTCACGCAATTGCAGATCAGTCATCTGATTTCTTGGCGATAACAGCTTTGATATTACAATGGAAAAAAAACATACAACAATAAATTGCTATAATTTTCAAGTGAGGACGTCTTGTGTTTTAAATGGTCTGCTTGCATTTCAGCAAAGTGTTTGGTAATTCTTTTCAGAAGTCTGGTAACCCAGTCTGCCTGAAGCTATGATAGCCAAGATAGATGCTTAGTTTTACAAAAGTGTCGAAACTGATTTATTTTCTGTTATTACAGTAGCTTATCAGATAGACTATACTGACTCAGACTTACAAAGGAAATGCCCTTTCATGATTAAGCTTCTGAATTTAGAGCTTATTCCCTTATAGACACGCACCTCTTAAAGCATTAATTTCCAAGAAACCTAAGAGTTTATTCATTGCATTCTTGAAGCCGATGTGAGACATTTTTAAGTCTTTATACATTTTTCTGATTAAATCATGGCTTCTGTCATTTAATACAGGCTTCTGATTTAGTGAACAGTATTCAGAATTATAAATGTGGGATAGTGTGACTGTTTTATTAAGGTTGATGGGGGCATGTGCTAGCAGGTGAGGGGGGGAGGGGGGGGCGGGCGTCGGGAGTTTGGAAGGTGACCTGTCCCACTTTCCGAGATTTTTATAAATTGCTTTGTTCCCTTTTTTCCCACCTGTGATCTTCATTTGTTCCTGACACAACAGATCCAGTTTTTTGCTGCTCTATTCCATTTCCAATTCCATTGGAAAGGAGCTATACTATTATATCTGAGCTGTACTAGACTAATATACATAACACGGCCAATTATTCAGATTGTACAAGTAGATGGTAACACTTTCTATGAATTCAATTTCCATAAGAATCTCTGAACACATTTGTGATGCATTATAACACATTCATAAAGCATTATAAACATGACTATAAATATTTATAAAAAGGCATGACTTATCATAGCCATGTTTATTATGCATTATGAATGCGTTAAAAAAGCCCTCATCTATAATACACTATAGATACCTGCATAATGCAGTACTAAGCATCCTTAATTGTTATACCAACCATTAAAATGCTGGCATCTATAGCGCATTATAGATGAGAGCTTCATTGGGGCTTATGAAGTATTATAATCAACACTCAATCAACAATCAATACCATCCACCCACCCATCCATCCATTATCTGCCACTTATCCAGGGTTGGGTTGCTGGGTCACAGTCTAAGCAGGGATGCCCAGACTGCCCTCTCACCAGCCCCCTCCTCCAGCTCCACCACATTGGGAATACCAATGTGTTCCCAGGCCAACTGAAAGATATAATTTCTCCAGCGTGTCCCCGGTCTGCCCCAGGGTCTCCTCCCGGTTGGACATGCCCGAAACACCTCCCCAGGGAGCCGTCCAGGAGGCATCTGAGTTAAATGCATCTCAACTGGCTCCTTTCAATGCAGAGGCTCTGCTTTGAGCACCTCCCAAATGTCTGAGCTCTGAGTTAAATGCATCTCTAAGGCCAGCCATCCGGCGGAGGAAACTCATTTCTGCTGCTTGTATCTGTGATCTCATTATTTCAGTCCCTACCAAAAGCTCATGACCATAGGTGAGGGTTGGAACATAGATTTACAGATAAATCGATAGCTCTGCCTTGCTGCTCACCTCTCTCTTCATCACAACAAAACAGTATAACATACTCCCATCTTCCCTCACTCTTGAACCCCAAGATACTTGTACTCCAATGAAAACCAATCTCTCACTCCGTTTGTACAGGGACCTGACGGCCTGCAACAGCAGACCCCATACCCCATACTCCTGAAGTACCCCCCAAAGGGCCCCCGACTGACACAATCAAATGTCTTTTCCAAATCCACAAAACACATGTAGACTGGTTCGGAAAACTCCCATGAACCCTCCAGAATCCTTGGGAGGGTGAAGAGGTCTAGCGTTCCGTGACCAGGACAGAATTTGCATTGTTCCTCCCCGATCCGAGGTTCGACCAACGGGCAGACTCTCCTCTCTAGTACCCAGGCATAGACCTTGCCAGGGAGGCTATGGAGTGTGATCCCTCTGAGGTTGGAACACATTCTCCTGTCCCATTTCTTCTTCAGTCTGCCTATCCAAAGGCAGTGTCCCCAACCTCCACACAATGTTGAAGAGGTGTGCCCAAAGGCACTATAATGCCTTATGACCGTCAATATAAGATAGTGTAATGCTTTATTAACTCATATAGTGACTATTATAATGCCTTATAATGGTATTTATGATGCATTACAGATGATGGCTTCAAGTAAATTGTTACTGTAAGTCCTTTAGATGTTTGTGAAAAAGACTGCAGGCTGCAAGCCCTGTAGCTTAGGTTATAAAGTCAATGAAAGACATTTATGAGCCATTTAAGCCTATTTGTTGCCTGCTGTGCAGCTATTTATTGATGGTTAAGTCTGTTTCAGGAAAGATAAACTGGAACTGTTCTGTGCACACAGTTTTCTGTTACATCTATCCAAGAGTTTGACTGGCTGCACTTTGACCGATGGGGAACAGAGGAGAACATCTCGCATGTTCTGTTCAGCAAGGCTTCCTATCGTAGAGTATTTATCTTATGCTTTACAAGTAAAGAATCTGGATATTTTTAATTATCATTCAAGTATGAGCAATTGCTGCATGTGTCCAAGGGGCGGTGTGTACGTGAGGTGATGAAGAGTTCAAATGTTATAAAGACATTTTAAACATAAATAAATGGTATGCTTCCATGTTCCACAGCATACTTTATTTTCTTCAGAGCAAGATGTATTGTTCTAAATAAATTTTTTATTCCTGGCGAAATAGAATCCAAAACTAATATCTTTATTCCTGACAGTTCTACATTTGTAATAGTGAGAAACAGCCCTTGTGCGACTGAGCTCATGGGTGTGTGAGACCCTCTAGGTTTTATTTTCCATCACCGGCTCGTCTCCCTCCCCGGCGCTGTGCATACAAATAAACTCTGCAGCGTGTTCCTTTACAAAGTCCCATCTCCCGTCTCCATACCCGTGAGCTTGTGAAATATCTCAGTTTTGCAAACAAAGAAGTGCGTCCTCTCGCCCCTATTGTTTCCAAAGTACAGATGCCATATACAATGACTCTTAGAAGTGAGCTCTTACTTCACCTCTTTTGTGGTCCTGGAAATATGAATCATATATAAATTAATATTCTTTACAATTCTTTATAATTCTTTACACTGTAATAATATTAGATTAAGTTTTTTGTTTCCCATAATCAATAAAAGTATTGATTCATAGAATCTGTATACATATAGAATCAGTATATATGTCATACAAAAGTATGTCAAAATATTTTTATTCTTGATGTTTTTAGGCATTATGTTTCTGATCGCCTTTTATTATATTTATCAGGTGTTGCTGACTCAGTGTCAGCTCCCAGCAACCCTACTGATGGCATTTCTCCGGAATGTTCTGCCTCTTGTCTGCGTCTTCCAGATTCTCAATGGCATGTTCACAGCCTTGTCTCATCAAATACAAGTTGCAGAGTATAAATCTGTAATGTAGTCCAAAGTATAGCCACCTAAAGGGCAAAGTGTGTCCATGCGGGTCTATCAAAAGAGCCCAGACCCCCTCCTGTTCCTGGTCCTGGACTTGACAACATCCTGTTCCATCTCTGGCCTTGATGCTCGCTCTTCCTGGCCAAGAAGACTTGTTCAAATCACCTTTACATAAAAGCAAGGAGAGTTATATATTATAGATAAAAAAGGAATCCAGACTGGGATCTTTGATCCTTATCCCCAGTAGACAGTATTCTTTTGATGCAATTCTTTCCAGCGTGGGAGGGGTCAGACAAAACTTGAAATAAATAAGTGGTGATGATAGAACCAAGTAATAAATAAATAAATAAACCCAGCACTGATACAGCCAGCTTGAGTCTAAGGGGTCCCCAATGTAACATTCAGATTTTCATTGATCTCCACTCAATAGGACGTAAAATATAGGGAAGCTTTGTGTAGGAACAACGAAAACCAGAGGAAGCTGGGGTGAGAGTTGGTGCGTGGAATGGCAGGGGTGAATTTGTGGGGCGATTTGCCATACTTTCAACATTCTCATTTTCATTTAACTGGGCGTGAAAACTAATTGTGCTTAGCAGTGATCACTGAAATTCACACAAAAATAACCCACAAATTCTATCATAACAGAAGGCAAGTCATTATCCACTGAGCCTCTGTGCAGCTCAACCTGGAGGAGCAAACCTTACCTTCTTAGCCAGTGTTCCTTAACCCGGTCCTCGGTGGTCCACAGCCGGTCCACGTTTTTGCTCCTTCCTAGCTCCCTGCCAGATAGTCCACGTTTTTGCTCCCTACCAGCTGCTGGGAGACTGGGAGCAGGGAGGGAGCAAAAACCCACACTGTCCCCAAAGGACCTGGTTGAGGAACGCTGTTCTAGGCCACCAAGTTTCCGTATACTTTGTAACATTTCTGTGGGTTACAGCGGAAACATACCTCTAAGGTTTTCAGACAAAGGGAGAAGTCAGAAAGCAACCATGGAGTAATCCACTGCATGTTCAGCTCGCCTGTAAAACTCACACCCATAGATATTATTTTCGCCATACTTTATCACACAAGAATCATTTTTGTAGGAGATGCTTCTATCTATGAAAGCCAAGCCTAGGAAGGACAAACAGCAACAAGTAACCCAGTGAGATGTTGGCTGCACCTGTGCACCGAGAGATAGCAGTGAATCCAGTCGCTCTGGCTCACCTCACTGTCACACATTCACTCCGGATCGTTGCATGAACGTACAGTGACTTTCCTATGTTGCTGCAGACGATGGTGCCGGGATTCGGCCCAAGGTCACGGCTTCGGCTCTGCCCGAGATAAAAGCCGGACTCCTCCGTGGAGATAACAGGGAGCGCTAATATGTTTTTCCTCCAAAGAGTCGCCAGATGTGAGACTAGGGGCTGGCGAGAGGATTCGTAACACGCATGCGAGCCGCCTCTGTCAAAGGCCTCTCCTCCCCCTCGTTTACTCAGCTCCTCATTTTGTATCTGTTGCTATGTCAATGAAAATTATTCATTTGAAGTCCTGGACGAGAGCTATAGGGTTACAAGGAAAGTCTGACCGAGCCCTTGTCTTCGTGGTGCTGTGCTGAACTCGTTAAAGGCACTGGGCTGGAGATCAGAGACTTGGCTGGGGCCGTGCGCACCTCCCCTCTCCCAGCGGACGCTGACTCTGTCTGGAGACCCCATCTCTTTTACGCTCATCCTTTTTTCGGGTCAGTATGTCCAGCCCGTCTCGTATTCGTGCGGCTGTCTTTCATGCATAAGCGCATCACGACTCCACGTATTGCACTTAGACCCAGCATTCCATCTCGCATGCAGAAGTGCATTCGTCTGGAATCACCCTCGCTCGTTGCCGCCCACACTCTGGTACCAGCGGCGACAGCGAGCTGCAGGTCAGAGACGTCCGGCTCATGCCATAAGTGTTTAGCAGCGAGAGAAGAAGCTGTAGCATTGTTTTTTATGCCGGTTTGTAATAGGAATTGGCACAGATGTCACTGCTGGACGCGCAGAAGATTGAAAATGTACATGGAGACACAGTTATAGGTCTTCCAGTAAAAATAAATACTGTATGAGAATTTGTCATATAAATGAGATTTAAAAGTCCCTCTACATAACCACTGTTTCTTTTTAAGTACAGCTTGTTGTATTCTAAGAAAAGCTTTTTTAAGCGCCATAACGCCACACTATTTTTTTTTTCTCCTGTCAGTTTTTTTTTTTTAATGCCCGTTAACGTCTAAGAATCGATGCTGTTATTTGTAAGCCAGGTGACCACGGCGGCATTGAGCAGTGTCCTAAGGGCAAGCCGGTCGAGGGAAAACAAGGTCAGTGACATTAATCACCGGGAGCGATTCGGCCCCGCTGTCTCTTCAAGGTTAGCTGCCGACAGCAGAAATACTACAGAGGACAGCGTATTAGCGCGACTGCAGTCAAGTCACACAGTCTGCGAGTCCGAATGCTCGGTCTGGTGCCCGAGAAGGGGCGGGAGTTGTGGCGGCGGGAGGGGGGCTGGTAATATATTCAACAATTTGCTGGTGACAGCCGCGCGGGCTCACAATCCAAATGCAGGGAAACTGGCACAAATCGCCGGCAAGGCTGTTCTCGCCACCGCGGTTAAGTTACAAAGGAATGCTTACAGAAGGCCTTTGCCTACCACTTGGATAAACAAATATATAATAATAGTAATAATTTACATATGTGCTTTATTTGAAAAGGGTCCCCCCCCCCACCCCAAGTTTAAAAATCAAAATTTTCTACAACCGTCATCCCATGTGGTAAGGAATACTGCTGGGCGGTGTGCCAGACCCAGTCACTGGGAATGAATTCCCTCTCCCAGTTAAAGAGAATGGGAGAATTGGCGAGGGTGGAGTAGATAAATGTCATGCAGATACTCAAACACCTCCTTGGTAAGTGCCAGGCCGGGACACAGGGAAACGGGCGGGGGGGCACATCGCTCGAGACGGGAGCCGGTCAGATGAACTTCCCAGGACGTTACCTCGAGCAGCAGGACACATTAATTAGGGTGATCAGATAATCCATGTCATCTTTCAGCTAGGACAGGATTTCAGCTAGGACAGGATTTGTGAACTATTATTTCAATTAAAAGGACCTACATTTTAGTTCTTGCTGTGTGCTGATTGGTCAGTCTCCTATAATCATGCCCGTGTCACTAATGTTAATGTGAAACAGTGGGATGAATCTTTCAGTCGAGGAAACAAACCAGTCAGGCACTCAAAAAGAGCTGAAGTATCTAACAGAGCACAGGAGCCTTTCGGTTTTGTAAAGTAGCTTGTAAAACCTGAAGTATCTCAAAGTGTCTGGGATAACATGAATTATCTGGTCATGCTAATCATCTCTGCATATCTGCTATGATCTTACATGACCTATGCATAAGGTGTTCCATCCCTCACCCAGGGATAACAGTTGAGTTTCACGGGGCATTCACCTCCTGGGGCCAGCCTCCGCACTAAACAGTGTTTGCATATTTACTCTGTAAATGAGAATGATCAACTTCAGATAACTACCACAGCACTTTACAGACATCGTTAATTAAGAGACCTTCCCAAAATAAGTGCAGGCATCACTAATTAAAGCCATCCTCACCCCCATAATGGAACATCTGCCCCCATGAGCGATGCATTGCTTGTGAAAAGTTCACCATAAACGTCACAGGGAACCAAATTTATCCCAGAGCTGTTCGTCAAGGTTGCCACATGTAAATCTAAAGTCCCACTGACGGCCACTGACAACCAAAACGCCAAACTGGGCTCACAGTAGTGTCACGGTGTCATCTGCTGTGCATTAAAACCATGCAGACAAAAAATGTGTGGTAAACTGCATCAACTACAAAGTGTGCAATTAAACGATTTTGATTTTTTTGTTTTTTTAAATCCATGATTTCCCCTCTATGAGCAAACTGGTGTAGATGTCTGTAGGAAGAGCCGAGCAGGAGAGCACCAGAAGAAGGGGCACATTCAGTCCAAGAAGGTGGGTTTCAGTGTAGAATAAAGCAAATATTATTTTAAATTCTCCCCAGAAGAACATTATCCATCAGGCCAAAAGGCTTGAACACCAGCAGCTCAATGAGCCTAGACGTGATAAAATACCAATGTCACAGTTCACTGGCTGGTGTTAATTAGGAGAGGGGAGATTTTTCTTTAGGACACGGAGCTGATGCTAATTTGCTTTGTCTCTGTGTATGTTCTGACTGTATCGATTACCTCTGCGTTGCACTTCATGAGTGAGGCCTGTCTTGGCAGCCAAGGACAATTACATAATTGTATTGTCCCTTTTTTGTTTTTACCAGAGAGGGCAGTTTATACTTTGATTTATACTTCAGTAAGGTTTTTTTACATAATTTGAATGATTCTGTTTATATATTTTTTTCCTCTGCTAAAGATATTCAAATTCAAAGATGAAATTCTGAACTGAAGCTTACTTCAATTATGTAATTAGACCTATTATTTCATGATCATTAAACGTGCAGTGAAGGGTTTAGCACTTATTTATAAACGAGTCCTTGGGAGCGAATTTATCTGCATGTGGAAAAACCACTTCCATCTAACAGAGCTTGGTGGCACCAAAGTCTGCAGGAGCAAAGGGCTTGTGGTTAGTGGTTTTTTTCCGGGTCTGGCGCCCCCTTCTGTCCATCGCAGGTTAATGATCTCGCCGCTTAGCGCCGCACGTGCAGAATAAATTATGCAAATAAGGCGGGTCGGCGGGCGGGCCCTGGCCGCGGCGTCGGGTTTCTCCGGCGAAGATGCCGTGCGCTGGTTCCGCGACCAGCCTCGCAGAGCGGATGCTGCGGCCGACGCCGATGAATGAGCGCACTTTCTCCAGCGGTCCTGGAAAGCCGATGAGGGAGTGAGTAGCTTTACCCCGAATGAGTTTCCTGGCGCACCGCGAAGGCCACCCGAGACTGGAAATCCACATCTACCTGGGACGGGACAGTGGAAAAGAACGTTTCTTCATTACGAATTTGGAGGAAAAAAGGACAGTTACCTTAAAGAGATAGGAGAACACACCCCCATAAACCCCGCGATGGATAGTGTATAGTGCAAACGTGCCTCTGTCGTATTTTTCTTTATAGCGGAAAAAGGAATTGCAAGGAATTCTTCATACAAACTGGATTTTATTTCCCTAACGGGACGCACGCATTAGGAGCTGGAGTTGGGGCAAATGAATGTAAGTGTCCATAGCGACTGTCAGCTGTATACTTGTTTGCATGCATATCTGTGCGTGCAGAATATTGCGTATGCCTGCAGTGTCTCGTGTACCTGTGTGCAGCAATTAGCCCAGTGCCATTTAAAACACTTTGTTTCGATTTTTGTTGAGTCCATTGTTTACCTGTGCAATAACTGAATCTTTCTCACAAAAAGAAATATAGTAACGTTTTAACCTATTTGCGTACACATTTGTTGCTGAAGTAGTTTAGCAGAAGGTTTAGTTGTTTTTTCCCCCCAAAGTATTCAAAGTATTGATATTGAATATATACCGAAACATCTTTCTGTCTTTGTACAGAAATGCTTTGGAGAAAATTACTTAGAACTAATATTGCATTTTTAATGGCTGTTAATGTCAAGGACACGGTAGGATCACAACAGCCGCTGCATAAAACTTTTTAAATTTTTTAATTGGTGCAGATTTAAAAGTGATTGGAAGTTTAATCACTTGGATTAACCCCCCAACACACGCACGCACACACACACACGCGCGCGCGTGCGCGCGCACACACACACACACACACACACACAAACACACGCACATCGCACCCCAGCCAATAGTCACTCTCGTTCCTTAAAAACGTTTCACTTGCTTTCGCATTTTAATGCCATACAGAAGTTGGCACGGCGTCTCCCGAGGACGCAGAGACCCCGTTACTCATCACCCCTAACGGGAGCGGGCGGGCTTTGCGAAGTGCCCGTCGCCGCGGCGTCTGCGAGCCCACTGATCGCTTTGCTTGGAGCGCCGAGGCGTGCATCTGACTGAAAACCAACTCTTATGTTTTAACGCGAAACACATGCTTCTCTCTGGATGGTGGTGCTGTTTTCTGTGTAGAAAGCCGCTACTGAACTGGGATTGTAGGAGCGGAAAAAAGTGCATGCCCTGCACATCCCACTGCTTTACAGTAGGTGCCTTCGGTGGATTGTCCCACACCAATAAATACCGCTCTGTCGGGATGAATTAAGCATTAAGCAATTAATCAGGCAAAAGCCGTTTCCTCCGTGCATTTCTTTTTATTTGTGTCAGCACTGAGCTGAAAGAAGCTTAAAAGTGTTAAGAATCTTTTGTTTTAGTGCTACTCATAAAAATATCAGGGCATTTGTAGGTTTTGGTGCACGTGCGGGCTCTCGGGCGAGTAAATCGGCCACATGGAGCGTCCACCTGCATTAGGTGGTGACCTCCCAGAATGGTGGTCTCCACCAGCACCATTATAAAGCGCACCCCTAAGAGGGGGTGCATAGAAGTGGGGAGGGATGGCCTGGAAGAACGATCACAGGATAACAGGGTCAAAAACAGATGTAATTAATATAGATTATTGGCAGGGTAAGACACGCCTGTGTCTGGATGCTGGGTCACATGGGTAGGGAGATGGTGCCCCACTACTGAGCCAACTGTCCTCCCGTCCGGGTTAGACCTTGCGTGGTCTCCTCAGTGGAGCGAGCAACTGTACCATGATCTACAACAGACATCATGACAGGGTCAGGGGGTGTTTAAAGGCCAAGGGTAAGTTTGATTTTGCTTGTAAACATTCAAGTTATATGGATGGTCTAAGTGTTTTCTGTCCTCATATCTGTCAGTTTCTCCTTGGAAGTAAATATTTTCATTATAATATGCATATGTCGCGGTCTGGCCTGGTGCTTAATCCAGGCGTGGTCTGTATACAGTCCTGTCAGCATCCCAAGTCTGAGCTCACCACATTAATGGATGACACTAGGGATGGGCACTAAGGTCTGCATGTTCACATCTTCGCTGGGGAGCGTTCCGATCTCGGCCCGCTTCCGCACTGACATCAAACGGAAACGTCAGTGTTTTTTTTTTTTATTTTAAGTAGAAGCAGGTGAGAGTTCACCACGGTCAGACGTCGGCATTTTTCCAATTAAGCGTCCAGTGAAGTTGTTTGGATTCCACTTAAGCTCTTCCCTAGCATTTGGTGCCTTGATTATATTTGCCGTGATTTATATTGGCAACGTCACTGACAGAAATAAGCATGCGATGTCACACACACACGCGCACACATGCACACACACACACACACACACACACACACACACACATAACACACGCACATGAAAAGATTGGCAATTAGCTTTAGTCCACATGTGTCAGCTATTTGTTTAACTTGGATCTCAAACTAAAGCTGGTGATGCATTATTTCTGCAAGGCAACTCTGTTCCAATTAGTTTACCCGTCAGGTTATTAGCTAACTCAGCCTCACACTGAGTCGAGAGCTGATTATTTCAGCTATAAATAAGCTTCTCATCAGTAGTATGTAAATATAGGTATATAATACGTATTTATAACATATGGGTGGAATCACTTTACTGTAATTAAATACAAGAATTACACCCTTTTACAACTGTTTACTGGTTTTAATCTTCAAAAATCCAGATGGTAATTATTTGCATTTTCCTAATTTATTGTGCCTTATTTCGGCAGTGTTTTGATTTATCTTCTGCAATTTTCTAGAGGATCAAAACCTGCATTAAAGGTGGATTTTCTATAAAGGTATGCCCCACATGTATACAGATGATCTATAAGGTTTCAGTTCGGTTTTGGCCGCTAGCAGTAGCTGGGATAAAAGTGTGTTTCTTTAACAATTCATAACATGCTGTACCGGTTTGATGCTGGAGGGGGTGGGGGCCTGGGGGGGAGGTCAGGTGACCTGTAATCACATGGTCACAGTCTCCAATGCCTATTGGGGCATCTGGGGTCACTGAGGATGAAAGCTTCACGCTCTAATCATTTTGGTGAGATTTACTGGATTGGGGGAAATGTAAAAAGTTTTCAAAGGAGGCAGTAAAAGAAATTGTGTTGAGTCACTGGAAAAGGCGGCAACGCTGTAGCTTCCAGAGATTATGTCATCGGACCTACGGCCACACAGACCGCTAATTGAGTTCTGCTCCACGTCCCCATCTCGCCAGGGGGCTTTGCTATCTCTATCGATGCTCTGACCAGGGCGGGAGGAGCATCGGGGAAGCGTCCGTTCGCGGGCATCTAGTCGATTCCGCACGGCCGAGTCCCAAACCGCATCAGGCCCGTGGCCCGGCCCGCCTCGGGGTCCCGCCCTTGCCCTGTCAGTTATGGTTTCACAGCTTCACAGATGGGTTCTGCTCCCTGACTCGTCTGTTCTGCGTTCCGTAACGGTGGGGTCTGCCCCCCCGCCGAGCCCTCCTGCCCGCCAGATGGCCGGGCACCGGTGGCTGGCGTCCCACTTCATGCCCGCTCGGTGCTCGGCTAACGGCGAGTCGGAGGAGACCCTTCCTGCGAGCCCACCTTTCTTGCCTGCAGGTGACCTTCGGCTCACAGTCGTCGGAACAGTCTCTGGTCGGAGACGTGTCAATACCCCACATCCGTGTGCTTTGTACCCCCTTTTACCCCTGTTTCCGCCCCCCCTTTCCTTGCAGGTGCTTAGCCATAAATGTGGCACGCGAGCTGCTTTGGGAGGGGGGAATTCTTTTAGCTCGCATTGAACCCAGACTCTGGCTAAATGAAAACACAGCCACTAACTGCCAGTGATACATAGTTGGGTTTTTCGTTTTTTAAAACATAGATATCTATTAAAATTCCTGCGCTGCATTTATTTTGAGAGCTTAATTGTGTGCTGGGCTACGGTTATGTAAAAGTCAGTCATATTAAGAAGCAACAACAGCGGTTACGGTTTCAGTTATGTTGTAATTTGGTTCTGTAGGGCTCCCGGCCTCCTCCTCCGCCGCATATTTTCCCCGGAGCTTCGTGGCTTTCACTGGGCGTTTCGCCGTAGACATTCAGACCAGGCATCCCCCTTCGCAGTCTGACAGCAGTTCACCTCCAGGGACTGCAATCCCATAACCCCCTGGTCCCAGATCCAGATCCTGCTTTACTAATCTGCCACTGGAGGGTCTCCAGGGACCTCCTGAATTGGCGCTGGTGTGCCTGCCGCTTGTTTGGCCCCGTCCTGGTCCTTGTGGGTGTCTGTGGGCTCTGGGGAAACTCGCAGAGCTGGGAAAACTATCAGCTGTGAAAGCTAAAAATGCAGAGCAACCTGAACCTCTGCCAGAGAGGGATATATAAACAAAAATGGTCTATAAACAAAAGGGTTTACGGCGCCATCTGCTCATGGTGCTGTCCAGATTTGTTTTACCAGATTTTTTCTTGGGTTAATTGTGCCAAAACTCAAAATAAATAAATAAAATGATATGCATCTTAATGCAAACATACATTTGTATAGAAAATGAACACATGATCACATAACAAGAAAAAACTACTAGATATATTAATTGTAAGAATAAATATTTTTAATTCTGGCACATTTTACGCTGAGAACTCATATCTGAGTGTGTGTCATTATTCACCTAACTATAGATCAATGCATATTTAAATTAAAAAATTAATTAAAAAATGTAATTATATATGAATTTTTAAATTATGCTGTTATAAATATTTCCATTTTACTTATATATAATATGTGTGTATGTGTATTTTGGCAGCTGTCAAAAGTAAAAATCACTGTATGTATGCCCGTGATTTAATTATATCACGCCGAAAGTGGAACATGGTCTGTTCCGTGGTTTGCAGCCCCCTGTGGGCAAAGCAAAACAAAAAATTCAGGAATATTTAAGTGACTCATTTACAGACCAAATATTTTAAAAAACCACTAGATACAGAGTGTTCAGCCTTAACCCACTGATGGCATGTTCTCAGGAGCCAGAGAACATAGTGATGTTTGTGCTGAACTGCCCTTTCCCATGTTGTTGTGACTGAAGTGGATTTTGCGTAGTTGGGGGGGGGGGGGGGTCTTAAAGTAAGCTTCATGCAAACATCCATCTGTCTTCCATAACCTCTTATCAAATGCAGCGTCACAATCAGGTTGGAGCTTATCCCAGAAAGTGCAGGGAACCGGGACTCAACCCACACGGGCACAGAGCCGGAGTGGGTTTGGAACCTGCGATGACCTTGGCCTGTCTGTGCAGAACTGGAGGCTGCAGCAGATGGAGGTGTATCTCCTCAGCATCTAGGACGCAACTGCACTCCCTGAAGAGGCACCCGTGTGTTTTTCCAATCCTCTCCCGCCGTAGCAGGCTGGGATGCACATCTGGGCGCCTCAATGGCTTTTCCTGGCTCCGGCGGAACCACGGGACCCTCGGCGCGCCGTCCCAAACGCGGAGACCCTCCCGCTACCCCCGCTCGCATCTCAAATGGTCTGGCTGGTGGTGTGGACAGACTGGGGGGTGGAGATTGTCAGTCTAAAGGTTCCCTTGCTGCCTTCTCTGCCAGGCTTCTTTTTTGTTATTAACGTTCAGTTGTGTGAAAGTCTGTGGCGTCCCTGTCACACGACTGTGCCCCCCCCTCCACACACACTCACCCCTGTGTCCCTGGAATTGGCGCCGGTTATGGCCGGCAACCTGAGGCTCGTTTTCAAGATTCACGACTGAATCGGCCATCCCGATTTGGCTCGCTATTTATTTTATTTATTTTATTTCTGGGTTTCTGTATAGCCGTTAACCTTTTATTTGAGAGACAGATGTTTTTTAAAAGATTCCCAGCTAAGGACATGGGATTTTTTTTTTTTTTTTAATCTGAGCGGATTTGATTTTGGCATCTTACGAGCTGGACGAAGAGTTTTCGTGAATGTAAATAATTCTGCAATCAAACAATAAAACCTGATTTACAAGCTTTATGATGGCCCAGTAATGTGCAGGATTATTTCAGAGGTCACATGTGGTTGGACAAATCCTTACTTCCTATTTCCCAGGGCTGTTCTGGCTACGAGCGTAGTGCTTTCTCTTTGCCTCGTTTCACTCTAGTGTGCCATTGTGCATAGCCGTGCAACGATATTGATATTCGAAGGAATATGACTGGAAAATATATGTAAAACATCATTTTTTAGGAGTCGTATGTGGAATCCGAGCTGTGTGGTTCCATACCTTTTAGCCTTGGTTAAGCTATTTCACTGTGTTTTGTTTAAAAAAAGTGGTTTCGTTTTCTGAGATCCCACATTTGATTCTTTCATTTGAAGCAGGCTGTGCGTTTGCCTCTAAATATTCACCATACCATAGTAGAGGACCCTTTGTGGTATCCATCTGTTCTGTGTTTGACTCTAGTATTTACAGTAATCGACAATATCGTAACATGACCAAGTGCAGGCCGGCTGGTGGTCGTAATATTTCCACTCGGAATGTGAAGAGTGGGCTAGCTGGAGTGATAAATGCTGATTGGAAAAATAGTACTAGTCATATTTTAGGGGTCACCAGGATCAGAGTTTGGAAATGAAAGTGTAGCTCATTGTAGAGGAGCGTCAACTGTCCCCTTGGAAACCACTGTTTTCTGTAAACTGGGATGCACGTGCACCTCGCTGGCCTAAGGCGACTGGGGGGGGGGGGGGGGCACTGCCCTCTTTTTTCTCTCAAGATTGGCTTTTTGGCAAAGGGAACCTGGGAACCCTCTGTTTACATCGCCCATGACACTTGCGGGACGGCGTGAGTCTGCTTTGGGAGAAACCTGTTGCACCTTAAGCATAGT
>JAODKM010000035.1:12812767-12825163 GCA_026780845.1 Petrocephalus sullivani | reverse complement strand
AGCCATTTCGCATTAACATCCAGTTCGTTTTGATTGAAATGGTAGTTCGCAAATCTTGTCCTAGCTCAAAGTGTCCGCTGCAGACCGTTTTGTCCTTCATCTCACAAACTGAGGCTACAGATACGTAGCCCGGGTGATGCGAGCCTTTTGCTTTAAATGCACAGATTAATGCATTGTAGGTCAGCATGGTGATTTATTTAGCATTGCAGTTGGCAGAGGGTTGGTCCCAGAGAGGTGGCCAGGCCCTACCCCTAAAATTCTGAATGAACCTTAGTGTAGCCATGTCATATATAATATGCATGAGGGAGTACAGGTTGGGCTGGTGAGACTATAGCCAGTTGGCTAAGACTTTTAAGAAGACAAAACAACTTCTTTGACTGATAAAATGAACTGGAGCCAAGAATGCACACTGCAGCATACACATAATTAAATGATTCATTAAAAATGTGATTTATTATAACTAGTTGGCTAACTTTTCAACAGTTTAAGAACCCTTTGAAAACATCAGTTAGAAAATACATCAGTGAGTAAAAATTCACCCTTTATGCTTGTAAATGACCTGTTTTTTTTCACCTGCCTTTTAAGTGATTTATTAAGAGTTTAATTCCTCAGTTTTATGTTGACCGTACAAGTGACCTTCATGTTGGAAAGAAATGTGTGTGTGTGTGTGTGTGTGTGCACATTAGAGGTTAAACACAATGAGGTTAGTTTCCCCTGAATGATGCGTCACAACTTTTCCCTCTGTGTATTTTCTGTGTCCTTCCCTGGAGGAGAACATTCCCGAAATCTACATGTCATGATTAACACCTGCCCTGGGAGTTCTTAACACTGTGAAAGGGCTTTAAACCAGCCTGGCCCACCAAGTGGGTGGACATCAGGCTCCCATACTATGCTCCTTGACACATGGGTTCTATAGGGCGTGGCCCAGTACAGATTTGAGCCCAGCTCTGTTAAAAGCAGGGCTTGTTTCCTTGGGATTTACAGGATATGAAAAGTCCAAGCACAGGGACCTCAGTCTGAACACAGATCAAATAAAAATGGTTCTGTGGTCCAGGGTGTACTCTTCCTGAGGCTGTGGGTTTCAGAGCAGTCCGGTTGAGTAATGGCGTGCATGAAACAAATGTAAGAAAAATATGTGAGTATGGGGTCTATTGGATTGGGTGGTGATCTTGTGAATAAGGGCTTCAATTCTTCTGTACAGTATATAGCTCAAAGATTTACCTGCATTGCTTGTTATAGAGTTAACAGGATCATAGACATCAGTGGTATTGTTTTCATAATGTGTATAATTTAGTTAAATTTAGTTAAATTTGATATGTTTTTGTCTGTCTCTTTGTGCAGGCTTAGAAGGAATCATTTGACCCAAAGGCGATGTCTATGGGTTGGGGGAAGGCTGTGTTGGATCCATTGTGGAAAGACGGAAGCTGGATGAGAAAAATGTTGTTGCTGCTGTTTTTGGCCATGGAGCTTATGGCCGCTCACTCGTGGGCTCTCCTGGGAACTCTGGAGCTCCAGCTAGATGAAGAACAGCCTGCAGGCACCATTGTGGGCGACATCACTGCTGGCCTGCCCCCTGGTGTCACTGCTTCCCAGTACTTTATTTCTGACCACCAGGGCACTGGTGTGGGCAGCGATCTCCATATAGACGAGAAGACTGGCATCATCAAGACTGCCAAGGTCCTGGACCGCGAGGTGAGGGACCGCTACAGTTTCATTGCGGTCACCATGACTGGTGTGACTGTGGAGGTGACAATCACAGTCAACGACATAAATGACCACACACCCACATTTCCCAGGCAAAGAACCACCTTCAAAATCCCAGAACAAACTGCTATCGGTACAAGGTTTCCCCTGGATTCAGCCACTGATGCAGACAAGGACCAGCTGACCACACAGGGTTACCTCATTAAAGATGGGAACGAGGGGCAAAAGTTCCTTCTGCAGCCTAAGAGGGGAAGCAACAAAGGTCTTTCCTTGGATCTTGTAGTTAATGGCATCTTGGACAGAGAGGAAAAATCATCTTATACCTTGCTCCTCGAAGCCTTTGATGGAGGGTCTCCAAGAAAGACTGGACAAATGATCCTTGACGTTATTGTGCAAGACATAAATGACAATGCTCCAGTTTTCAACCAGAGTCGTTACCACGCTGTCATCATGGAGAACATGCAACCCGGCAGCAGCATCCTACAGGTGTTTGCTAGCGATGCTGATGAGGGGAACAATGGCCTGGTTTTATATGAGATCAACAGGCGGCAGAGCGACCCTGACCGATATTTCTCCATTGATCCCCACTCTGGTATGATCACGCTCAGCAAGCCCCTGGACTACGAAATGCGCAAAGTCCATGAGCTGGTGGTGCAGGCCAGGGACAATGCCAGCCAGCCAGAGGTCACTAACACTTTTGTCACCATCCATGTCCGCGATTACAATGACAACCAGCCCACCATGACCATCATCTTCCTCAGCGAGGACGGCTCTCCTCAAATCTCAGAGGGGGCACAGCCGGGCCAGTTTGTGGCTAGGATTTCCGTTTCCGATCCTGATTATGGAGAGTATTCCAATGTCAATGTCTCCCTGGAGGGTGGGGAAGGCAAGTTTGCCCTGACCACCAAAGACAACATCATCTACCTTATCTGTGTGGACCAGATCTTGGACCGAGAGGAAAGGGACTCCTATGAGCTGCGAGTCATGGCTACTGACTCGGGCACACCGCCTCTCCAGGCAGAGTCTTCCTTCACTATCCAGGTCACCGATGTCAATGATAATCCGCCACTGTTTGACCAACAGATGTACACACAGGCCATACCAGAGGTGGTCTTCCCCGGGAGCTTTGTACTGCAGGTCACGGCCAGGGACAAAGACCAAGGGCACAACGGGGACATCTACTACAGCATTCTTCAGGATTATGGAACTCACTCGAGCTGGTTCACGATCGACTCGGCTACGGGGATAGTCACCACTGCAACACAGCTGGATTACGAGACTGACCCTAAACCCAGCCTAATCGTAGTGGCTTCCGATGGGGGGCACCCACCGCTGTCCTCCACAGCTGTGGTGAACATCATGTTACAGGATATAAATGACAATGAGCCTGTTTTTGGAAGGAGCTTCTATGAAGTGTCCATCAACGAAAACACCCCAGCGGGAACCTGCTTTTTGGAGGTAGGATCATCTTTTTGCTGTTCATTGCATAAATATTATGCTCATTTCTAATACAAAGAATTGGTCATGAAAACTTGCTTCATCATACACTGTATGATTTTGCCATTAAGTTATAAAAAATGCTACTTTGGGTATAGAACATCATTCACGTTTATTGCCATATTTGACTTAATATGCTTTCTTGTTTTGTAAGGCAATTTTCAGCCTGTACTTCTAAGATTTGTTTTATTTGGGAGCAAAGCCCTGGGTAAAAATCACGGTCAGTTTTTTCAGGAATGAGAGTGTTTTTTCTGCTGTCATCTGAGACAAACGTCAAAGTAGACCGCAGTCGCTGAGGCGCATTCATTTTGATTTTTCTCTGTTGGCCTGGAATCAAATGCATTTATTGTAGAACCCAGTGGGATTTAAAAATATTGGTTAGGGGTTCACCTGCAGCATGTGAGCTCAGAAGATTTACTCAGGGCTGTCTGTCCTTTTCTTCACCTCTCAGAGAGGGTTTCCTCGGTAACTAAGACACTGCGAGTGAGCGTTCAGAATCCTGAGCTTCTCTCTCGGGTGGAGTGCTAGGGCTGCTTTCATTCTGCTCGCATCGTCTAAGATCTTAAGGGGTCCTCCAAGGCATGGAATGGAAGAGTGCAAATTGAAGCCATATTTCAACAGGTGGGTCAACATAGGGCAAAAAAAAAAAACACATCAAGTATAGTAAGAAAAAGTTGCTGCACATTCGAAATGTTTTTCTTTTTTGGATGCTTGATGTTTGTGCTCTACTCGCTTTCGCTCGGTGATACTCCCCAGCACTTCAAAGATGCACTGTAATCTCATGTTCCAACAGGAGCTTTAGAAAGAAAAATGGTCCCCAAGTAAAAAAAAAGAGAGCAAAATTCAGGAATTCCACATTAGTTACACTGCCTTTTAATTCATATTTCAAATGTGTCTGCGGTTGAGACGCACCAGCCAACTCTGCAAGGCGCAGAGCGACCCTGACAGAGGCCCTGGCAAATGAGGTCTGGACCAGCGGCTGCTCTGGGGGTATGGGGGAAGGAGGAGAGGGGGCGGGGAAGGGGGGGCTTGATGCCGTCTGACGGCTCTTGGCACACATTCGTGGAATAGAAGCCGTTAGTGCTTGTCTGGGAGGTCCCCCCAGGGACCTGCGGAGCAACGCTAGGCAATGAAACCCCAAATAGGGTCGTCCAAGAAATTTGGTTCACAGTGATCATAATGTTTTTGAGGAACTAGATCGAGGGCACGCTGCAGGGATTGCTGGACAGTCCGACGAAAACGTTACTCGATATTTCTCCCTTCTTCCCCTTTTCCCTTCATCTCTCTCAGGTTTTGATGGAGCTATTTCCTCTTAATCAGCTACTTCAGACCAGTGAAAGCTTAGCCCCATAGTAGGAATGGTGCTATACTTAAATTATTATTATATGTTTCATATCTCGGAAGTGATACACTACTTTGCATTTGTGCCGCAACCGTGCCCTGGTCTGTAGCTAGGTGGGGCGTCTCTGGAAATCTGCAGAGCACCACCCCGACGTTGGAGATGGACACTGGCACCTTGGACCTGGCTGAAATGCTATGACCCCGGCCTCATGGTGATCGGGCAGACTGCGATGGCTGTCCACACTGCTTTAACGTCCATCATTTAAGGGAGACAGAAGAAATGCAAAAGAGCATGAGATTTATGAGAGCTAAAAATCTTTAGAATTTCAGTTAAATTTGTACCTTTTATAATTGTTGAGAATGATGTATTACATTTAGTCTAAGCATTTAAATTCATTTTTTGCCCCCTGTGCCTCTGAATGTGTTCGGTGTTAAACAGTGCCGGCTTTCTTTTAAGTGTTTGTCATCCACAATAGGACCATCGAAGCCTCACATTCACCACAGGGCTGACCCCTTTGTCCCTGGCCGTGGCGAGGGGTCTCGGGCGGAGGCAAACGTCCCCCTGCCAGAGGAGTACCTCATGCGGCAGCGAGCCCACAGTTCACATCTCTTTCAAACTCCTGGCTGGGAAGGACCCTCCGAGTGAAAGGACGGTGTTCTTTTTTTCCACTGTGCCAGAGAGGCAGCCGCTGCATAATTGGTGCGTTTTGGTTGCAACTCCTCTTCTTAGCGGGCTGAATAGGGCAGCCCATGTGCCATTCCTCAGTGGGTTCTGCCCATACAATGGAGCGCGCCATCACACTAGGTCCAGTGTTTCCAGACGGCCTTATCAGCGGATGGCTTTGTTTGTTTATGTCCGTGTAAAGCGATGCTGCCGTCTCCCTCGCCAGTCGCGGCGCTCTGCGAGGGTTCTGCGCGGCTGGTTCCGCTGCTGCTGCAGGCGGTTAGACGCTGGCCACTGCGGCGTACACTGCGGGCCTGTCAAGATAAGAATCGGCCTTCTGTCTTGCCTCTCGGGCCAGCGGGAAGGCAGGAGACATGACGGGTGTGGGGGGGAGACCTGACCCGCAGAAGGGGGCTTCCTCTTGCTAAAGGGGGGGGTCACCGTCTTCCCAGCCCCATATCTGATCTTACATCCCGTCCTGTTAGCTGAGGAAACTAGGAGAGTGTGCACCCCTCTGTTGATTTCACTGAGGTGAGAGCGTCCAACCCAATGCCTGTTCTGTTACACCCAACACTCCTCCTGCCAGTGCTGTTAGAAATGAATACCCCCAGGGTTTTATCAGTTCCTTTGCAGTCCATAGAGCTTCCTGTCCAGGTTATGTCTTGGGAGCTCTTTCATTTGTCTGAACCCGAGCCCCGTCCTTAAAAACATGCCACTAACATCTCATGCCAGTTTGTCTTTGGTGTGCTCCTGTTGCCTCAGGGTTTAAGGCATGATCATTCTTACAGATTTTATTATGCTGTGTTTTTTGGCTGCAACCTGGAATTGATGAATAGGAACTGTGGGAAAATCACAGGCATTTGTGCTTGTGTGAGAATGGGAGTGAATGTGAAAGTGTTAGCAACAACGGAATGAAAGCTTCACAATAAGTGTGAGTAGAGTGAGTGGGGAGGTATTTTTTGTAAAGCACAATAGACACATTTTTTGGCCAGTCCTCGTCCATCTCTTCAATTCCTCTCTGGAAACCAGAATGACCCTCCCAGCTGTAGCCCCCTTGGTACGCAGGTGTCCAGTGATGTGCCTGATTTATATGCACAAGATGCACAGCTCGCCTAAAGGCTGATACTGGGTTTTGGGCTCTTGGGGTCTGGACTGTGAAGTCTGGAATCTGTGATGTCATAGCTGGCTGATGCCACATCAGTGCTTCTGACCTGACCTGTAAGCCCTTTGACCTCCTGCCTGGTTTACAGAAACCCAGTCGACTTGTCCCTTACACACTGAGGAGCAGTTCACAGCCTTACGTTTTGGCTCTGTTTGTGCCGTGAGAGTTATGTGCCTCTCACAGACACTTCCGAGTGTGTTATAGTGTTGTAGATGTTGTTTTCATAATTCTGTCAGCTAAGTTGTTACCGGTCGTCCCATTTTCTCTGCTGTAAGCCAGTGAGTGGATTTGTATGGGGCCCCCTCATCTGTAACCCCCCGGCCCCGAACGGGAAGGTTGGTCAGCGTTAGCTCAGTCAGATATAATGCGCAATCTGCTGCCCTCTCCCTCTGCGCAGCTGTGCTGTCGGCCCGCGTTCGAGGTCCCGCTCATCCGTCATGGGCTCCCGTTCCTATTCAACCCTTGGCCTTCCATTGAAATACAGAATAAAAGAAATCCGGGGCTCCTTTTCAGGATTATTTCTGCATTTTCTCTCGCCCAGGGTACACTCGATTCACATTAAATTGTACAGATTTAATGGGTGGTTTTCTAGGCCGAACTGATGGTTTTGAAGGAAACTGGGAGGCAATACAGCAGAATGAACAGCACCATATGGAGGTTTTTTTTTTTGTTAACAGAAACCCCCTGTTTTGCATCTAACCCCCTTTGTTTCTCGTGATTGGGGCAATTGTGGAGTTTCCTATTGCTGAATTGACAGATCATGCCCCCATCCCTTCAAAATCACACTCTCCAATCCAAAAACCCCTGGTCACACTGGTTTAGCACAAATAAAAGCGGCCCCTTCCGTTCGCTCGCAGCGGCGCAAGGTGGAGAGGAAGGCTTTCGGTTTGACCCCAGAAATGGGAGCAGAGACAGAACCCTAGCTTTCAAATGAACCAGTAAGGGGCGGAATAGACTGCTGCGGATGAGTAGCCGGCCCGACGGCTTTGGGGTTTCCTGTCTCCGCTTTCCAGGATTCCCTGGTTTGCCCAGGGCTTGAATTTGATTCTCCATTCAACAGGCGGAGAGGCCGCTTGCTCTCTGTGGATGACGTTATTCAGTTACAGTCACATGAAATACTAATAATGCATTCATATAGTACTGTATTATTACTATCCCCTTTGGTTTAGTGGATGTGAGAACAGCTCTTACAAATAACCAAGGCGTACAGGGAAATGCAGGTATTTAAGAACACAAAGCTACACGGTCATTTACCTTGATTAAAGCTCGTTCTGGTGACAGTACTGAACAGCTGTAACACTAATTCACTCATCTGTCCCCCCCCCCCCAAGTAAATTTACTGTCTCTGAAGGAGGGCAGAGCTTGCTTTTAGCAGACTGCCTGTTGACCTCTCACTGGGGGGTGTTTCACCAGCTCCTTTGGTCAGCAGTATCATGCGTGTCAGAGATGCCGCCGCGCGGCTCCCCAAAGCAGCACTACCTGAGGGCGGTGTGCGGGTGTGGGGCTCCAGCTGTTGTCCTGGCTCTCTCTTGCCACATTGCCTACATCTCCAGACGTTTCTTCCCACACTTCGGGCTCCCTCAGACTCCTCCAACTCCGGTCCTTTGTGTGCGAGCTCCGGATAGGGGCCTAAGTGGCGGCACTTGGGTAGCCATTGGAGAGTCTTGAGTAACTCTCACGGAGGTTGGTTGTATTGTGAAGGGCTAAGCTCCCACGGATCTCTCATCCCCAGTCATACGCAACCCGGTGTAACGGCGCACGGACTGAAGCGGAAATGTGCCCGGCCACACGTTTCCACACTTCAGACTTATCCAAAGCTCTGGATGTGATTATTATCATTCATAATTACTCCCATGGTGTGACGATTGAGATCTACAGCTTTTGTTGTATATGGCACCATATTTTCCATGAATGAGTCACTGGCTGGCCAGACCAGCTGTGGCCCGGTTCCCCTCCTTGACACTGTTCCCTAGGTGCATTGTGGCGCCGTCCATGTAGGACCAACTACTATCGCTGGCTCTTGAATTGATATCGAGATAAGAAGATAAGAAAGAACTTTATTTATCCCAAGGGAAATTCTTTCGTCATGATCATGCTCAGTGCACAAGAGGAATACAGGTAAAGACAACGAAATAATGCAAACGAAATAATAAAATAACTATAATAAAATAATTAACATGACTATAGCACATAATAAAACAAGAGATTATTAGTGCTTAAAGTGACTTAGTAGAGAGCACGCCAGGCAGGCTGCGGTCCGTGACAGCACCGGAAGATAGGTCTATGCCTCATTTTTTGTTTCAATATTTACTTTTCATCCTTTTTGAAGCAAAGCATTTAACATTATGAATCGCCGCTGTTCCTGACATTAAGAGTCACTTCTGCTAGTTCCTATAGGTTATCTAAGTTTCTGTCAAAGACACGCACACATGCACACATACACACATACAAAAAGTTCCAGAGGCAAACCAAAGCCCGTAGTCAGGGTGACCAGTCAGATTGGCCTGTTGGGCTGAATTTGGATTTGGTGAAAGGTCTAATTATGAGACATGGCAGGGAAGAGGATAATTAGCCTACAGCTTATATGTGCCATGTTAGCATAAGAGCGGGAAACGGAAGCAGACCGGGAAGGTGGAACATACGGCCAAGAACAAGCTTTCACTGGAGGCCAGAATCCATGCGTGAGCAGAGCCATTGACAGGTCTGTCTGTGTGGTCGGAGCTGACATGACCCCTTCTCTCTACCATGGAGCTGGCCGTCCAAGCTTCTCGGAGTTTCCGGGAGACGAGGTTCTCCCCGCCGCGTCTCTTGGCGGTTCCCATTCCCCGCCAGGCGTGTTTTTCCCCCCCAGACCCAGCTAGCACTTTCGCGGTCCCATATATCCTCGTGGGAGACCGGCAGAACCCCCAAAGCGGCTCAACCACATTCCCCCACGTCTTTTCTGGTGGAAAGAGTACTCTTCCACAGCAGCGGTTTCCTCCAGCGCTTCCAAAACAAGCACTTCTTTTTTTGCCTAAGACTACAAACGGCATCTTCCAGCACCCTTACTTTGCCGTCTTCGGGAAGTCTCAACTCAAGTGTCCAAAGCAGAACCCATGCTAATGTGAAGCCGAAGCTCTTTGCCGCTCATGGAGAAGGTAGCCCAGGATGAACCTTAGGGACGGAATTGTTGGTGTCAAGTGTTTGTCTAAACTTCTTTGCAGCTTCCCCCCCTGCGGATGCCTGTGCTTAATGTGGTCCAGAAGTTTGTCAGTATAAGTGCAGCGTCAATATTGACATCAGTGTTGTTGCTGCTCTAACACTGTAGTCAGTCCGATGTGGAAAGGCCCAGATAGCCTGCGCTCCTTCCTGCGCCATCGAGCAGGAGGATATCTCAGCATTCCCGCCACCTTTGGCACTCGGTATTCAGCAGCTTGATCGTCTTTTTGGGGTGTTTTGGCGGGAAGTGCTTTTGTTTTGCCGGAACAGCGCCGAATGTGGAGCCCTTTTGAACTTGCCTGATTGGGGCGCTGACAGAGACGAAAGAGCCCGCCGTAGATGCCACAGCCAGGCAGACCACTGGTCAGTGTAGGGTTTCTCCTTACCCTGCCGCGGTTAAGAGGGCCTTGGGGGAGTGGAAATGGAGGACGGACAGCGAAAGCTGTAGTAAGGTCAGACAGTGCAGTCTAGTGGTTGTAGAATGAAGGGGACAGCAGTGCAGATGGTGCCCTAGTTTTGCATCCCGCTTGCATCCTGTGGCACACCTGTGTGATCTCAGACTTCAGCGGCTGGAGTGCAGGAGGAGAAGGAAGCAAGTTTTTGCTCCCCCCCCCCCCCCCCCCCCCCCCAAGGGCTGGTTTTCGCTGTCGGTATACTTGTGTGATCTTGAAGTTTAAGTGTTGTGCTCAGAAACACTGAATAAAGTTGAAGTCTGTGAAATAGCATTGTCTTCTGACTGGTGTATGAAATATAGGTTGACCTCTCTGCAGTTGTAAGCTGAAGGCCTGCTCTCTGTCAGTGTGGTAGGCCTTTTATAGTCCCCACAGGACTGTATGAATGCGTTCCTGACACACCTAGATACATTTTAACTTGATTTTAACCCTACTGCGGTAACAGGACATCTTGATTTAGAATGCGCGGTGATTAGCATCGTGCACTTGGTGTGTCCTTCAGAACACGCCACCTAGGAATTTTCATGATGTCAAGGGCAGTGTAAATAAGCGTGGGGAGCTTGAGACGCCCTTACTGAAGGGCACCCGAGCGGTGGAAGTTTACGCTCGGGAGAAGTGTGGCGCAAGCCAATTGTTGTCGACTAAAACAAAAGGGCTGTGAGGATATGAGCACCATCTGTTGTTAAAAAAGGGAAGTGTGTCTAATTTTGCTTTACACGCAGTGAGTAAGGCGGATTGCCAATATGCTGGCGGTCTATGTACTGAACTAGGACCCGTGCAGATCAAAGTTATACATTGTCTGCCATATGTATATGGAAATTATATTTCACTCCAATTTGTATATGACAGCAGTATTTCCAGAGTCCATAATGTAATGTGGGTCCTTTTCCAGAGCATTGGTTTTGTTCCAACCCTGGTAGAGAACAACCCCACCCCATAAACGCACATGGTACTCCAACAATGTCTGTAAGGTCATGTCCACTCACAAACAAATGCCCTTGATGTATTTTCTAATAAAATTCATCTGTATGTGTGAAGAAACAATGTTGTAGAAAGTGATACTATTTAAGCACATGCAGATAGCATGAGGGCCTTGAGAAGATGTTTGGTAACAACCCATAATCCAGGGGTGGGCAATTTCGGTCCTGGAGGGCCGTGGTCCAACATGTTTTGGTGATTTCCCTGCTCAGAAAAACACCTGGTTCACCTCACCAGTTAATTGACAGGTTTAAGTGAACCCTGCCAATCAACCGGTGAGGTGAACCAGGCATTTCTGAGCAGGGAAATCACCAAAACACGCTGGACTACAGCCCTCCAGGACCGGAATTGCCCACCCCTGCCATAGATGCTTAGATGTGTTTCTGCTCATTTGGACGTATCAGAGGTGTCAATTTCAGGTCCAGAAAGCAAAAATCCAGACCAGGATTTTGTTTTAACCAACCAGTTGAGCATTACGAGTCACAGTCACAGAGTGCTCAACTAGTTGGTTGAAACAAAATCTTGTTTCAATTTGTATTTGTACTTGATTTGTACTTTTCGGACCTGAAATTGATACCTCTGGGAAGTATAGTCAGTCAGACTATTGACTCACAGGCCGTTAGTGCTACCTAAGTGAATCATCGTTATATGATTTATGGAAGGGTAATAAGAATAAAACAATAATGAACAAAGACAGACACAGCCTTTGGGTCATTCACCTAGGCTTTGTGAGTTTTAGCCCTTACTCCTGTTTTAAGTGCGTAGGCTTTTTGCTATGAACACGAGTTCACAATCGGCACCAAGTGAAGGGGATCCAAGAGCTTTATAAGTCTTTTCTCTGCATTTTTTACAGGCCCATTTCCCAATAAAGTTATGACGCTGTGTAAAATGTAAATGTAAACAGAATGCAATGATTCACAAAGCATATGAACCCATATTTAATTAAAAATAGAACAATAAGACAGCATATCAAATGTTGAAACAGAAAATATTGTTTTATGACAAATATATGCTCAATTTGACTTTCATGCCAGCCACATTTTTCAACAAAGTTGGGACAGGAGCATGTCTACCACTGTGTTACCAACACTCTGTAAACATCTGGGAGTTGAGGAGACCAACTGCAGGTGTTTTGAAAGTGAAATGTTGTCCCATTCTTGCCTGATATAGGATTTTATCTGCTCACCAGTTCGGGGTCTCCCTTGTCATATTTTTTGTTTCATGATGCACCAAATGTTTTCTATGGGTGACAGGTCTGGACTGCAGGCAGGACCTGGACTGTACTACTACGGAGCCATGCTGTTGTGATATGTGCAGAATGCGGTTTGGCATTGCCTTGCTAAAATAAACTGTACAAGGCATTCTCTGCAAAAGACGTCTGGATGGCATGCATATGTCGC
>JAODKM010000035.1:12795548-12810295 GCA_026780845.1 Petrocephalus sullivani | reverse complement strand
GGAGGAGGTTGGAGTTTAATCGGGTGGTATGTAGAAGGGAGGTAGCAGCAAAATAAGATGCTGGGGGGGTGGCTCAATTTGATTGGTTCTCCCAGTCCCTTGTCCTGCTGCGTGTCCCAGTGTGTGTGTGTTTTCCCAAAGAATATACAGCAGTGTGAGACTTCAGTCTTTATTCATGAGGATATGGTACTGTGTTCCTACTATTTGCTCCAAAAGCGTGATAAGGCCGCCGCAATTTACTCTCACCAGCGGTTACTCTAACCACTGAAAAATATTATTCTGGGTGTGCTTTTGGCTATAAAATACATCCCAAATATACAGGGATATTATGCAGAATTATATGAAATATTTCAATGTTCAATTGGGTTAAAAACGTAAAATTGGCAAGATTACATAGGCAGGAGTAGCCTTGCTTTGAAGAGTGTCTTTGTATTTTGTCGGTTACACGCTAGATATTTCTCACAAATTTGCTAATTAAGTCACCCAAAGTGGTAACAGATCTGGAAAAACAAGTGTGTGTTTTTTTTCTCAGTTGTTAATGAGTTCTGCATTTACCGCTACAGGCAGCTGTGTTTGGGCACTGAGGGAACATCATGTGTAATAACGAGTGTGTTTGGGACCGGTGCCTTCTGTCATGGTACCACTTTGACAGGCACCAGCCCCCCCCACATGCCTACACACCCCCTGTCTGTGAAAGGACCACTGCCCTGCTTGTCTCTAGGGCCCCCATGCGCAATGTTGGCCACTTTGTCAGCCGCTTCTCTCGTGGGAGGGGGCTGTAAGGAAATAGGCCCCCCCCGCCATCCCCGGCACCAGGATGATTTCTCCCGCCCCCCACCTTAAACTAAGAGGAACTCTCTGCTGTCCGGTTTCATATGTGTGCTTACCTATAAACACATGTGAGTGTTATATAAACAACAAAGGCCTTTTTTTTTGTTTTTCGGACGGGGGGGTTAAAAGGCTAAGAAAATGTATTAATCCCGTGGCTGAACCAACATCGTTCGGAGAAGAAGCAGACTTTCACTTCAATTTTTTTCAGTATTCAGTTGATTTTTCTCTCCTTATTTTCAAAATTTCACAAGTGACTGGAATGAGATCAGTGAGCTTCAGAGGAGTGCAGCTGACAGGGGCTCCGTGCGAAGCACGAGGGGGAGCGTAGCTCCCTGGGGCAGGAGCAGGAGGCAAGTCAGAATGAGAATAATGTATCATGTGTGCCTTTGCCCCACCAGTGACAGGGCCCAGGGACTCCAGAATTGTTGCAATAAGCAGATTAGTCTATAATGACCTACACTACAGACCAAAAAGGTACCCCAGAATAACCCCGGGATGTCTACTGGCCCGGTTACCCTCTTCAGCAAATGTAAGGTATTCTCTGGGAAAGAGCTTTTGGAAAGAGAATAATCATAAAAGCAATCATCTAAATTGAGGGTTCTCCTTCAAGTAAAGTTTAAACAAACTCCTGAGTATACAGTGTAATATGTAACATTTAATACATGCCCAGTTAGCCCTTTTGGAAGATAATTGTAGCATCTTGGTGGCATAAGTGGGTCAGCTTGTGGATGAGGCTGCAGCGTTGGATTGTGGGTAGCTGGAGCTGATGCTGCTTCACTCGCACCGTCTTGCAGTCATCCGGGAGCTGATCCTGTAAGTGATCAGAAGTCAGTTTTGGGTTTGGATACCCAGCTGTGTTTGCCAGATTTTTGCTCCTGCTGTGCTGGTGATTAATTAAGCTTAATTGGACTTTTGTCAGATGTTAAAATGACCATTATGTCTTTTAAAGGTCAGAAACCACACATAGTCTAAATGTATATAAACGTTCGTTTGTCACTTCTCTTCAAACAAAATAAGAGTATTTGGCAAACTGACAATTCAATCTTTAAATTGTACAGTTATTCTGGGCATACGGATGTCAATTCGTTGATTTTTTTCTTAATAAAGTTGTTGACTGCAGTTATGTTTAACACAGTATTCTAAGTTGACAGCACTGCCAAAGAATTCGTAATATCACAAAGATCAATTCATATTTAAAAATTCAGTCAACCGCTCAGTCAAGTTGAATTAATTATAAGCTCAGCTATAACTGAAACCAGTTTAAATAAGGGGTCCTGGGAACACAAACGGACCAGCCTTCTAAACGTCTTATGGGTGTCATTACTGTCAGTGCAGCGATCTTAAGTAGCCCGAGCCAGTTTGGTCGGGCCTCATCTGGCTGTAATTGTGAGCATGTCTAGAGAAATGGTTCTGTTGTGATTGACACTGTTTCAATTGTTTAGTCTAGGCGTTTCCTTCCACTGCTACGTATTAAATGCTTCAAAAGGTTGGGTGTGTGAAGACCTAGTCCTGGCTTCTTCTCGTGGATCCTTTAATTTCCTTTCTGCCTTTCTGCGATGATCTGAGTTTTCTTTCTGCCCCCCCACCCCCCACCCCCCACCCACAAGCTCGGCTCACAGCTCGCTAAGTTTTGCCGAGGTTTACCAAACCCTCTATTTATTCGGCTCGGGGCCTCGCCGAGGTAGAGCCGGATTAGTGGCTGGGTGTCGCCGTATTTTGGCGTGGAAAGACGCAGCGTGTGCACGGTGCGGCTCTGCCGAGTCCCTTTGATCTCAGTTTCCTTGCGAGCCAAACTGTGGGCGAGCATGCAGGCGACCGTAGCTCTGGATGATGACGCAAGGAAAATCGCAAAGAATGAATCAACCCGGATTCAGGAAATCTAGACATACTTAAAATTGGCTTTTAAAATTGGCTGTTTTTTTTTTGGACAGTCACTGGAGATTACTACCCAGGTTCTCCCGAAGCCTGCCACAGATACCAGAACCTCGAACATCTGTCTCCTCCATCATAGACGGTACCACTGTTGGTGCGTAATCACCGCAGCTCTGCCCGGCAAAGACGGCACCCGTCCTCTTCGTGGCTATTCACTGTCCCAATTTAGCTGCACAGGTCGGTGTCCGTCACCACAGCAACAGCGGGATGTTTGAGCTCCGGAGTCGTGGAATTGCGGGGAAGGACGTTTGGTGACAGATGATGTCAGGTGCTTCTTCCATACATATCAAATATACAGCCAGCTTGAAAAAACAAGCGAATGGTGATGGCAGTCGTTTTCTTTCAGAGAACCTCAAATAATAGCCACCATGTCATTGTACTGGTCTCGTAGTGCGTCAAGCACTTCAGAATTTCACTCTAGCCAGTTATTAAAGAAGTTTTCCTTTGGCCCATTAAAAAGCCTCTTGATGCTGCAGAATTATTGTCATATTCAAGTGCAAAAAATTGATCACTGCTTGCAGCGATGGAATGCGATAAAACATAAACAGTTGCCAATTATTGTCATACAATTGTCATTATAAATAGTCTTTCCAAGGTCACGTAATGATTATCTGAGCTTAGGCTTAGCGTCATATTACTCTTTGCGTAAATACATACATAAATAAAAGGATGGATGGAGGGATGCATACATACGTAAAATCTAAACAATAAATAGTTGTGGAAGGGGAAGGCGTCCTGTTCCGGGATGCTCTGAGTAGCTGCAGCATATGTCCCATTGCCTGTGCAAGTTGTAGCTGAGCACAGACATTGTGAAAGCTGACAGGCTAAGAAGCACAAACTATTTGCACAACGTCTGGAATTGGCACAGTCTGATTCATTTCAGAAATTGAAAACTAATCCACTCTTTAAAAAGGCCATCCAAATGTGTAACTTCCCTCTCCCTTTCTCTCTTCTGCTCTCTCTCTTTCGCTCTCCCTTCTTTTCTTTCACCGTGTTTGTCTGTAGGAGCAGAGTCAGCAGGGTGTGTGGTGTAAACTGTGGTGCCCAGAATCTCACTGTCTTTCACCACAGAGAGGCAGCAGACTGAAATTAATGTCGGAACGTCCCGGAGAAGTGAATCGGGGGCAAGAGGGTTACAGTTGGACACTGAAAAAGAGAGGAAGAGAAAGAGGTGGAGAGTGATAGGGCAAAAGATGAGGGCGAGATTGAGTTAAGAGCTGAGGGAGACAGAGAAATGGACAGATGGGGCTTGTTCCATAAGGGTTAGGGTCACCTGGAGCACCCCAACCCAGTATTTTGTATGATTTTACATATTCAAGGGCCCCTGTAACAGCCAGGGTATCCATGCCCGTCCAAAGCGCCATTATAGGTTCCAGTATACGGGCTTCATATATGATGACACCACATTTGTCACCCTCAGCACGCGAGCGCCATTACGTTGTGGAAGTGCCCTAACGAGGGCTCGACCACCCTCAGCCAGATGACAGCCATCCCTTCCCTCGCTTGCTGTGGCTTTTGGCACAAGCGGCTGCTCAGCCCGTCCCGCCCCGGCCTGCCCCGCCCCGCCCCGCCCCGCCCGCAGGGCTGAACGTCGGCCTGCTGTCGGAGAGCCGCTGCACGCGCGACATGAACGCCGAGTTCACACTCGAGCCGGCGTTCAGGAAACGAGCCTCGCTGGGCCCACATTTGGGGATTAAAGAGGCTCATCTGTATAATTTGGGTCCTTGGGAAAAGGGCTGGGAGGAGTGTGGGGTATGGAATCCATAAAGTCCAATTTTATTTACCTCACAGGAAACGGGCTGTAATGTTGTGCAGCTCGATGTTTCTTTTGTGGGTGAAGCGACAGAGAAGCCGGGCCAGCGCAGAGGCACACAGATGCGAGCCATTACGTGCTGCATAGGAGCTAATTACCGAAAGGAACCCGCTAACGAAAGCTTTGATCCCGCGCAGACACAAGTAGCGCCCAGCCTGCGTGGCTCTTTAGTGATTAACGCGGTTTCAGAAAGTGGAGGGAAAAGGCATTATTGTTAACCATATGTTTACACAAACGCATTAGCTAAACAGAAATGAATGGCCGCCTTAAATTTTTGGACGGGTTACGAGGCTCGGAGGAATCGTTTGGAAATGACTTGGAATAGAAAGATTCTAAAAATATATTCCTGTTTCCTGAGGACTTCAGGTATTTTACGAGTGCGAAACATGGGTTTCTGTAGTATAAACATGAGGCGGTAGTTCTTGCCAGGTCCCTTGGTGTAGAACGTGTTGGCATTAACCCTCGAACTGCCACATCAGCCACCACTCCTCTAAATTAAGTGTCTGGCTATGTCACGTCGTCTTTTTTTTGTGGTGCTTTAGCTTTATAGGTTGAGAAGAAAAGATGAGACGCAGCTAAGAAGTAAAAACGGCGCATGGCCCTGGTAAGCCTCGGGGTTCTGGTGGCACTGGCAGACCTGGTCCCACCCCCCTCCTGCTCGATCGTAACGTACGAGCCGCAGGCTCAGAATGGCGTTAAACCGCAACACCGGCGGCAGCAAGCGAAACGCAAACCGACCCTGCGGGCGGCATTGGCCGCGACGACACTGACAACTCTGTCCCGTCAAACGCAATCAAAGCCTTTTGTGCTGATGTAAAGGCGACGGGGCCCGTTTCACCGCATCCAATCGCAGATCGCGCTGCTGCCTTTCCGCCAGCTCTCCCCAATCGCCAGCCGCTCCTTCAATTCCGCTCCCTGTCATCTTTCTGCTTTTTTGTGTTTTCTTTTGTTCAGGAGCCTTTGCCAGTGGAAGGGCCGGCTATCGATGCTCGCAGCAGGTAATTAGGCCTCCCGTGACCTCGGCTCACAACGGAGCCGAGACAGAGGAGGACAAAGGGGCGGGAAGTGGGAGAAATCCATTGGCCGCGGCAAGGGATTTATTTCCAGAATTTGTCGGCCCAGTGACGAGGAGAGCTCGCTGTTTTGGCAAGCGACACTTCAATATAAATATGCGAAAATGATGGGGGGGGGGGGTGCAGGGAGCGATCCAGACCAGAAACCATAGCCTCAGTTGGTTTTTCATTTACCCTGTCACGCAACAGGGCCGAATCACAGAAGGGCCGGGGGGGGGGCGGGGGGAAGAGACATAGACAAGGGGGTGAGGGGAGAGCGAAAGAAAGAGGGGCAGAGGAGATTTGGGTAAAAATAGGTCCTGGCCATAGCAAGTATCTCGCTAAGGCCACCCGCTAACCTCAGAGGCGCCACACTCCCTGGCTGGCTTCGGTCTGACGGGTGGCCAGGTTTTTACCCGCCGGGCCAGGAAGGGGGAGCCGTAGCAGTGATACGGGGGCCTCCGGACACCAGGGCCTACTTTGAAGAGCCGCGGCTTTTCCAAATAACCAGGGAAGTCCTCCAATAAGACAGAGCAAGACATTCATCCTAGCGGGGAAACCCACGTGTGCACAAAAAGGGCGTCATGTCACATGACGGTGACCGAGAGATGGGAAGAGCCGGGGTGCACGAATGGAAAGCCAGTCAGGCACTACAGCTCGGCACTTTGTTGGGAAGAGCCGTAGCTGATGACACGGTGAGCATGGGAAGTGCCGTTGGCTTTATCTCTTACGTCTTGTCCCTGTACTCTCTGGGTTTGCACACATTTATTTGTTCAGCTTCTACCATCGGTGAACTTGGAGAGGGACGGACTCCAGCCTGCTATGGTAAGACTGCCCCCCCCTCACACACACACACACCCCGGCCTGGCTCACTCAATCATAGGTCTGGTGGAGATGAGAGGGCGGGGCCCCGAGATGCCCGCGGGTGGGTGGACCCGCCCCATCGCCCGGGAAACATGTAGCCAAAAAGAGACACATCTGAGAGGAGAGGAAAAATGAATACAGGCCCAAGTTTCTCCTTCATCTGGAGTGCATTTAAAGGGAAAATATTTTCATAACTGTTTGAAATTTTAGATTTTAAGTGGATTAAGGGGGTCATGTGGCTTTTTTTCTATTTTTCCCCCTGCTTCGGCCTGAGAGAAAGACAGCTGGTTTGCATTAGACTTTTATGGACAGTACTTCTCTGCATTTGTCATCTTAGCATTCAGGCGAGTGGGGAAATATATTTGTTCAAAGTGGGGGCCACTTAATGTCTTTTTTATTTCTATCTTGCGATATAATGGTCTCGTCTATGCATCTTGATAGTGGAGTGATCATACAAGTGTGTACTGAGCAGCAGGTTAAAGCAGAACAATTTTGGTGACGCTCTTGTATCCGCCCCTTCACGTCACTTACTTGCAAAGCATCTTGGGGAATGTAGTCCACAGAGGTCTTCAGCTTCCATGTATAAGACTAGGTATTGTATAGGATTGTACCTACTTGCTTCAGCTGGTGCAAGTCAGTATCTAAGTCTGCTTTCCTAAGCTGTTTGCACAGAGCATCTTCCTGTGGTTTCTGAAAGTCAAAGAAGCCTTATATCTGACAAGGTTCCTCATAAATCTCAATGCGTAGTGTGACTCACTTCCCAGGGGTGGCGCTCACACCAGCTTGCGTTGTGCTTCTGCCCACCACCCAAAAACACCCAGTCGCACTGGCAGAAGGTCCCCATTTCTTTTGTAAGTTTGAGGTGCTTCATTGAATATATAACATCTCATAAACCCAAAGTACCTTGGTACTCGCAGGATTTTGTGAGCAGCTGTCTTGTTTCCTATAAAAGGAGAAGGATAATCATGACTGTTAGCTACATGAATTCTCATTGGCCTGTTCATTTATCTTGCTGGAGGATAAATTAATAGCTTTTTCACTCTCGGCTCCTCTTTCCAGGCTCAGCATGTTGGAAGCTATTTTGAATGGTGTATGCAGCCGCCCTGAGCGAGAATTGACTTCTGCGTGCTGGATATGCTAACATGTTCGGGTTCGAAATGTAGCCGATTAGCTGTGGGCATGGAGTGCCCAAGTGGGGGCTCTTTAAGCGCTGTAGAAGAGAATGAGGGATGTGAGTCTGGGATGTGGGGCGAGAGTGGAAGCGAAGCTCTGGTCTCCTGGGCCGGCGTTCCGAGCAGACATTCAGGCGAATGAATGCTGGCCTGCTTTATGTTCTTCTAAAGAAGGTTTATGCTTTAAGGGGATTTGACTGCATTAATCGGCACGAGCAGGAGAGGGACACCTTAAGCTTTTCACCTCTGACCCTTCTGAAGCATGTGTTTGAGAGTGAGTGTGTGTGTGTGTATGTGTGTGTGTGTGTGTGTGTGTGTGTGTGTGTGCGTGTGTGTGTGTGTGCGTGTGTCTGTCTGTGTGCGCCTGAGAAAGCTGCCATTTTTGCGTCCATGGTCAGCTCCTTCCTCAGGTTCCGGTTTTTTGACTCGGGATAAGTCTTCAGGCATCCTCCTGGTGCCGTCTCCAGTCCAGATCTGCCTTTCAGACAGACCTCTTTCATTCAGAAAAACAAACGTGCACACCTTCCCCCTCCACTCCCCTCCCATCACATTTAGGCAAAGCTTTAATTTACCTTGTTGTGGTTGTGATTTTCATTTCTCGTTCAGCATCGGGCCACATGAAAAGGGCTCTTTGTTACGTTACAGCCCTGGATTTCATCTGCATGGCCGTCTGACCCAAATCTTTCAAAAATTCTGCACCGCTGTTCTTTAAGCGCCTCATATGCGTAACCGCATAATGTTTCCCTGCGGACAAGTGGGCCAAAGCCATGACAACAAGCACCGATCATAAAAGAGCCCGCCCTGTAACAACGGAGCGGCAGGTTCGCGGCCTGCGCGGTTCTCCGGCAAGATATTTCAATCTGTAATGTTACCATAATTAAGTAGACAGTGGAAGCCATTCGAGTCGTCCCGCATAACGGCCTTGCCCGCGGAAATTAATGTTTTTTTTTTATAACGACGAAAAAAAGTTTGCCTGAAAATGTAAGGTTTGGCTGTGGTTCTGGCTGACTTCAGGCAGGACAGGGCGAGCATATGGCCTGCTGGGGGGGTGCTGCCAGGAGCAGAGGGTAACAGCTTCATCCAGAAGGAACGAGGAGACCCCTTCATCTGGCAGCGAGCTCCACGCCGAGCTGTCTCAGTGACCATGAGGCCAATCCATCAGCGACTGTCAACCGGAGGGAAGATAGGGGAACGGGGAGAAAGGAACGTGGACAGGACGAGGCCCGCGATGGATGTTCTCTTAGAATGTAAAATACCATTGCTGACCTTCCCTTCCCTGAGTAATAGCTTTTGGAAGACGTGGGATAAAAGGAAATCAATTATGGAGGTTGGGTATTTATTTAGAGACAAGCACGGCACTTTAATGGAATGAGTTCCTGAGCTGAGAAGCGCGCCATTCTCGTAATGGTCGCGATAGCAGTGAAATTGCTGTTAAATGAGTTGATGTAATTTATACACACAGGATTGGCCTAGATCGCTTTCTCGTTTGTGGATGGGAGAAAATGAGCAGAGGCTTGTCAGACGTCACCGGTGGGATGTGAAGGTGGATCGTATATATAATTTTGAAAGTTTTCTGTCTGAAAAACCATACGCCAACATGTGGAGTTTTACTATATCCAGTGAACAGATTGGCATGCCGTTTGATCTTAGAGTGGTCTTTGATGGAGAAACTGTGCTCAGCTCCGGTATGACATAACTGCTGGACACCAGGGGTCTCTTGGGCAGAAAATGAAGCAAACAACTTATATCTACATAATTCCATGGATCTTTAGAAGAGCGTGGGGGCACCGCGAGGAGACCAGAAGCACATCAGAACCGAAAGCTCCCAGCTTTGGGCGAATCGCTTTGGTTCTGCCCAGTTTACTGATGCACGCAAGCCCTCAGCTGAGGCCGTGGCACTCCTCGTGCTGGAAAGCTGGGGTCGCTGGTGACTCACCCTGAAGGATTATGGGACGTCAGTCGCCAGCCCTCATTGCCCTGCACGGAGGAAATGAAGGGGCTCTAAGTAAAGCCAGTTAAAATGAAGCAGACAAGTGTATGGAAGCCTTCAGTGAGCCACCGCACATAAACACCTTCAGCTGCCTCTGCAGGCTCTTTGCACGTTTGGTGAATTGCATTTTCTAAATTGGTGTCGCCCTTAGGATGTGCTTCTGTATGTGTGTGAATGTGCCCTACGATGGACTGGCATCCCGTCTATGACCATGTCTAGTTTCCTGTGGCTCCTGGGATAGATTCCAAGCTCACTGTGGTAGTTATTGAAAATGTGTATGTGTGTGTATATATACATACATCATTATACTGAAAGTTCTCTCACAAGCTGACACAAAACCTATAATTCAAAGAAAAAGTTCTATTTTTGGATGATCTTGATGATTTTCTGAGACCTGAGGAGTTCTGACTCAGCATCTTTGCGTAAGCTTGAGCTCACAGCCCCGTTTTGTTATTTCAAGCAAGTTTCTCATTCATATATGGCACCGAGTATAAACTACTGTGGATAGACTTAGAAGGCTCAGGGTCAATGGTTTGGCTGTATGGTTTGTTGTTGGAGCTCAAGATACATTGAGTAGTTGTGCCCAGTTTGTTGAAAGGGTTAGCAGTGTATGTCGCGACCCAGTAATAATTCCTTGTCAAAATCCCAGTGCTGGTTGTGAATTTGCACTGTGCAGTAGCACGACTCTATCTTGAGAAATCAGTAGGGGCCTGTTATTGCAGCGGGAAAGTGTGGTGACAGCGAACGAGACAGAAGGTGGCACCCATCTGTCCTCACACGAGCTGAAGAGCGGAGGCCTTCAGTGTTAGTGCTGTGTTAGCTGAGCCAGGATCGTGGGACAAACGGTTAAGCACGTCAAGGTTTCCCAACGCCGGGGCCCTGCCCTCTCCCGCCCCTGGTGTTCTTTGCTTAGGTGATTTGCTTCCTCTCTGTTTGCAAACTTTACGCCTGATTTCCACATCACTAAAGCCATGAGATCTTTCATTCCAGTCGCCGTTGTTTTTGCGCTATTCTTTTGGCTCCCCTCGGCGGGAGTCCGTAGGACGTAACTCGGGCCCCTCTCTCGCTTCCTGTCGCGTTCCGCCGCTGCCGCCTTCCGCCCGCCAAGTTGGCAGGTGAGCCCGGCTCTCGAGGGATGGAATGGAGACGGGGAGGGGGGATATCCATCTCAAGCCACCGCCCCCCCCAACCCTGGAGGCCTATTGGGGTCTGCCAGAACAGTGGGCTTCCTTTGTCAGCGCCATGAGGGGGGGGTGGGGTGGGGTATGTGTCACACTGAGTTAGTCCAGCCGGCTGCCGAGCTCTGGCTAGACCGGGGAACAATATTTTTGCAAGATTGCTTGGAGGTGCCATTTCCTTTTGCGAAGAGATGGCGGCCGGACAGTCCTAAGCTTCCGCTCGCCATTGGCCGCTCCTTTGGTTTACTGCGGATCTTTTATCATCGTCTTCAAGACTGGCTGTTTTCCAGTCTTTGGAGAACTGGAGAGTTTAGGGTTATTTAAAGGGGAACTTAGCCTAATATGAAATCTACAGTGGGTCCAAAACAAATTTAGGAGTATGGCATGTACAATAAGCAGGGAAGCAGGGGGGTTTTGTCCAAAAACGCTCTAACGTAAAGGAACATTTCTGTTGCAGTATTAATTGGAAGTCTGTGGAGTGATGGATTTATTTCCTCTGTAGATACCAGATTGTCTCTTGATAGTGGATGTGTTTTGTAAAAACAACCTTCCTGTTGAGATATTTACATTAAAGGAGGTTCTTATTACTTTTTCAGCTTCTGACCATAAGTTTCTCCTTAAAACATTTCACTGTGACATGATGTGGACTCATTTAAAAATGCGGTGAAATGTTAAATGCTCCTTGCTAGTTTCTTCCACAGTAAGCTTGAGGAATTTGAGGCTTTTTTTAGGAGAACGTGCTACCTTCCCAGCATAAGCAAACCCTGAGCTCTGAGCTGGACCGTCAAGTTTGATGAAATGCAATAACCGGTCAGCACAGATCACGTTAAAATATCACTTTTCAGTCCGCAGTCTTTCTAAACGGAACAGAAGGGCGGAAAGCGAGACTGAAGGTGAGGCTTGGATCCTGTCCACTCTCATACTTGTCTGTGGTGCTGGGTGGCCCGTTAAGGCATCTGTCTTGGGGTCTTGCTCAGGTTTGTGGGGGCCCCGGGTGGGGTGTCCATGAATGCGCTGGGGTGAGCCCGGCGATTCTGCTACACAAGGAATTCCATCATTGTCAGCACGCTGCCTGTCAGCTGCACTAATCTGTGTCCCCCGGCCAAAGCGTGTCCCATTACAGGCATGTGTGCACGTTAATCTCCGGACAGGCCTGTGAGCGTCTAGAGCAGCCCTAGGCCGTGACCGTGCAGTTTTTCAGCAACTTTCTACACATGGCAGTGAGCGGGAGCTGGGAGGAGTGCATTTGTTTTGGGGGGGGTGTGTGTGTGTGCACATTAACATTAAGGAATGCAAGAATGTTAAGGTTTAATTATCCCATCAGGTTGATCCTGTCATTGGCAGGAAAACCCAAACAAATTAAGTCATTACCAATGACCACGTGTCCAGTATTGCACCTGCAGGGCTGAATAATGTTTATTCCTGTCGTCACTTCAAAACGGGTCCATGAACTTCTTAAGTGCAGTCAAGTGCAAGTAAAACTTTTGTAATGTAGCCCTGATGAAATGGATTCTGGATTCTGGCTTTACGATTTACGACTTATATGACTGATTAAGAAATTGACAGAGAATCTGACACACTCACCATGCTTATTTGATGTGTCATCATGACTTGGTCATGCATCGTACTTAACTTGCACACTCCTGCTTGCCTCCTGGAGCTTCTCTAGCTCTTTTGGCTGCTTGTGTTAGTCTGCAATTGCCACCAGGAAGGTCTCATGCAGGAGGCACAATTTATGGGTCTTGAACTTGTGCCTCACGGAAGAGGAAGCCACGTCGTCCAGTGGAGTTGAGAGGTCAACATTGGTCACTGCAGCCAATAAGGGAGCAGAATGGCGTATGAAGGAGCAGGAGCCTGGCGGTCAGGGGGCCACCGGCAGCAGTGTGCCCTTTTCATAGAACTGGGACAACACCAATCAATCAAGAAGAGCCAGAGCAGAGGTTACAGGGGTTAAGCTAATCTGTCAAGTGAAGCTAATCCATCATTAGAAACCTCCTCAGTCATACGGCAGTCAGTCTGCTCACACTGTATGTTATTTTGGGGTCAAGGGTGCCTGTGATATCTGGCCTGCTGATCGTCCGTCGTTTGAACTTCTAACGACAGCCAAAGCACATGATAGATCAAATTACATGCTCAGTTTTATGTGCTGACAATGGGATTTGAGGACTGACAAGTAAAATGAATCAAATTTATAACCTGTTGAATACGCATGACCATCCTCAGTTAACGTTCATCAGGATAGCCCACATAATAGCCTAAACTTCGGTGTAATAAAGATGTCCTGCCGCTTTGGTGGCCATCTGTGGGAAAATCAAAAGTTAATTTCCTAATATTGTGAGAAATCTTTCAATGAATGTAGAGGTTATATCGTCGATATAGGACCCCATTCTCTGCAGAGTATTTTTGGTGTGTTTTTTTGTGATGGAAAATGCATACACCTTTGTGATGAGATTCATCTGTTCAGCTTTACTTTGCCATGGAAGCCACCTTTTCCTCCCCAAATACACGCCTCTTCCTGGCCTCTTATTTAGATAGAGGTTTCTCCCCTGGCACCACTACACCTGGGAGATAGCATGGTTTCTGTTCACCACCAAAATGACTAACATGGCCCTAGAACTAAACAGGAATCCATTTATAAGGTTGGGGTAAAAATGAATTTGGTTTCAGCTATACAATTTGTCAACTTCTTGAGCACACCAGCAATATTTTTTTTATGTTTATGGAACAGAGATAAAGGTGATGGATAAGAGCTTCTAGAAGGTTCATTCCTCAGTGGAATTATCATAACATTGGGCAGATGTTATATGAAATATGTCAGCTGCATCCAGCACAACCCCCACCTGGCCGCATTCCTCCCCCCTTCAAATGTAACATCGGCCATAACCATAATGGGAGGTGATATGGGTGACATAGGGGGGGCACATTCATCCTTCTGTTATTAAATTCATTCTTCCTAAACTGCCTCCCAGGACGGCATTTCAGACAAAGACTTCAGCACCTGACAGCATCGGAGACTGTGTTAGTGTCTCAGTGCCGTCGTTTGCTTTGACGATTGCCCCGGGTCTGGGCAAACAAACTCAGTCCTTTGGTCTTTGAAGGGGCCGTTTGTCACACGCCGAGATCATGAGACAGACTTTTCCGCTCATTTATTTATATTTGTTTTTTTTTTCAAAGTCAGCATACTTTGCTTGCAGTTTTGAGCTTTATTCAGTTGCATAGTAGGATATTTTGTGCAAGGTCAGGTGAAGCACTGCTTCAAGAATAGAGGAGCAGGCTAGCTGTGAGCTGGAGTGCTTCAGAGCACCTAGCAGATCTGTTTGGCTAACACTCCATGCATTTTTCTTCTAATTGGGCGATAGGATTTGATCTCTGGGGCTGTCGTTTCATAGATAAATATTCTGGCTGATAGAAACCAAAGTTCCTAACGAAGACCCAGCAACCGGAGGCTTTAGGCTTTGTGATTAGCACATTTGGACCCCTGCCCCGCCAGTGACCGGCCGCCTGCTGTCAGATGAGCAGCTAATCCCCCGTCTCGCACCCCCACCTGTTATCCGGAGTGCTCTCCAGTGTTTCCTCTGATCCTGCTTTTATATTCAGGGGGTATTAAGACTGGTTGGGACACTTATCCATTCGCATGGTCCGTTATAACCCCCCCTTCACAAACCCGACCTCCCCACCTCTCCTAGCCCCCCCAGCCCAAAACCCCCTCTCTCTCCCCCTCTCTGATTTCACTGGGCCTCTCTCTCCTGTTCCGGCACGCTTTTGAAGATCTTATTGTGGGGCTCCTTTCGAAGTCAAAAGCCCTCCCGGAGGCGTGAGAAAAGTTCAGTTGTGCGGGTTTGGATTCGACCCCCCTCCCCCCCAGTTTATCCCCCCCTATTACCACTCACAACCCCCCCACCTCACCCAGCTGCC
>JAODKM010000035.1:12776027-12787747 GCA_026780845.1 Petrocephalus sullivani | reverse complement strand
GATTGGTTGATTAGATAATTGCATTAATGAGAAATTGAACAGGTGTTCCTAATAATCCTTTAGGTGAGTGTAAGTTGGAGGTGTTGCTGTATGTTGTGTTTACAAATAGCTTTCTTCTGCTCAGTATCGGCTCCATTGAATCCAAAAATATTTCCGTACAGCCGGAAGTCTTTTGGTGACCAGGTCTTGTTCACTTTTTTCCTCCCTACCACATATTGTTAATTTCTTACAAATGCTATGAGTAGCTCCAACAGCTTCAAATGTTTAGTGAAATTGCGCATTTTGTGAAGCACATAGGAACCCCCAAGCTTGACAGATTTTCTGGCCAAAATTTCAAAATACAGGAGCAGTATTGCAAAATAACATTGATTTTGAAAATACCATATATACCATGATGTCATTTCCTGACAGTGTGAAACATTAAATACTGATTACGCCTCATCTTGACCAAGCTGACAATCCTTCGCTGTGATAGTTGCATGTGCAAAGCATGCATTGTTTGTATTATCGTCGCCCAGCCCAAAATTAAAGTTGTGATACCATTTTTTGAAAACTGTAAGGAATAAATGATGCCCATTGTCAGTGCTTGGTTGTAGTATAAGTAATTTTAATAAGTGATAAAGTTATTAAGTCATGTTAAGACAGCAGACAATTTCTTCATAATGTGTGATATATTTTTATTTAATAATATGATATAATCCATTTTCCAGCCACTTTTTCTCGTCAGGGTTGTAGAGGTGCTTGGACCCTATCCCAGGCAGCGTAGGGCACGGGGCTTGGCTACACTCTGGATGGGATAGCAGTAAAAGAATTTATACATTTTTTGGTAAAATCTTGCTCTTTATTTTAGCTTTCAGCAGCAACGAATCAGAAAAAAAATAGTACAGCAACAAATAGTACAGTGGGAGTTTATGTGTGAAAAGGCCGCTTTTTATGTGGCTGTGTGGTCTGCCATGCGGAGCCCCCCTCAGCTGGGCCCTGAGCTCTGAGGATCCAATAAGCCACCCTGATGGCTGGCCCCAACTCACTGATCCATGGAGCAGAAAGCAGACTAACTGCATCGTAATGACTGACACTTTGACGACCCAGTTACTTTTTCTGTTGAATCCATTTAAAATGCAGTTCTGCAAATTGTTGACATTTTTTTTTCAAGTTTTACAACTTGCTCTTTTTTAAATTATGGATTTAAATTTTATAAATACCAGTAATAATCGGGGTGGTAGCAAATCACTCCATAACTGGAGTGGTCACAGTGAGCCTGTCTAAGGAAGCACATGGCAGAATACATTGACCCTGGAACATATGCAGTAGTAATGATCATAATGATAAAAATATAAATATAAATTATCTTTGTCTTCTACCCATTCTGAACTAACTTACTTATACTAAATATTACTACTATAATAATACTCAAATATAAGATAAACTAACTTTCAGTTCATGTCCAACATTAAAATTGCCTGTGCCATCTCCGATGTAGGGAGCTAACCTGTTGATTCATGCAGCTACGCTAATAGCTTCGGGTTCCAGTAATGGGCCATTATTAGCCTGGAGCCTATCCCAGAAAGCTCAGGGCACCAGGAAAGGGACACCCTGGACAGGATGTCATAAGAACTGCGGATGAATTTCGCAAAGTTCACAGTGTATAGGGATCTGAATGGAAAACTACTGTGAGAGACCCAGAGGGAAACAGAGAAGCTTTAGAGCCCAGTGGCTAATGTGGGATGGGTTAAGGCATGTATGGTCCTTGGCTCAGCATCAGCAGGGGCTTGAACGGGACGGGGCTTCTGCTCCACCAAAACTTTGGAATGGCCAAATTCAATGAGTCAACCCACAACGGCAAGAGACCATAATTACTCATAATCACTTTGCCTTCCTATGTCAGCACTGAAGCAGTGTGCTAATAAGGATGGGGTTGGGCTGGACTCTGTTTGACCGTATCGACTAAAGACATCCCAGAAACCCTCAGTTCTGGTCTGGAGAGTAGGAAGGTAAGCAGTACCAAGCAGTCTTTTTTGGGAGTGGGAGGGGTGGGTGCAGAGCATGGCGACGGAGGACAAAAAAAAACAGTTTTTTTTTCCACCTTATACAATAACACTATTAAACATAGAATAAAGTCGGTCTAGTAGGAGGGTCATACTTTCTGGTCTTAAAGCCTATACCTGGAGGTTTTTACCCCCCAGCCCAGTCCAGAAATATAATCCACTTGAAAGAACGTTGATCTGCTCATTGCTTTTGCTTGCTGCTAACCCCAGCAGGGGGTCGGCTCGGTACCCCACAGGATCAGCTTAGCTTTGAACCACGTCTTCAAAAGGATCCCCTGCTTCTCCAGTAATCCCCACTTTGGCTTGTTTCAGGTGTTCTTCATACTGTTGCTTTATGAAGCTCCCTTTCGCTTTGCCGTTAATGTGCTCACCACCTAATCAGCTCACCGAAACCTGCGGAGATGAAGGTAGTGCTGAACAATGTGGGATCGAAGGGTTCCCGTCGCAAGCTCCAGAAGTTCCAGTGTTCTTAACCTGAACATCAGCAGCGAAACCTTAGCTGGGATGCCGAAATGTAAAGCACACCTATGTGTTAGTTCTAACACTCGTCTGAAACAAGGCGAGAATGCTTGCCTTGTAACTGTCTCCGCGGTGCAGGAAAGGATCTGGCTGACCCCGATTTCTGTGTGTGTGTGCCTCTGCACTGACTTAGGCTAATTCTCCTAATATCTAATATTATCCAGCAAACCAGCTTTCATTCCCTGGAAACCTACTCTTATCACGAGCGTGATACAATGCAGCAGCTCAACACAGTGCCGTTACACACGGCCTTTTCTCACTGAATTCTTCCTGGTATTTCAGTTCTGTCTTTTAAAAGACTCTGTGACTCCACACTGATATAATCTCTCCATCTGAACTCAGGGTGAACCAGTCGCAGGGGAGCTGGCACCTTTACTTAGCCCTTAGAAGTCCCTGGGGGGGGGTTCAGCTTTTTCTGCCGTTTTTCCTCGTGTCGTTTACTCTCCCGTCAAACAAAGCAGGCTGTCGCTTCCCGGGCTTTGATCGCCATGGTGACGCCCCCCCCCCCAAAGGCTCCCACCGGTGGCAGACTGAAAAAGGAGGATCGTGCCTTATCTGGGGTGTCACTGAGGTCTGTGTTATGTCACTAGGGGGGAAGCCCATGTCTTCTCTCTAAGCGTGCACATGTGCTAGCATGTGCTTTGTGCTCAGGAGAGGCCTATTCCCCTCAACTCAGTAACCCCTCTGATAATAACAAATGTAGCTAAAAGGCCAGGAATCAGCCAGAAATTGGTTTTAAAACTTTTAAAGCACAAATTTTCACACAGTGTTGTTTAATCAACCTAAATGTAACAGCGGAACCTGCAAAGTCCTGATTACCCTTTGTGTTTTGAAGGCTTGTATTCCATTGTGTGCCCTCGTATAGTTAGAGACGCTACTTACTACTGCGGTGTAACTAATTAAGGAGCAACAGGTTCATACGAAAACACAAACCCTAATAAAGCGCTCTTCTTAAAAAGGTGCCATGATGATGCCATGCGCTGCGTCTGTTTCGTATAAACACAGGCCATATGACTGCAACTCAGTTAACAGCTGATGTCTGTTGGGAGGAGATGGCTGCCTTACTGGCACTGGATAGCGAGATAGTTCTTGAGTCCCTAGTTTCTCGCCATGTTTCATTTCTCTTTTCTTTTTTTTTCCATTACATCACCCGTCAACCTGTGTCCATCATTCCGGCTTCATAGGAAAGTACAGCAGAAATTCCATTCCATTGTGGAGATCAAAAGGCTCCTTTCTGTCATAAAGTGAGCTGCGCGTTGGTGACTGATGGCTTGGCATGGATGTAACGTCAATGAGGGTATAAATCTGGGTTGAAGTATTAGATTCCCCCACAGAATTCATCTTTGCTCCTTTGATCCGGCTGTTATCAGGATCAGTTTCCCCTTGGCAGTCCCTCAAGCCTGAGGTAACGGGATGGGCAGATTAGCACACGGCCGTGCCACGGAGAGCCAGTTTATGTCTGTGATGGATGGCCTACTGAGCTGAGCTGGCTCCGCTGGGCATTCGGCCTGCCTTTCAGCCTGCCACGCTTCTCTTGTCACCCGGCCTATTTCTGTCCATCTCCATACGTCACGTCAGACTGTCGTTGCTGTCCTTGGAGGCAATGCAGCCTCACCGATAGCCCAAAAAAACAAAAAAAAATAATGGAGCTGTATAATATACTGCCATGATAAGCTGATGCTGGGAGATCTTGAATATTCACCCATCAACAGCTTTATGTCCTTAAAGTTGAACTTTAATCATAATGACTTGCTAATGGACATCTACCATTGTGATTTGCAATTGGACTTCTACTATTGTGACTTGATTTATGGGTTTGATCTATATTTTGTAACCATTGTTCACTCCATCCAGATTGGCATGAACGCCAATTAAAGCAGCCTGGACCTGGCATTGGAACAGGTCTGCAATGATTAATTGGACCAGTCATCGGAGAGCCATCGGTGTACTCTAGGTCACACCTCTATAAGAACATGGAAATTTCTTATCTTCTTGAAGCTTGAATCTATTTAGTGGATCTCTGTTCCTTTGTATTTTATTGTCCTTTTGGATTCTGCAGAACTTGTGTGTCAATTTTTCTTTTAGTCTTGCAAGCAGTCCTGAGTCATCCCCTCTGAAACCCAAAGCCGTCAGAGAATTGGGCCTGCAGTGTATATTCACAGCCTCGTTATTTTTTACGGCCATGGATTTCATAAAAAGGAGCCGGTTGGTTACCTTTCTGGAATCAGAGCGGAGATTTGCTCGGGGTAAAAAAGCCGGCAGCTGTTTTGATTCAAGTTTCATATGTTGTCAACAAAGTGGGGCCTAGGGGTAGAAGGAGACACCCAAGACGTTCATCCCAGTGGGCCCAGGAGAAGAAGGAGGCACCCAGAAGAACTTTCATCCCGGTGGGCCCAGGAGAAGAAGGAGACTCCCAGAAGAACTTTCATCCCGGTGGGCCCAGGAGAAGAAGGAGGCTCCCAGAAGAACTTTCATCCCGGTGGGCCCAGGAGAAGAAGTAGGCTCCCAGAAGAACCTCTCATCCCAGTGGGCTCAGGAGAAGTGGACACCCAGAACATTCATCCTGGTGGGCACAGGAGAAGAAGGAGGCATCCAGAAGAACTATCATCCCAGTGGGCCCAGGAGACGTATGCATGAAGATATCGGAGCAGAGAAATTGGCACCGATTACTTTTTATTCTCTAGGAACATCTAGAAAACAATACATTTGCCATCACAATCTTATTATGGTTAGATATCATTGTTGCTGTCATTGTTGTCTTGACAGTGAATCACTGTGTTTAAGAAATAGATTGAGTTTGCTGATTCAGGTCCCTGGGAGGGGCCTCGTTCCAATGTCCTCCTGGGTGATACCTAGCAAGTTCACTAAAATTACCCCCAAAAGACTGGGGAGTAGAAACTGGAAGCCTGACAGGTCACCTCAAAACCAGGCGTCTGCGATGGAACTTATGTGACGCAACGATGACTATGTCTGTGCTGAAGCTTTTGTTTTAATGGTTTGGCCATCATTGAGTCATCCAAGAGACAATAACAAGCGTTCGCTGACGGTCGTGCCGTGCGGGTTTATGAGCTGGAGCAGGCGCGGATGGGTGCCTGCAAGGCTGATTTTCCAGCACAGAACTACTCTTGAGGTTTTTCTGCTCGAGATGTTGGAGGCATAGGATAGGATGAGGTGTCTCTTACGAAAGGATATGCTCATGTTCAAGCATTACCATATGATATTAAAGTTTAAGCCCTTGGCTTTATTTTCGACAATAATTCTTTCCATCTCTGGCTTGCCGGTTTAATGACGGAGCCACTCTATGCGGCCTGTTTGAAGATAATTTGAGGAATGAACAGGCATTATAAAGCTGTACCTCAAGAAAAGTCCGTAATTACAGTGGGAAAACTTCCTAGATTAGGAGTTCCTTTTTTAGGATTGGGGGAAAAGCCTCGATTTTGGTCCTGCAGAAGGAAATTTAGCCTTTTCTGCTAAGCTTTTTACTTAAATATTATTAACTACGTCTGTTCTTTTTTTCCTCTTACCCTGCCTACGGGTGGTTAAAAAGGTTTCTGCTATTCAGAGGGTTTGTTGCACTTATACCTGGCATGTATTTGTAGACTGCAAATGCACATGTACCTAACATACATGTGTAGATGTTTGCATGAGGAAAAGCTCCTGAAAGATATATAGCTATGCTTCATGGTGTCAGTGACTGAGTTTGGATCAGAGGACCGGCATCACACACTGAGCATGCACTTGCCGGGGGCGGTGGGGACGGCAGGGTGGGTAACGAGGTAAAAAACAGTGTAAGGGGTCGCTGGGGTCAGAGGTCAGGAGAGACACAGCTGGGCATTAGACTGGCCTCTGATCGCCCTCCACCCCCCAACCTCAGACCTCACATGCTGGCCAGACCTGATTGGATTTGGGATTTCTTGAGCCTAGGGGGTTTCAGAAGGGTTCCCCTTCACCTGCCTGTTGCTCCCTGGTGGCCAGACATGGTGACGTAGCTCTGTGATTGCATATCCACGGTGCCCCTGCAGCCTACACGCCCAGAACTGCAGCATGGCTGAGGTCGCAGAACCAGCAAAGACTGGCAGAAGTATATTATTTACGTTACTTGCTTCCAAGTCTTTTTTAAGCTGGATATTTACAGAAAACATGTAAGCATACTTCTCAGTTGTGTTTCCATGTTAACATTTTCATTTAGATTCCAGATTTGCAAGTTTAGGGATTTTAAATCCAGAAAAGGGGTCATGTTAGTTGTTCTTAGTTCTCTCTCTCTGTCTCAAAGGGAAATCCTGACTCCTGGCACTGTGGAGTAGGACTCTCCCAAGGTGTTTTTAGAGGTGCCTTGATTCTCTGCTTCATCTGTAATTGGTAGCTTGAATTCCGCCACCTTGCTGCACTGTTCCAGTTGGTAATTAAATGGAACAGAACACATGGCTTTGGAGAAAGTCCATGGTAAGCTAATGGAAGCCCAAGATGGAGATTTCTCTCAGCTCATAATCTCCAATGACTTGGGAACAGTAATAAAGAGATACTCAGCAGTAATGAATCCAATAAGAACAGGTTTAGTTCTCTGGGGCTTAAATTATGCATCGCTGATGAAGAATTAATTTCTAGAGAAGATCATCAGACTAGTAAAATGATTCAGAGTCTCTCCAATCTCCTCTCCAATTTGGAAACATAACAGGATGGTTCTTTGCCGTGTCTCGAAGCTTGATTGGTCGCTGCCAGCTGAGTGGCACTCATGATTGGCAGAGATTGGTGGCAACAGCTTCCTCCACCTGGAAGAGTAATTATTCCCTTTCTGTGCACGTGTGAGCGTGCGTGCATCGAGTCTGCAGCCATTCGTTAAATTGCCATTGAAGTCAAGGATGTTCAGTGAAGATAAGGACATTCTGAACTGTCAGAAGGATTTATGTTTCTAAATTACACTTATCCCTCATTGACCTTCATGTGTTCTCAAGGGAGAATGTTCTGCAGTGAGCCTGCTGGCTTGCAAGCTCCAGCACTCATTTATAGATCATCTGTAGGGGTTTGTTTGGTTAACTGTGACAAGTCGTTTCTACATCGAGCATTCCAGTAGACGGCGGCAGTCAGGTCTCCTGGCCTGGGTATCATAGCATGATTAAAAATGTGTCATGTTGCTGACCAATTGAGCTTTTATGCCAGCTAAGGGGGATTTGCTGCATTTACAGTAAGAATGGTGCTCACTGCAGAAATCTGTTCTCTTTAGGTGAGATGGCTGAGGGAGCCATGTGACCAGGGGTCAGAGAAAGGAATTGATATTTTATTTGTGTATGGGAGTGGGTTTTATAAAACAATGGAGGAGAATCAAAATTAATGGAAAACAAAAGATAGCAGTTACTAGTGCCAACGCGTGGGAAACACGCAGGAAACAAAGCCTGAAAACAAAGCATGCATTTTTATATGACTGCCAGTAAGGCACCACCGAGGGCTCTCACCACTATCCTCCGCACCTGCTCCCCAGGTTCTACATTAACACCACATTTAAGGCTAAAAATGACACCATTGTCATTGATTAATGTGCTTTTTTATTTTGAGATACTTTATTGATCCCCATGGGGAAATTGTCTTCTTCTCACCTCCCCCAAACATGCTCCCTGTGAGAGCAAGCTTGGCCATGAAGGGTAACTACCTCGAGGTACGCCCAGGGAGCTGGGGGTTAAGGGCCTTGCTCAAGGGCGCACAGACGTGCCGAGGCTGGGCTGGAACCAGCGACCTTCCGATTACCAGCACAGAGCTTAACCTGCTGAGTCACACTCTGCTTAATAGAGCCTAATAGACTAAGTGCACACAAAATGTGTTTCTTTGCGGTAGCCTTCGAGCTACACTTGGACCAGTGTGTGGTACAGTGGGTTAGGGGTATGTGCCTGTTACTGGATGGCCGCTGGTTCAAAACCAGGGCTTAGCGGAATGATACAGGCCCTTGAACAAGGCCCTTAACCCCAATTGCTCCAGGGACTAGCTGCCTCTGTTTTTGCAAGTGTACGCCACTTTGGATAAAGTCGTGGATGAAAAATAAATAAATAAAATGCAAGCTTATACGACCAGTTCTGGATAAATGCCTCCGTGTACCCGGCTGCCTGTAAGGATGTTCCCCATGCTGCTTATCTTACCGAATCTTGTCCCCGTAGCACCATCCAGTTCTTCCTCATATCTTCCTTCTCTGCACCCTCCAATCTATGTCGACTGACTTCCTGCAAGCTCAGCCTGCCTCTCCCTGTCTCTCCCCGCTGTGTATTCACACAAGCACCGGTCTCGGACCGGCCCGGGTGATACCATCCTCAATCGCTGTGAGGGAGGCGTCTCGACAGGGCTTTTAATTACAGCGGAAGGCTGCCGGCCTGGCAGTCGCATGGCTCATAATCGCGACCCTCGCCGCGGGAATAATGGCCGCTATTGGCTTCTTCAATCGCCTCCCACCACGGGGGAGTGGGACTCTGCCACGTTAATCCATATTTAATGAATCCCGCGACTCTGCACACTTCCCCCTGCCTGTCTCGCCTGGGGGGCTGGTTACCAGCATGGCGTTGGGGGGTGGCTTTCTGGTGCTCAGGTTATTGATTCCGAACGTGGGGGGTGGCAGGAGAGTCGGGGGAGGGGTCTGGCGGTTTCTTGCTCGTTCTGTTGGCTGATGCGTGGTGGTGCTGATGTTCAGGACCTCGCCTTGAAGAGCCCCCCAGCCCCGTGGGAGCCTGACTGTGGTCTGGCAGTGGAAAAAAAGATAACTACCCAGCGTTATTATTTTCAGTCCTTATTTTATGACCGTTTCTCTTCCCAGCACATGCATTTAGAAGAATAATTTACTATTTGCACGTGCACTGTACACATCATCAAATTTATTTATGCATACTTAATTAAGCAGTTTGGGCTGTGAGCGTTTGTCATGGGCATTGAAGCATCGCCTCTTTTGTGGTGGGGGGGGGGGCTCAGTTCGCAACGTTTTGATAATCAGGACTGTGGCTGCTGGACCCGAGGCCATTTTTAATGAAATTAACTGAAAACCTGCAGCGATGGCCATTTGGTTGCTGCAATTGCATGGTGTCGGCTCCGCTGCTGGGTCACGGCACATGAGCTGAGGGGATTATACCACCTCACTCACCCTCCAAACGAGCAGTAAGAGGCTAAAAGGGCATTTCGAGCAGAATGAGGTCTGGTTCAGTAGGCTTTAGGATCTCTGTGAGCCAATCAGAATGCTTTGCCTCTAAACAGGAACCTCTCACTTTTGCTAATGTGTGGGAAACAAGTGCTCAAGAAATGTTTTAAAATTTTGGCATGATATTTGTTTGTTATGCATTTTTAATCTGTCCTCTGTTTCCTGTTAACCGTCATCTGCTTTTCCACCACTGAGTTGGCAATAAATAATAATCCGGTCAACTGCACGTCCTCTCTAAGTGTGTTTGTCCATGTGTTGTGCTGCAAATTGGATATCTCAACCCAAACAGGTGGGATTAGCAAAGCGGACGATGGACCTAAAGGAAAAATTAAGTTATGTAGCCAGACGGGAAAAGTTTGGGACTTTTCATGGCCACTAAGTGCTTTAGATACACAGAACTGTATTAAAGGACTGAAAACAATTGCAGCTGGTACTTTCCAGTCTTGTTTTATTGACGATGAATGGGGGGGGGGCTGTGTAATTAGCTTCCACAGCCTCTCATCACAGCAGCCTGATCTTACTTACATCACATCTTTTCTGGCTCCCCCTAGCCCTACTGATGTGTAAGGATAACGGCCCTGTGTTCCGTACCTTTAACTCCCTGATTTAATTACTGCCCCCATCTCCCAACAGGGGACAGAACTAAACTGTATACCGACACTCCTCACTTAATGACCTGTTTAATGACCACGCTGACTTACGACCAGCTTTCCGACCAGTCAGTATTTTATGCTGTACGAGAACTTTGGTTGTGGAAACAGCAGCATGGCAAATCCCCTCTATTCTGTTTATTACACTATATAGTGCACTACTGTATAAACATTTATACATTTTATAAATATACAAAAAATGTTATTAATGTTGCAAAGGTGACAATATCTAAAGATGGTTGACACAAACCCATTACCAGTACAGTATACCTGAAATACTGATAAGGGCGGCTCCTCACTTACCGGCTAATTCACTTAACGACCTGGTCGTAAGAACGAAACTCGGTCATAATGAAGCTTTCAGCAAGTGCCTCTTCCTGAGTACTGAACCTTCTCGTAAAAATCTTGGAAATATTTCAGCAACTTTGAAAGCCTCCCTAAGCCGTGGATTTTCCACTGATGTGTTTTTTCGTATATGGTGCTTAATAAAGGTGATGGACAGATGGCAATAATGAAGCGCCGCCGTGCTGTTATGGCGCCCTCCGGAGGCCTGGGGGTGCTGGGGCAGTTGGCTTCCTCAGCCGTGTGGCTGTTATAATCGGTGTCGCCGAGGTGCTGTTATGGCGCCCCCCATAGGCCTGGGGGTGCTGGGGCAGTTGGCTCCCTCAGCCGCGTGGCTGTGATAATCAGTGTCGCCGCGGTGCTGTTATGGTGCCCCCCAGAGGCCTGGGGGTGCTGGGGCAGTTGGCTCCCTCAGCCGGGTGGCTGTGATGTTCGGTGTCGCCGCGGTGCTGTTATGGCGCCCCCCGGAGGCCTGGGGGTGCTGGGGCAGTTGGCTCCCTCAGCCACGTGGCTGTGATATTCGGTATCGCCACGGTGCTGTTATGGTGCACCCCGGAGGCCTGGAGGTGCTGGGGCAGTTGGCTCCCTCAGCTGTGTGGCTGTGATATTCGGTGTCGCCGTGGCTGGCCGACTCGCATGTTGGGCGCCTCCTTGATGGCAGAGCAGCCACCAGGCAGCGAAGCCAATGTCGCCCGGGGCTTTTGGGGGGCGGTGGGGAGGGCCTGAGCGGCGCCGGCGCCGCTTCAGCGCGAGCTCCGCCCTCTCATGGGCGCCCCCCCGCAGCGGCGTCTGGCGCGCCCACATCACTGCCACACATGGTTCGCATTAACCCGGGGTCCCGCCCCCCGATCTCCCCCACTTGCAGGAGGAACCGCAGCTCGCGGCGTGCCGGGGGGGAGGGGGGCGGGGTTTTGGGGGGGGGGGGGGTGTGTTCCCGCCCGGGGACCCCGGCCAAGCCGCTGGTCCCTGTGCGGCCTCGTGATGGTCTGCTCCGCTCTC
>JAODKM010000035.1:12738725-12774611 GCA_026780845.1 Petrocephalus sullivani | reverse complement strand
CATCCCCCCAACCACTTTGAGGCATAAACTGCACAGTGTCTGATTTCATCCCGCTAAATTGCACTCTGTGTCAGCCCCACAAATCAAATACCTGCCCACCTTCGGGGGATTGTGTTGCACAGCTGGCAGGGTCTCCTGGTTACATGCCGCCTCGCGTGTTTCTGTAATTACACTCCTCGCTGCATTTACCTTCCTCGCCAGATGGGCCCCACTCTTCCTCCTCTCTCTTCCTCTTTTCCTTTCCTCCGCTCGCTCCTCTTTTCGCCACACTGTTGCTCGCTCCCTCTCTCCCTCACATTTTAATCACTTCCAGGTGTTAACAGCAGATAAGTAACGTGTGCCTGTAATAATGTGTGTGTGCGGGAGGGCTGTACCCGGCGCTCTGTTAGGCCCTGTTTGTGGTCCCGCCGCCGGTGCCTGGTGTCTTGCGTCGTGGGGGCTGCCCCCCACATCACACGCTGCGCGGTGCCTTGTCGCACTGAGCAGGGAACAGCAAGGGGGACGAGAAGGAGAGAAAATGCCAGCCTTCTTGGAGACAGATTTTATCTTGCCTCTAATCAGTGCATAAGAATCCCGGCTCGGCAGAAACAAGTGAGGCGTTCCCGAGAACTGCCTGGACTGAGATGTAGATGGGACATCATTGTTTTGACAGAAAGAGGCTCCTTGTTAAGAGCTCTGTTTGAGTGTCTGTCACCCAGGTAGCTGGTGCTGGTGGGGTTAAGGCTACACCTCGGCACTGTGCCTAAAGTGTGCCCCATGCATGAAGGGCCACACCAATGCACAGCTTCTCGTGGAGCTGGGAACCGGAGACCGTCACTGCTTGGGTGTGATGGTCGACCCGGGAAGACGTGGAGTTCTGCTGCTCGCGTGACCCTGCCCCCTGGCTGCGGACCCCGGGACTGCCCGCGTGTCTCCAGGCCCGTGGCTGTCAGTCTGCCAGCGTTTCGCAGTGTGGGGGGGGTCAGAGGCGGCCCGTCGGGATGACAGCAGACCCTCCTTTCTATAGCGCCTTTCACCTGCTCTCTCCTTTCATCTCTCCCTCCTTATCCCTCTCTCTATTCCTCCCCTCTTTCTGTCTGTCATCTGCTCATTTTATCTGTTTCCTCTTCCTTCTTATCCTTCTGTCCTTCTACTTCCCCTCATTTTTTACTTTATTTACTTTTTACAAATTTTACTCTTTTCCCTCCCTCACTCACTCTCTCATTCTCATTTTTTTCTGTCATTTTTCTCTCCATCTCTTCCTTTCTTTATTTCTGCCTTCCTCTCCATACCTGCCTTTCCCCATCCCTCTCCTCTTTCTGCCTGTCATCTATTTCCCTCTCTCTCTGTCTGTTCCTCTCTTCACCTCTGTCTCTCGCTCCCTGTTTCATCCTCCCTCTCACCCTCTCCAGGGAGTGAGTATTTCGTTTGGAAAAAAACAGGGAAAAAGATATTTCAGAATTTCGTCAAGAAACATGGCTGGCGGTAACACAACAAGGTACCAAAGTAAGAAAGCAGTAGTCAGCCTGAGTGCCCTACAGCCCCACGTCAGCTGGCCGGTCGGGGCTTCAAGCCACGACCCCCTGAGCCCATAATATATCCATGTGTGGAAATATGGCTCTGAGGAGGAGTTTAATCACGAAGCGAGGGGCCGTGTTAGGTCACAGGCACATGGGGGTGCTGACCCTGTATCGCCGATACCAAGCATAAATAAAGACACGGTAATCCCAACAAGCCACCCCGCGATGAACAATGGCCGTCTTGTCCCAGCCCGCTGCCGGGCGGGTTTTCTGTCTGCCTGGTGTCTGCATCCGGAGCCACGGCTCTGATCCGGGCTGCTTCCTTATTCTCTATCCTGGCGCCATCCAGTGCAGAGCAATCCAGTTCTCTTAAGCACCATGGTTTAGTCAAGGGCTCCAAGTGTGTTTGGTGGAGTTCTGCCCTGTCCTATTACCATGCTGCTCTTTTTTGTGGTTCTTCTCTGTTGCTACTGTGTATTTTACTTGATTTACTTGATGCAATTGTCTCTTTATTTTCCTTTTTATTTTTTTTACATGTTCTTTGTTTTTGAAAATGAGAAGCAGGAGGATTTGTAACTGCTCAGCAATCAGGCTCAGCCCTGCTGCTGTAAATCACCGGTTCTGGGCCTGGCATGGTCAGAACATTGTTCCAGAACTTTGTGACCCTTTTGATCTTTAAGGGACCTTCAATTAGGTGGAACCGTCACAGAGGTCTCTGCTTCCCCGGCCGTAAAGCTTTGCTTCAGCTTTTTGATGCAAAATCAAGTTGAGTGGAAAAAAAAAAAAAAACGCACGGACCGCAGTATGCGCCGGCTGTTTTTGGATTCTTCTGGTTTGTTTTAGGAGGGTCTAGTCCAAGCTTTTCTTTCCCATCATGCCTCACTCAATCACACAATCAAAACGTAGACTTGGGACAGCTGGCCACTTTCTACTGCCCAGATTTTTTTTTTTCCTTTTTCATTTCTGAAATGGGAAAATAATGCAGGAGAAAAAAAATATTTTTGCAGTTGACAAAGTGATAGAACAACAAGTGACTTCCCGTAGGAAAGTGATATCGTCTGTTGGTGTGAAAAAATGTTGGCACCTGTCGGAGAGGTCAAAGGTCAGAGTATTAACCCCTCGCATTCTGTAAACAGAGCTGGCCGAGGGTGGAATTCCTTCTTGGAGTCTTACTGCTGTGATCACTTTGAGGTGGAAACTGGACTCGAGGCCTTAATCCTCCTGGAGCCAAAACCCAAAAGCCACACAATGGGCGGTCAGGTGGTGCTAGGGGGGCGGAGTCTCAGATCTTTTCTCCTGTGAGTTCGTCGGGACTGAGTGGCTGGGATCTGAGCACGACACGCCATGAAGACTGAAGCCTTGCTTTCGCATTTTTGTCTCATTCTCTCATTCCCCGCTTGTTAAAATATTCCATGTGCCCGGCCCACCCGGCCGGCTCCAGGCCCAGTCATCTCGGGTCCGTGACGAGGCGTGCCTGCCTGGGCCTGTGTGTGCGGTCCTGAGCGGACCCAGCTGTGCCGAACCAACTCGGGGCACGGTCTGGCCCATGTGGGGGGCACGCTTCCCAGTTTGGGAGGGGTCTCTGTATGCTCTGTAAAATGCCCATATACTCACTGCCTGGCCAATAAAACAAGTCACCATTTGAATTTTAATCAGCAAGTTCTTAAGAGCCAATGACTGGATCATTATTACAGCTCAGCAAAGTTATGTAGCAATAAAGTGAAGTCAGCTGAGTACCTGAATCCACTGAATGGCCAGGTCATCCCATCAATGGATTATTTCTTCCCAAATGGCATGAGCGTATTACAGGATGAGAATGCCAAGATTCATCGGGCTCGCATTGGAAATGTCCTGACCTTAACCCCACTGAAAGTCTTTGGGATGTGTTGAAGAAGACTTGAAGAGTGGTTCACCTCACCTATCATCAACTCAAGATCTCAGCAAGAAATTAATGCAAATCTGGATAAAGAAAAATGTTGAGAAGCTGCATAAGCATGCAGACCCGTGCCATGGCGAATGCGAGCCACAACCTAAGCTAAATGTGGTCCCGGGAAATATTAAAGTGAGTGACTTTTTTTTGGCCAGGCAGTGCACATGTATCTGATTACATGTGGTAATGTATACAGGTCACTCCATTAAGGCATATCAGTTTGTATACTGGTGGGTGTACGTTCAAACACTACCATGTAAGAAATATAGTTTTCCAGTGGGGGGGGGGGGTCTTCTCTGGAATGACAGCTTGTTTAAGACTAAAATATTCCCCGCCGGGTACATCCTGCAAACACACCGTTTCTTCCTCTGGCTGTGTGTTCTGACTCCTCTGGATGACATGCCTCCCAAAATCTCTCTCACTTCTCTCTTCTTTATGCTCATTCTTTTCAGACATGTTTCCACAACGGCAGTCATTAAATCAGTCGTGTCACGGGCTACCACCTGATTCTCTTTTATCATTATTTATATTCTGTATTAATAATAAATTGAGAGACGGAATACATGCTGGTGTTTTGGGTACATGTTTCTATTATTTTTTATGTCCTGTTCTCAGTAACTAGGTGAGAGACTATTTTTTGGGATTTCATGTCATAAATATTTAAATTGTGCAACGTCGGGAAAAATAAACACTGGAATGGCAAACTGAGCAGAGCTCATCTAGTGGAGGTCTGGGTTTATGATCCATTTGTCACTCCCTGACCGGAATGTTCTTGACCGTTTCCTTGGCCCTCTGTCAGTATGTCCTGCTTCTTCTGTTGGTGGCAAATCGCGAGGCTCAACCTCTCCTGACTGACACTTTTATCAGCATGAAGGAAAAATTAAAGGTTGTATTCATTGGGACTTGTTGTTATCTCCAGGGTTATGTGTGAATGCAGACCTGGCTCTGTGTGTGTGTGTGTGGTCATGTTTATATTACTTTGTGGGGACATTGTGTGTGTGTGTGTGGTCATGTTTGTATTACTTTATGGGGACCCAATGTCCCCACAGTATGATAAAAACCCATTATTTTCTAAATTTTTTTGGTCCCCATAAGTATAACCTGAATTTCATAAAAATCTGTATCTGCAATCAAAAAACTAAAAATGCCAAAAGGCTCATATTTTGTTTGGTTACTTATGGTTAAGGTTAGGGCTGGGTAGGGGTTAAGGGTGTCATAGTTGGGATCAGGGTCATGCCCATAGGAATGAATGGAGTGTCCCCATAAAGATAGGAATACATGGTGTGTGTGTGTGTGTGTGTGTGTGTGTGCGTGCGTGCGTGTGCGTGCGTGTGGAAAGTGGCCCACTCCGGCATCACGCATGCAGGCGAAGGCAGCGATAACACAGTGGCAGGCACTCGTAGCAGATAGTGGATAATATCCTGAACAGCAAGCATCACATGCATCTGCACCACCTGCCCCAACCCCCCCGCGCCACTTTTTATATCTACACCAGAAGATGAGTTGCTTACCCCCCCACTAGGCTGCTGCCTACACTTTGCTGCCATCATGCTGCACAAATGGAGGGTGCTACTTTCCATCTCTCTGAACCCCCCCCCCCCCCCCTTGCCATCTGCCATCGCAGAACACCGACGTTCCCTCCCCCCAATTTATGCTGCGTTCCCGCCATCAGCTCTCCCGACGGACGTGCCCCCGGCAGCCCTGAATTCCCAGCCACTGTCCAGGGGCCCTTTCCACGTGCCGGCTCTACGGGGCCCCCGCTCAGCCCTCGGGAGCCAATTTAGAACTTTATCGTGGAAGCTGGTCCCCCAGGCGTATCCTGGTTTTCTGCACCATTTGCGATCCACGGGAAGGCTTCTGTTCGGCTCTGCTGTACCTTTCCTGACGGCCTTCCTGCAAGGGGGAGCGAGCGAAAGTGAGCGAGGACGGTTTTGCTCAACACGTGTGCAGTCACCCGCTTCTATCTCATGCCAGAAGGGGTCCCAGCCAACACTCGTGAATAATTATCGTGTACCAAGGGGGCACATCTGATTGGCTCATTGCTTTCAGTCACCTCGGGAGCCGTAACAGAGACAGGATCCCTGGCAGGCAGCCAGGTCCCCACTTTTTCAATGCCAGCAGCCCTGGGGCTGATTGGCCAACCTCTAGAGATCGCTAGGTATATGCAGAGGCTTTGCAAATGTCCAAACCCATGCAGCAGGTCTGTGCACGTTCTCACACTACAGTGTGCCATTCCCATAATCGCTGCCGTCCATCACTGCAGCTATGCAGAAATGCTCAATTATCCAAGACCTGGGCAATGTTGGTAGAAAGTGATATTTACTGTAGTCATCTAAGGCACAAAACCGATTTTAAATTTAACATTTAACAGCAACTACCTGTATGGAGTAATAAGGGAGTATTTAGATATTTTACAGGATTATGTTGAAATATTTTAGAAATATTTCTTTATTTTCCTTTATTGCCAGAAGAGTGACTATATTGCATGTAGTATATGGAAATGAAGTCTTGGTATGTAATGGTAAATATGGTGATGTGTTTTAGTTTATCGTTTAAGCTTGGTCCCACTTTTTCCAGAAGCTGTGTTTGCCTCTTGTGCCTGTCCACCTGGACTGGCTCACCTCTATGCTGTATCTCAGACTCCCACTGGTACAGGTGTTTATGAGTGTGGCCAAACGCGACCTTGGAGTCTGACACAGCATCAGCCGGCCGTAGCCAGTCGGCTTGTCATTTCTCGTGTCAGTCCTGCTCTGCCGTCTGCCTTTTGCAGAAAATGCTAAATAGTTCATTGCTGGGGTGCCTGTCGGACTCTTCCCGGTCTCCTCTGCCAGCTTCAGCCTCACTAACTCTGCTTTCGACGGCCTCATTCGACTCCTGTGATGCAGATGTTTCAGCGAGACTCTGGTCCCTTCAGAGAATGCACATGATATTCTTGCGGTTGCGTGTAAAGAAGTGTGAGGTTGTTTGACTCTCGAGGCTATTAGCTGACATTCAGAGAATACAGAGAAGCCAGAGATTCATGAGCACCCCCCCCGCTGTGCTTTTTCCCAGGTTACAGCAACGGATGCTGACAGCGGTTCATTCGGGACAGTGACCTATTCCATCGGCTCTGGCATCGGGAGCACGGCTCCTGTCCAGTTTGCTGTCGGCAAGGAGACGGGCCAGATCTGTACCGCCGTGGCTCTCGACCGGGACCAGGGCCCACCCACCTATGACTTCACTGTCACCGCAGTGGATGGGGTGAGTCGAGGGCGCCGTGCCCCACCGCAGTCCCAGAATTCCCGGCAGACGCGGATGCGTAGCGCTATTTCGGAGTGAGGACACAGTCCAGTGGACAGAATGAGGGTAGCAAAACGGGACTCCTTGGCGTGACTTCAGAATACCGTAGTGTGGCGCATGCAGTGAGCCAATTACACTCTAAAGCAAAGCAAAAAAAAATAAAAAATATATATATATATATGTGGCAGGAAATCGCAACAATGATGGCAAAGCAATCAGTGGGAGCGAGGCTGGGCTGTAATATTTAAAAGCCTGACTCCCCGTCCTGCAGCCAGACCTGGCCCCCCAGAAAAGTATTTTTACAACCTGCCCCAAAGAATCCAAGTTCCTCTTTTGCGTTTTGCGTAACTCCCCTGTCCTCTCCTTTTCTTTGCTTGTTTGTGCCCCTTAAACAAATTATAGCCTTTACCCTCTATTTTGCCATCGTTCCCTGCTGACTTTCTGACTACTGTAAGTAGCTGATTTTCTGATTAAGTTACATCAGTAGGGATTTAATTTACCAGATTTTTAAGTGTCTTATTTCCTGAAAAGGGGGTTTATGTTAGTACAAGGGCTGCAGCATAGCTTTTGGGTTATTAATTGACAGGCAGGGATCTCTCTTTGATGCGCTGATGTCTCCACGCAGGGCGGCCTGAACTCCATGGCCTACGTGAAGGTGTCCCTAATGGACATCAACGACAACAGGCCGTACTTCTACCCCGTGCAGTACGCTGTCAGCCTCAGCTCGCAGAGCGTCCCCGGCACCTCCGTCATCCGCGTGACAGCTCATGATTCCGACGCGGGTGACAACGGCAAGGTGACCTACCACATCGTCCCCGGAAGAGGCTCCGCCTACTTCACCCTAAACAAGGACACAGGTTTGTGCGCCTGCCTGCACAGGCTGTTCACTTTGTCTCCCTGCTTGTTGCTTAAATTTGCTTATTGGTATTTTTTACTTTGTAGTTAGCTGGTAAGTTGAGATGTTTATTTGTCTAACACCATGTGGCTCTCCGACTTCGTGGTTACCTCCTGTTCTGATTAACTGGTGAACCTAAATTGCCTGTTTGTTGGGAAATTAACTAGCAATTACTGGAAATAAGTAGCAAATACATTGTTGCTAGTTTACTTAGCCTCATTAGTTTATAGTTTAGGTGTAACATACAGTACCAGTCAAAACTTTGGGCATTCCTACCCATAGAGTTATTCTTTAGATTATGGAAATATGAAAAACACATCAAAACTATAAAATATCATATATGGAATTGTGTACTGATTGGACCCTTGAGAAAGGCCCTTAACCCTAATTGGACTGGCCGACCCTACTGTCTCCTCTATGCCAGTTAGATCAGGTGACCTCCTGGGATGCTTTTCCAGCTGTCCTGAAGGAAGTCCCACATATGCTGAGCTCTCATTGGCTGTTTTTCACTCTCTGGTCAAAACCATTTCTGTTGTGTTCGGGTCATGTGATGCAACACTATGATTCTCCTTCGTAGGCAGCTTGGCGTGTCCAAACTTTTGACTGGTATTGTTTATACAGCGATTTATGTTCCTTAACTGTTAACAGTTTCAATGAGAGCCTAGAGCCTATCCCAGGAAACACAGGGCATACGGCTAGGGTGCACCCTGGATGTGATGCCAGTCCCTCCATGTACTTTATTTCATATATTGTGGAATTACCTTGAGTCTAATTTGAGAAGCGTAACGCCTCGTCTCTCACCTGCTGCCAGGTGTGATCTCGCTGTCTCGCTCCCTTCACGGCAAGGCCAACACCGTCATTTCCATGGCGATCGCTGCTGAGGATGGCGGTGGCCTGGCCGTGCCCGAGAACGCCCGCGTCAACATCAGCGTGGTGGCCAGCTCTGTGGCCCCTCCCACGTTTGAGCGGACACAGTACCGCTTCACTGTGTCCGAGGATGTGCTGCGCGGGACCGAAGTGGGCGGCGTGCGAGCCAGCAGTGCAGTCGGTGTGTTTGCCAGGACTCAGGATTGTTTATTATTCCTGATCATTTATTTTGTACATTTAAAAGTGTGTTGCCTTCTTGTTTAAATGCTATGCTGAGCATTTTCTGGCTTCCCCAGGAGCTGCCAGGACTGTGGCATACTCTATCTGCTCGGGCGACCCAGACGGATACTTTGTGGTGGACCCGGAGACAGGGGTCCTGCGGACCAACAGGCCCCTGGACCACGAGGTGCGGCCGTCGCTGGACCTGGAGGTGCAGGCGAGCAGCGGCTCCCCGCCGGCCTTTGGCCAAACACGCGTGCTCATCGCCGTGGCCGACGTCAACGACAACGCACCCAGCTTCCAGCCCTCGCCCTCCGAGTCGCTGCTGTTGCCCGAGGCCACAGCCTTGGGTACCGTGGTGTACCGTGTGCGGGCCCAGGACCCCGACTCAGGCCCCAATGGGAAGCTGAGCTTTGACCTGGCCCCTGCCAGTGCGCTGCGCACATTCAGCGTGGGCCGTACCAGCGGGGAGGTTCGCCTGGTGGGGCCATTGTCATACGAGAGCGTGCCACGTTACGACCTGCTGGTGATGGCACGGGACGGAGGGGTCCCCCAGCTAAGTGCCACCTTCACGTTAGTAGTGCACGTCCAGGCTGAGAACCACCAGGGCCCCGTGTTCGATACGCTCACCTACCGTGTGGAGCTCAAAGAGGACACAGCACTCAACACACGCTTCCTACAGGTGCGGGCCCTCAGCCAGGAGGCCGCCACATTGGCGTACCACCTCCGGCCTGACGGCGACGCGGCAGGATTCGGCATCGCCCCCGACAGTGGCTGGCTCTATGTGAGGAGCGCCCTGGACCGCGAGACCAAGGACCTGTACTTCCTGACAGTGCTGGCCACGTCAGGCAGCGGGCAGCTCAAGAAGACGGGCAGCGCCACCGTGCGCGTGTCCGTGATGGACGAGAACGACAACGCCCCCCGACTGGCCCACGACATGTCCTTCCTGGCCGTGCGGGAGAACCTGCCCCCTGGCACTGGCTTCGGCCGGGTTCTGGCCACCGACCGCGACGCTGGTCTCAACGGCCGGCTCACTTACCGCCTCCTGCACGTTGACCGCAACTTTCAGATCAACTCCCAGACTGGTGAGGCCCTCATTCCTAGCAGCATTCCCTCATTCCTAGTTAGATTTGGGGGGTCTTGGTTGGATGCCTCTAAGAGCTTCTGTCTTAGAACGGGATAGCTCAGCTCACCTGTGGGTTCTGTCTAGCACCCACAATTCCTTGTGGATTGTCTCTGCGGATCCCAAGCTGTATGTTCAGTCACAGGTCACACCATCCGCCAGCTCTTATGGCTGTGAGTGCTGGCTTTTCTGATGCGTAATATCAGTGTGACGACTGATTACCATGCATAGCAGAATAGCCCAGGAGCACAGAGAGGTGCAGAGGGAAAAAAATAAACACCAGTGTCAGAGAAGCCAGAATAAGGAATAATATACAGAGAGAGAGTGTGGCTGTCTCCTCCCCAGGCATGCATGGTATTAATATTGCACTGCACGGGCAGCAGTCTTATACAGAAGCTTTATATTTTCTTGTGCATTTAGCAACAGTGTCCTGCACCAGTGCCGTACCTGTACCTCTTCTTGTCTAAAACTGTTAAAGCACTTTAATCAATTTTTTTGCCTTTACGCCATTTCATAAATTACGTATTATTGTATATCTGCAGACAACCATTGTTTTTAAGCCCCGCCCCTTACCTCCTGGCGACCTGAAGTCTGAAAAGCGTGCCTTGCCACTGGACACCCCCCCCACCAGAACCTGCCTTTGTAGCCTCCGCCTCTCTTTCGCCCCACCCCAGGGGAAATCAGCACGAGGGTGGCACTGGACCGCGAGCAGCAATCGAGTTACCAGCTGATGGTGCTAGTGCAGGACGGGGGCACGCCGGCCCGAAGCGTCTCGGGCACCGTCCACATCAGCGTGCTGGATGAGAACGACAACGCGCCCGGCTTCCCCCACGCCCAGCCCGGCAGAGGCCTGCTCATGCAGGTGAGCCCTCCAGCCGCCCAACGGCTTCAGGGGATCGCGAATGATTATCCACGGAGACCCTGTCTGCATGCACATGAAAAAACAGTGATGTGGTGCAGTGGAGAAGAATCTTAATTGCAGAGCTGCACGAAAGGCATTTGCCTTACTCCGCTGTATTCCAGCACCCTGACATTTTTTCGTCACAGGTGTTGGAAGGGCACCCAGCAGGGTCCCTGCTGGGTACGGTGCAGGCGACGGACCCCGACGAGGGCGAGAACGGGACCATCATCTACTCCCTGTCAGGTGGGGAGGCCGGTTGCCTGTGTTTCTGTGTGTGTTACTATGTATGTGTGTGTGTGTGTGTGTGAGACGTGTATATATTACATTGTGGGGACCAAATTTGGACCTCATAAGTACAGCAAATCCGTGACTAGTGACGTAATTTTTTCGGTCCTCCTTACATTACTCATTACAATTCATTTTATAAAAAAAATGTGAATGCAATCAAAAAAGTACAAATCCCAGAAGTCTTGTATTTTGTTTGGTTACTTATGGTTAAGGTTAGGGCTCATTAGGGGTTAAGGGTGTCATGATTGGGATTAGGGTTTTTCCCATAGAAGTGAATGGAGAGTCCTCACTAAGACAGGGATACAAACGTGTGTGTGTATTTTTGTGAATGTGTGCATCTGCGAGTGTGTGTGTGTGTGTGTCTGTATCTGCGTGTGTGTGTGTGTGTGTGTGTGTGTGTGTCTGTATCTGCATGTGTGTGTGTGTGTCTGTATCTGCGTGTTTGCGTGTGTCTGTATCTGCGTGTCCTCATCTGCGTGTGTGTGTGTCTGCGTGTCTTTGTGTGTGTCTATCTGCGCGTCTGTGTGTGTGTGTGTGTGTGTGTGTGTGTGTGTGTGCCTGTACATGATGTAGTAAACAGCTCGTAAACACATCATAACCTGGTTCAGCCTTGGCTTTATCTTACTGCGTGGACCGATTGGGAGCATATTTTCAACAGACAGCCTGTTTTTATGTGTTCTCCATGACCTGAGATCCTCCCTGTTTACCCCCAGGTCCCAGGGCAGAGCGTTTCACCCTCAACCCCACCACGGGCGAGCTGCGCTCAGCCTCCCTCCTGAGCCCGTCCGACTGGGCTGAGTACACCTTCACGGTGGCGGCCCCGGGCCGGGGCCGGGCCCCCCCCCGCGCTTCCCCCCTCCTGCTCATCCCGGTGGGCCCCCCCCCCCCCCCCCCGTTGTTCATCCTCTGCCTCGTTCACCTTCGTTCGGTCGCTGTCTTTTCAATGTCCCCAGACTTAAAATACATCAGAATCCATTTCGTAGGTTGGAATGGCTGTGTTAAACAGTGTCCATGCAGTTGCTCCTTCCGAATTCGCAGGTGGGGTGATCTGAAGGGAGCTGTTGTAACCCACTGTGGTACAAGCACATGTGTTTGGTGTGTGAATTCTGAAATTACGTCTAACCCGAGCAGGTGTTTGAGTAGAAGAAGAAGAGCACCTCACCAACATTGTCTCCGTTTTCTCCGGGTGGTTAGTCGTCGCCTGCCTACCTGTCTGCCTTTTCTAGGGGACGGGAAAAGGCAGTAAATAAAACCCTCCCGGCTGGGCCGTGATCAGTGCCAGCTGCTGGCCGCTCTGATCCAGCCCGCAGCCGGTGACTTCAGCACTTTTCGCACGGTAGCCCTTTTCAGCGAGGGGCTGATAGGCTCTTGCGCATTAAACGTGCCATTGAAGTTAATCAAATTAGCATGTAGCATGCCGCTGAGTAACGCCAGGCCTGGGGGGGGGACACGTGCCGTAAAGCTTTACACGCAATGCCTGGAAAACCCGAAAGCCATTAAACTGGGGCTCAGGCATTGCATTCCCCCTCCCCAACCTTCACATAGTTGGATTAATAATATTGTTAATAAAATTTTATCGTTTGTAATTGAATTCAAGGGTGATCCTTTAACTGACCTTATAAAACCATCCATTCATCCCTTCATTTTAAAATGACCTAAAAACAATGTAATGCAGAGACCCTATAAATCCATGTTTTAGGGAAGAAACATACTTTGCTTTTTCTCTTGGAAAGGTTTACTCCATTCAGGCCCGATTAATCGCCACATCGACATCACATTTCTGGGAATAAACACGCTTTTCTTTTTCTCTTGGGTAGGAAAACTCCATTCAGACCCAATTAATCACCAAATCGCCTTGTCACGTTTCCGGGAATAAACACGCTCTGCTTTTTGTTTTGGGTAGGCAAACTCCATTCAGACCCGATTAATCACCAAATCGCCTTGTCACGTTTCCGGGAATAAACACGCTTTTCTTTTTCTCTTGGGTAGGCCAACTCCATTCAGACCCGATTAATCACCAAATCGCCTTGTCACGTTTCCGGGAATAAACACGCTCTGCTTTTTCTCTTGGAGAGGTTTACTCCATTCAGGCCCGATTAATCGCCACATCGACATCATGTTTCTGGGAATAAACACGCTCAGCTTTTCTCTTGGGGAGGCAAACTCCATTCAGACCTAATTAATCGCCACATCACCTTATCATGTTTCTGGGAATAAACACGCTCTGCTTTTTTTCTTAGGTAGGCAAACTCCATTAAGACCTGATTAATTGCCACATCACCTTATCATGTTTCTGGCCACCACAGCAAATTTCCAGAACACTGTAGGTGAAGTTCGTAATCTGCGGGTTGAGACCGTGCGATTAATCGCGAGTTAGTGAGGTCGTCTTTGGGGGGTCGTGGGTTTTAGTAGCCTGTGAAAGCTGCAATAGTGCCGTTGATCCATTACAACAGCACAAGCAGCTTTGGCCTCTATAATCCCAACTGAGATCATATTAAAGTATCAAGGAATGTTTCCACACTGAGTTTAAAATGATTTCCTTGTTTGTTGTCCTCCTGATTGGATGGCGGTCATAGCGTCGACTGTGTACTTTAAGAATGGGACCCTGTGGTTAAACCCCATTGTTTCCTTTTCTGATTGTATTTACTTACATAGCTAATTATTTTTCCTGGCTCTAAGAAACCTACGGATATGCCGCTCAAGCCTGTGAAACTGCTGAAATTTGTATTTTTTCCTTCTTATTTGTTCTGTTCCCTATGAAATGGACAAAAAAACAAAACTGGGTTGCAATCTGCATTCATTTTGCAGCCTTCATTTGGTCATTAAACATTCAGTGTTTTTCGGCTGGAATATCCAGAGTCCGGCTCTCATTGTTATAGCTGAACGCAGCTCAGCACACAGGAATCTCGGCCCCCGTGTTGACTCTGTAACCACAAAGGCATCGTTGGCCCTAAAGGTTTTGATCTTAGTCCCTGCTGTACCACATGTGTCTTTGCAGGTCCTCGGCTCTAGCAGAAACACAGCGAAACCCAATTCTCTGTCCATGAGCCTGAACTTCATGGAGGGACTCAAACCAGGCTCCATGGTTGGCTGTCTCCGGTCATCTGATCAACAGAACATTCCCGAATCAGGGCAGGTGACCTACACTGTTGTGAGCGGCACTGACCGGGATGGGACATTCGTGGTGGACCGCCTAACTGGTGACGTGTACCTGGCCCGGGAGCTGGACTATGAGCGGGGGTCCCGCTATACACTCCAGGTGGAGGTGGATGACTTCTCGCAAGCTTATCCCAGCAGCCACATGGTCCACTTGGACATCGAGGTGCAGGATAGCAACGACCATGCTCCCCGCTTCCCTGAGGACCTGGTCACCGTCGTCATCCCGGAAAACATGGAGCCTGGCTCCTCAATCTATACCTTCCAGGCAGTAGATGGAGACGGAAGTGGCCCCAACAGTGAATTGCGGTACTCCATCGTCCAGTGTCGGCCTGACGGTACAGACCTGCTGACGCTGGACCCGCTCACTGGAGTGCTGTCCCTGGAGCAAGGGCTGGACCATGAGGCCACCTCCTCACTCTACCTGGTGGTGCAGGCCACGGATTCAGCCCTCAACACCAGCCAGCGGCGCTGGGGTACCGTCACCGCTCGTGTCTTTGTGACCGACGAGAACGACAACGAGCCGGTCTTCACTTCACCCACCACCGTCAGCGTGATGGAAGACCAACCGGTGGGCTTCGTGGTGCTCTACATCATAGCCCATGATCCAGACAATGGGGAAAATGGCAGAGTGTCCTACCACATCCTCGCTGGGAATTCCGGGGGGAAATTCACACTTAACCCCAACACTGGTGAGCACCCCCAACTTTCCTTTTATCCTAATGATTAGTCAGAGCCTAACATCTATAACATCTAACAGTTGCTGATAGAAGATCCTAGTAGTTGGAAACCCCCCTTAATTTTTCAGTATTTGTTGTATCCTTAGACTATAAGGTCTTGCAGAATCTCCTGCTCAGGGCCAATCGATTTGGCTAATTTCCGGATTCCTTGCAAAAGTTTTCATTTAAATTTATGTTCAAGGCTAGTTTACAGGATGCAAGGATGTTAACATTAGAAGGATGTCACAAGAAGCTTCCATTAACTGTGAAAAACAGGTTAGGACAGGACAGACCAAGTAACCCTCTGCTTTCAAGGAGGAGGGGACATGGCAGACCTTTTGAAGGCCGTGTTATGTGGGCTAGATGGTGATGTGGAGGGAAGAGTCCACTGCATTTGTGTGTGATTCATGTAGAAAGCAAGATGGTGGCCGAAGGCAGGAGAGAGACGCGCATTGGGGAGACGCAGGGCCGCCGCTGATTCCGATTAGAGCCGGGCTTTCTTGGTCGTAGAATTCCAGGCTGTAATTCCAACCAGACTGAAGCTTGAGCAGCAATTTATCTTAGGGGTTAGTGAGAGGCAAAAAAAAAAAAACTTCCAAAACAACAACCACAGCAGACTCCACCCAGCTCCCGGTGGCCACCTCCACACCACACGCACGCACAGTGCGCGCCGCGCTTTACAGCGGCATCCAAATTAAAAGTATGAAATTGGGCGGCCGTGGAGCCCGTGTGAGCGTGTCTCTGCCTGGTCATTAACGGGCAGAGCGGGAGGCGGGGAACGGTGCCTAATTCCAGCAGGGCACGGCAGATCCAGCCTTGCGTGATTGGAGCGTGTTTACTGTCTCGTACTCCTGACCGCAGCCCTGGTCGTTTGGAAACACTTGGGAGCTGCGGCCAGCTTGTCCCGATTCTCAGCGTTCCCAGTCAGGTAGGCAGGCATACGCTTAGCCTGCTAACTCACCATGTGGAGAAGCACCTTGTCAGCTAGTCTCTGGTCCTAATGAAACAAAAAGCAATGTGTTGCTATAATTGTTAACACAGATGCTTTTACCCAAAATTGCTCTGCTTCGTGCTGTTCTAAATAGCCGAAGCCAGCAGTGGTGCCTTTTATTCAAAAGGTCTGTTTCTTTCTTCTGTGTGAATCGCACACTGAGGTATTCTGGGAACATCCTTCTTAAGGGTGCTGCTGTTGTACCCATGGAAACACGGGCTTTACCTCCTTTCGGCTGAAGCACTGAGACATGTCCCGCGCTGGCGAATCCTGCACTGACGCTGCTTCCCCCAGGCTCCCTGTCCATCCTGAAGCCAATCGACCGTGAGGAGCAGGACACATACAACCTCACCATCGTCGCCGAGGACCACGGGGCGCCCCGGCACACTGCCACTCAGGTCCTGTCCATTCAGGTGATCGACGTCAATGACGAGGTTCCGCTCTTCGAGAAGAATGAGTACCAGGCCCAGATCCGGGAGAACCAGGGCCCGGGGACTGCCGTGCTGACGGTATCTGCCTCTGACCGGGATCGAGGTGGGCGGCGTCGCTAACTGGTCTCTCGCTCTCTCTCTCCTCGCTCACCTTGCGTTTATATGAGGAAGCGATATCAACAAATGCAGACAATGCAACGCTTAATCGCCTTCCCAGGAAACAAGGCAAAGGAGACTGTGGATGGGATGCCAGTCCATCGCAGAGTACACACTCATATACACACATTGGGAAGTTGAGTAGAGCCCTCCAAACAATGGGCAAACATCAAAACAGCACACGGAGGCAGGGCTGGGAATCAAATCTGAGCCTCCTCAAGTGTGAGGCCACAGTGCTACCCCGTGCGCCGTCATGCCACCTACCTATTAACTTTCGTTAATCCTCACTATAAATGCCACAACCACACCACCAGCATGTGTTTTTTTAACTGTTGTCAATGCTGGGTGGGGGGGTACACAGCGTGCAAGGAGGTTGTTGGGGGTTTTGGGAGGGGTGGGGGTATACTGGCAGTTTGCATTCTCCTGGATTGAGTCAGACTCACATAAAACAGAGCAATTATAAACTTTCTCTCCAGGACCAATTAATGAGGTAAACAGGTAATGGTGCCAGACTATTCTCTCTTAGCACGCAATCTGGCAGCCAGACACTGACGGCAGGCGCAGGACGCCGCTGCTTAAGAAGCAAAATTGATTCAAAGCAAATATAGCAAATGCAGAAGAACTGTCTCTTTACATGTTGCAAAAATAACTCTGGGATTGCTTTCGTCACACATACCTTTTAGGCTTCCGATTTCCTAGCACCTGAGAGTAATGTGTGGCCTACAGCGGGTTGATGAGGGGTGGTCAGCATAGCAAAATGACCCCTGACTTTTTTCAGGGACCAACGGCCATGTCACCTATGGGGGCATCATTGAGGAGTGTTTCACCATCGACCCGAATACAGGTGTCATAACTGCCAGTAGAGCTTTGGACAGGGAGGTACAAGAACACTACACAGTAACAGGTAATTCTCTCCTGAGCTGGTCCGGAAATCTTTACAACATCTTTACAATTCACCGACTTTCCAAAAATCTGCGCACCATTTCTTGTAGTGTATGCAAAGGATGGTGGAATCCCGCCCAACTTCGCCAAGGTGACCGTGGCGATTACGGTCCTGGATGACAACGACAACAGACCGGCCTTCACTGCAACTCTCTATAGCCTGGAAGTGCCTGAGAACTTGGAACCCGTGGAGCTCTTTACACTGAGGGCCACAGACCAGGACATGGGGGCCAGCGGAGAGGTGGAGTACAGCATCACAGGTAGGGGTTGCTAGGCACTGAACCAGCCACTACAGCACTAACTGTGTCCATCGTTATAATTGGTTACGCATAAACTTGTACAGCTTTGGTTATTCAACAGAGACGAGTGGTTCTTATTACGAATAGTATTGCCTCTTGGAATCCACAATGTAGTAAAATGATATCTTGGCTGTTTGAACTTTGTTGCTATTCAAAATCAAATGGTGTAGAAAAGATCTGATCATGGTTAAGGTATTTCAGCCATTGCATTAAAAAGAATCTTGCCCTCACATTTTTGCCCTTATACTGAAGTTCCTCACATTGTTTGTATGTGTGTCTCCCCCCTCCCCCCTCCCCCCCACAGCTGGAGACCCAGCGGGGGACTTCCATCTGGACGGCACCTCAGGGGTGCTCTCCACATCCAGGCCTCTGGACCAGGAGGGAAAAGCCAGCTATGTGCTGACCGTGGTTGCCAAGGATCATGGGACTCCATCTCTGCGGGGCACTGCTACTGTGGAGGTTTCCGTCCTGGACGTCAATGACAACACCCCCGAGTTTGAGCAGAGCAGTTACACCGTCGAGGTGCCCGAGGATGCCCCCGTGGGCTCCTTCTTGCTGAAAGTGACCGCCACTGACAAGGACCAGGGCGACAACAGCAAAGTCCTGTACTTCCTCAGCAAGGAATCACGCGGCACGTTTCACATAGACCAGGACACGGGACGGATCATCACCGCGGTGCCTCTGGATCGCGAGAGACTGGCCTCCTACAGCTTCCATGTCTTTGCGGTAGACTCGTCCCCAGCCAATCCCCGCAACGCAACGGCCGAGGTGATCGTTGGCATCTTGGACGTCAACGACAACGCGCCATTCTTTGTCCAGGATCCACTCATCATCAACATCTCCAGCTTCAGCATCCCTGGCCACCGAGTGGTGGCCACCATGAGGGCCGAGGACAGGGACTTTGGTGCTAATGGCTCTGTGTTCTACCGATTTGCCAGCCCAGCACGGGGCTTCACTATCAACTCCCTCACGGGGGCCATCCAGGTGACAGAAAGCCTGCAGTCTCTGACCCAGAGACAGCGCACCCTGATTGTGGAGGCCATGGACCAGGGCAACCCAGCTCAGTCATCCCTCGGTGTGGTCATCATCTACATCAAGGAGCAGGAATACCAAGGAATTCGCTTCTCTCGCAGCACACGGGACGTCAGCCTCCAGGAGAATGCAACCAAAGGTCAGTCATAATCTCAGTTTTCTTTGAGGCTGCATTATCTATTCTCACAAGTGCCTTTTTGGTTATACCTCTTTTTTTTGTTATACCTGTTTTCTCATATCTCTTTATATCTAGAGTGAACATAAATCAATTAACATAAACACTTTATTAAAGTTCTCCTGCTGAACCAAACGTTGTGAATAGTCTGTCACCTAATTTGGTAGCATTTGGTGTTGCATGTTGCATATGTCCTGAAGGTTCTGTAGTGGTGGTGCAGAGGGGTGCAACTTTCCACTTTGTTTTCACGCAAAGGGTTGTAGGGGTTGTAGGGGAATTAAGATTCTTTGTCTAAACCAGTGTTTCCCAGTTCGGTCCTCGGGGACCCGCAGAAAGTGCAAGTGTTTGCTCCCTCCCAGATCCCGGGAGGATAGGATAGGGAAAAAGGAAAAATGTGGACATAAAGCAAAAATGTGGACTCTCTGGCAGGGAGCTGGGAGGGAGCAAAAATGTGGACTGTCTGGCAGGGAGCTGGAAGGAGCAAAAATGTGGACTGTCTGGCAGGGAGCTGGAAGGAGCAAAAATGTGGACTGTCTGGCAGGGAGCTGGAAGGGAGCAAAAACGTGCACCGGCTTTGGGTCCTCGAGGACTGGATTGGGAAACTCTGGTCTAAAGTGTAGTTAAAATGTTAAAAGTAATTAGGGAATAACTGCTAAAACATACCGCTAAATTCATTTGTGTCCTAAAGCCATTTCATAGTTAGACTGTTTATAAGTCACAGCGTATAGAGCAGATGGGTTTTCAAGTTGGGCAATCATCCTGAGTGTGGTCTCTGCTTGCCCAGGCACAGCTGTAGTGCAGATCCAAGCCCAGCATCCTGACGGCTCCCGCAGGGGCATCAGCTACAGCCTCTTCAGCGGAAACAGGCGGGAGTCATTCCTCATCAGTCCCAGCACAGGTATGGCTCAGAGGGTGCAGAGAAGGAAGAGTGTAATGCTAATCCCGCATGGGAGAAACATGAACACCGACTGAGTAAAACAGTAAGTACTAATTAAGTGAACAATTAAGAGTCTTGCTGTTTTCTGTTTTAGGCGAGATATCGGTTCAGAGCTCCGCCGGCTTGGACTTTGAGGAGAGCCCCAGGCTCCGCCTAGTGGTGAAGGCCGAAACTGCGTCATCTAGCACCTTCATGGCCGTTAACTTGATCCTGCAGGATGTCAACGACAACCTGCCTCGCTTCCAGCTGCAGAATTACATTGCCTATATCCGGGAGGCTCAGGGATACGACTTCCCCATCATCCAGGTACCGCCTGCGTGACCTGCATGTTAACATTAGCGTCTAGCAGATCATGCATCAATCTTACTGCTAAATCCTTCCTCTAAGTATCTTTACTTTCTCGTTGAAAACTAAACTTAGCTATCTATGGCATTAAGGCATATCTGGTGAATAATTTACACAGGCAAGTAACGTCCAGGTCAGTATTTTGTAAATGTTGCTTTTTATATCGTAACTATATGCTTATAAATATTTTCACTTTCTACGCCTTCTATGTAGGTTGTGGCTGATGACCTTGATCAAGGTCAAAACGGTCAGGTGACCTACTCCATCAGGTCTTCCTCTATGAGCGCCCTTTTCAGGATTGACCCGCTAACGGGCAGCATCACCACCGTCGCCATTATGGACAGAGAGATCTGGTCACAGGCAAAGTGAGAGCTCATTTCTTTTAATTTATTCTCAGGACTTTCCTCTAGTAATGGACATGGGGGGGGTGACTTTTGAGCATCACTAACAATGCAGAAGAAGATTTTTTTCAGAATGAGGAAAAAAAATTCTATAAATAATTTAATGCATACAGATAAACTTTATCAAAATCAAAACAATACAAAGGGTTATAGCTCAGTTTTTGAAAACGGACAAGTGGACATGACTCTATGACACACCCCCACATGGAGTCAATTGCGGCATCCGCATCCCATCAGTGAACTCAACAAAAACATCTTCTTAACCATCACCTCCTTCCAACTTGCCGAACTTTAATCTCAGATGGTGTCCGCCTCCCCGCAGCATGCAGATTTTTTGTTATGTTTCTCCAAAAGAGAGTCGCCGATAGTTCAGACAAATTGTTTAGATAGCCTTCTCTCATCTTGACTGAGGGAAGATGAAAATAAATGAATCGTCTTTGGGACAACACATAACATTTGGCCAGTAACGTCCACTGGATTATTAATGTGTAAGATGTTCTGGAAGATAGTGTGATCTTACAGTGTGGGGGGGGAGGTGGGGCTTTGACAGATGGTGTGGGTCAGTGAGGAGGGGGGTCTATGAACTATGAAAGTTTGGGAACTCCTGCCAGGTATCCGACACCAGACATGTGTTTTCCTTCAGATCCGGCCCTCGGATCTCTTTATTTCCAACCAAGACCCATGGCGGTGTCCAAGTTTGATTTTTACAAATTTTACAAATGTGTTCCTACACCTTAATGAACAATAAAACAATCCCCGTGAAACGCTTTATAAAACCAGCGCAGGGGGTGAGCGCAGAACAACCCCGACAGGTTCCGTGAGGACACGGGCTGATGCTTCACTGCTGTACCGTTAGGCTTGTCGTCACGGCAACAGATCGGGGGAGTCCCAGACTGGCGGGGACTGCCACCCTGACCGTCATTGTCATGGACGTCAATGACAACAGCCCCACCATCCCCCTGCCTCGGGAGGTCCGCATCCCTGAGAGTGAGTCATGTGACCTTTGTGACCTTGACCTGTAGTAATCTTGTCTGTGTTAGCTCATATCTTTCAAGACAGTGAAACAAAGAAAGTACTACATTATAACGGAATGAAAAGCAAACGTTTTATTGTCTATAGAGACTCAGGCGGCACATTTTGCCCATTTGTATGAATATTTTAAAAAGTCACATCTCTCTAAGAACCTTCTCTGAATAGCAAATGCTTGTGATTCACAGCTTGTGATTAGCATGACTCTAATACCCCTGAGTAGGACATTTTTGTCTGACCGACCATGCTTGGTCATGCTCTGGTCACGAGAAGGGATAAATTGAATGTCATTTAAATATAATAGCGTTTTGGGAACAATGCAAAATCTGTTTTCGCCAGCTGCACTCGTCAGGATTTCTGTGTTTCGTTTCTTTTCCCCAACCTTCGTATGCAGACACCATGATTGGCACAGAGATCACGCAGGTGACCGGAAATGACGTGGATTCGGGCCCGCCCCTGTCCTACACTCTGCAGCTGGATTTCCACTCCCAAGGGAAGTTCAGCATTCATCGCTACGGAGGAGGGGTGTCCCTGACGGGCCCGCTGGACTTTGAGGAGCGGACCTGGTACACGCTGACCGTCCGCTCCTCAGACTCTAGGCACCAGAGCGAGGCCAACATCACGGTGCTGGTTGAGGATGTGAATGACAATGTCCCCACCTTCACCCAGGATCTGTACCAGGTACCAACCATCTACGAGCCCAGCCCTACGATTTCCTTATTAACTATTTATGATTGGAGGCTAAAATGTTGCTTGGCTTATAATTGATGGTCTTTACCATACAGGACGAGTTTCAGATGTGCCTCAGGTGCTGTAATGTAATGTTTCTGTGCCTTTGCAATCTCCATATGATAAAATCACAATAACTGCCTTTAACCCTGTTCCTTAGGGGGCTTATTTAAAGGTTTTTCACACCCTGTTAAATTTCATAGGCAGGCTAGCAAACGTTGCTCAAAGCAGGAGCATTTCACAGCATTTCCATCACACATAAACTTAAGGTAATTAAACTTTTACACAAATTCAGCTGCGGGTCTCAGGGAGGTGCAGGACACTGGGCCTTTGATTATGAACATCCTGCAAAATCCATGAAATGATGTCATTCTAATTCAATGAATGCAAGCAGCCATTTGTTGCCATTCTTTGGTTTGCTAGGTAACGTTACCTGAGCATTCCGCACCGGGCAGTCCTGTTATTACGGTTACCGCCACAGACCGGGATTCTGGGGAGAATGGAAAAGTCACGTATCGAGTGATGTCATCCACCCTGGATGGCTTTTACATCGACCCCAGCAATGGTAAGGATGCAAGACCTTTATTGTTCGCTTTTGTTGCTACCAAGATGAAAAGCTGGTGTCCATCGGAGGGCAGCCAGCTGAAAAGTCACTACTTTTAAAAATCGTTTAATTTGAAAATCTATTAAAATATGAATTGGAGATATTCTCTACATATTAGGCATTTTGAAAGGAAATGACTATAGTGGCATCAAGATGTTGCAGCTCCATGGAGGCTGAGATGTAATTGAGAAACTGAGAGTTTCACTGTGCTGTAGCACTGCTGGAGCACAGACTTGTAATGGTTTGTAATGATGTATTTTTCTACATTTATCACTATTGTCTTTCACCAGGTACCCTGTTTATCAACCAGAAAGCAGAATTTGACTCGGATAATCCTTCTATCACTGTCGTGATCGAGGCGCGAGACGGCGGGATCCCATCACTATCCTCCATCACCACTGTCCAGATTCTGGTGACAGATTTCAATGACCACCCGCCTCTGTTCCACCAAGCTAGGTACAGGGCTTCAGTGTCGGAGGATGGCCTACCTGGAGTTACCATCCTCACCCTGGAGGCGGTGGATGGGGACTTGTCACGGGAGAATTGCGGCTTTGACTTCGCCATTGCCAGTGGCAATGTCGGCAACTCCTTCCAGATTGAGAGCAGCGTACGTTTCCTGGAGGGGCGGGGTTTCCAAACTGTGGGCACACTCATACTGGCCGAAGAGCTGGACTTTGAATCCCTGCCTTCCTACAACCTCACTGTCGTGGCATCTGATCGCGGTGTGCCGCAGCGCAGCTCCAGCGTAGAGGTCGCCATCATTGTCACCGACGCCAACGACAATCCTCCGGCATTCAGCCGTGCGGAGTACAGCGTGGCCCTAAGTGAGGGGACCCCTGCTGGAATGGAGGTCCTGCGCCTTACTGCCACTGACCCGGACTCTCCAGTGAATGCCAAAATTCAGTACACTATCAGTTCAGGAAATGAGATGGAGCTGTTCTCGGTGGACCAGTGGACAGGAGTCTTGCGGCTTCAGAGACCTTTGGACTGCGAGAGGCAGTCCGCCCATGTGGTCATCATCCAGGCCTCCGATGGCGATGGTCACTATGCCCTGGCTCCTGTCAATGTAGAAGTGAAAGATATCAATGACAACAGACCTTATTTTCCCCTGAAGTTGCTGACAGTAAGCATCCGTGAAAACCAGCCACCCAATGTCCTTGTCACGATGCTGCATGCTATCGACTATGATGCTGGTATCTACGGCCAAGTACAGTATTACATGCTGGATAAATCTGGAATTGGTCGAGACGCCTTCATGGTTAACAAGACGTCAGGGGAGGTGCGGACTCGCATGTCGTTTGACTATGAGAAAGTCAACTCTTTCAGCTTCGTGGCTCAGGCCACAGATCCAGGGAACTACTCGGCCACGGTCACAGTGCAGGTTTATGTGACCGGCGAAGATGAATATGAGCCAGTTTTCACCACAGCAGACTTTTCTTTTAAGGTTCCCGAGGGAGCCAGGAAGGGGCAGAGCATTGGGCAGGTGCATGCCAGAGATGAGGACAGTGGTATAGATGGCATTGTGCTGTATTCCATAGTCAACGACTCACCATACTTTGACATCAACAAGACGACAGGTGTCATATTCCTGAAGATGGATGGGTCGAGCACTCACACTGTCGGCGGACGCTCTAAGAGGGAGATTCGACAGATGGAGCTGGACGTAATGGCCCACAGCCCTTTGGAGACCTCTCGGGTCGCTATAGCACAGTTAACCATTGACATTACCAGCACTTCTTTTGGCCTAGTGTCGGATGTCAACATGCTGCTTGTAAGCATTGTGGCTGCTTCCCTGGGGTCCATTGTCATCTTAGTCATCATTGCCATCATCCTCGTCCTGTTGAGGTCGAGACGTCAGAGGAAAAAGGAGGATGACCATAACAGAGCAGTGGCTCCTGGCACTGTCTTGCAAAAGCTTGATGAATCGAGGGTGACTGGAGCTGAGAGAATCTATCATCAGACATTACCGGGGTACACCAATGATCAGGGTGGGACAGGAGGGGTGCCATATCCCCGTGGAGGATCCCTGGACCCCTCTCACTCCAGCGGGAGGGGCTCTGCTGAAGCAGAAGCTGCAGAGGATGATGAGATTCGGATGATCAATGAGTACCCGCGAGTGTCCAGCATCTCGTCCTCCATGCAGGAGCACATATCTGCTCGGGGGCCTGATTCTGGAATCCAGCAGGATGCAGACCAACTGTCAGATATCTCCTGTGAGCCAGGGATGGAGGCTGGACAGTGGTTCAAAGGAAAGAAACTGGGGGCTCTTAGTGGGACTTTGGTGCCTGGACAGCACACCATCTACAGGGATGAAGGTAGAGGGTACTTGAGTGTGGGAAGAGGGCTAAGTCTCTCACACCCCAAGGACTATGCTTTTCCTGAAGATGGGAAGCCATCCGTAGATGGGTCGCTCACGGCCATTGTGGCCAGCGATGAAGAGCTTCGGGGCAGCTATAACTGGGACTATCTGCTGAACTGGTGCCCCCAGTTCCAGCCCCTGGCCAGTGTCTTCACTGAAATTGCCCGCTTAAAGGATGAGAATGCTCCACCCAGTCACCGTCGACCCTTCCAGCCCAAAGCAAAGACAGACCCCAAACCTAGAATCGACCCGCCACCCCTTATTACATCTGTAGCTCATCCAGGGGCCAAATCTGTCCCACCAAAACTGGCCATCGGACGGACGTTCCCGCACTTGCTTTCCCTACGGCGGTCACCCATCAGCCACGATGGCTCCATTTCTTCAACAGCCATGTCTCCCAGCTTCTCCCCCTCGCTTTCGCCACTGGCGGCCTGCTCACCCGCCATTTCCCCATTCGGAGTGACTCAGGGAGCCCCGACCTCCATGATAAGCACGGCAGAGCACTCCCTGGAGCCAGGTGAGGAGGCAGAGATGAGGATTTGACTCTGCTGGACTCAGGACACACTGTGATACATTAGTGCTAACATAGTGTCAGTATTTGGCTCCTGCCTGGTGTTGTTCTGGGGAGTCTTTAAAAAAGCACCAGCTCAGTAATTCTGTAGTGCTGATCTGCCTCACTGGCTGGCCAGAGGGTTGATGGCCTGGGACTGATTCTGTTGAGCATAAACGTCATTCTAAGTTTTTGGCGTCACAATGAAACCATGTGGTCACCCTTTAACAGTGACCTCCTCCCTTCAAATTCAAGTAGTCTTCAAAGACATCTGCAACCACCCGGTTTTTGCACATATAGGGGGGGCAGGATTGCTGAGTTAGTGCTAAAAAAACACTTTGTTTATATATATTTTTATACTGATTTTTGTTAATGGAAAATGTCATCTGTTCATGCCAAGGGGCTGTCATTTTGTTTTGTTATACTTGTATTTCTGTATGTAAGAAGAGTATGAATGCTTGAGTTTGTTAATAGTACAGTCATTTAATGTGTTTTCGAGATTTTGGGTATTTGCAGTGTGTGACTGAGTACATCTTCGTTTTGATATATTTATAAAAAAAGAGATAATGCTCGCTAGAAGAACAGATGCTAATTCAGTTCTTGGTATGCTGTATAATTTGAAAAGAAATTTTCTTGGGGGTCATGGCTGATGCAAAGATGTTAGCCATTTCTAAGGCGCTTAGTGTTGAACGGAGACATAAGGTTCCCCATGTCAAATGGAAGCTGGAAATGTTACAGAGGAGACATTTCCCTCATAGGACCGTCAGCGGCAAAGCTAATGAAACAACTTCTCCTGCTCCCACTCGCATGGCGAGAATCTACTCTGAGTCTGCATCCAGAGATAAGACCTGGTATTTGTTTAACCACTATTACTCATCTTTAGTAAGAACTAATAAATCTTGGTTCTTGTGTACAGATTTTGATGTGAGGTGCAGTGCTTTCTGTTGTAGGATTATTAATGGCGTTGAAGTGGCCTCTCACCTTGCTACAAGAGTCGTCAAAGGCCAGGATTTCATTTTGTTTAACAGACATCCTGTAGAACAGTTCGGACTTCTTGCACCTGACATGAGACGTCAACTAACACACCTTCAGCAAAATGTTTGTGGCAGTTGATGGCAGCTATAGACTAACATCACAAAGTAAAACGTATCATAAATGCTAAGCATAGTGACTCTGACACAAACACAGTCTTGATGTACGAGTAAACTGGAAAAGCCGGGCCTTCCTCCAGCAATTTCTCATAAACTCAAGCTCTGATGCATTCTCTCGTCATGTAAATAGTTTTTTTTTCTTTTACATCCATCAAGAATCACTGAGCTGAACATTATAGACAACTGACGATTTTGTTTTCATTGATAAACCAGGTTAGGTGCGGAGAATGTTTTGACGAATGTATATATTGTTGACGTAGCTCAGTTTCAAAAGGATCTTTACCTTGTACGTTCCCTCAAGTGGACTACGGTCTTGTTTACATAACTTTGATGGATATTTGCCTTTTTTCCCTAAATGGGAGGACTAAGAATTTTTCTATAATTCTGAACATTGTTTTGTAGAAATGTGTAATTTAATAAAGGTTTTCCAATGACAGACTAAAGCAGTTGGAGAAAAAAAAAGCTGAGTAAAGAAAACAATAAATTAGAAACACAAAAAAACCCTGTCTGTTTTGCTGAGTCAGTGTTCTGTTCTTGTGGCAGTTCCGTTGCATTGTTTCTTCTATGGAACGTCTTGTGGTTTTTTTTTGTGCCTTTTTGCTGTTAACGCCAGCTGCTAATATCCATTTTCAGTGAACTGTACAAGCTCCTTTCAGTGTCTTCGAAGCTCACTATATAACCTTAATCTTGATTCCATAGCAGCAGAGTTCAGAAACGTTAAAACACAGTTGAGACGGCAAAGGGATCATACCAAAACTAACTTGTACGGGGAGGGTTCTGGAATGATATCACATTTTCAGCCAACTCTGCCATCCATTGTATAACAGCTGTTCTTGTAGCATGAATCTTTGTCTGGTTTTGGTTCATGTTGAGGTTAGTGCTAAAAACTCCCCATGCACCAGCAATGTTTATCTTAATTTTGTGTACTGCCACAGGACGGAGTAAGTGAAGCATCTGTTTAGCAGTTTCCATCAGTGTCATAAGTACGTGGTCTGCCTGGGACTGGGAAGTGACACTTGTGTCGCGGGTCGCCCAGGTCCCCCTTTGGCTGGAGGAGAATGTTGTCGTTCTTGAATTCCTCTCTGAAGCACTGATCAAACTCTTTCCAGCAGTCAGAGATGGAGGCCTCGGGGGGACATTTGCGTAAGACCCCAGCGTATGAGTGCAAGCGTTTTTCTGTCGTCTGGAATTTCCATCTTCCCTCCATTTGTTTTGGAAATGGCTTTCCTAGCAGTTTTGCTTCCAACTGGTAACATGTCAATACAGCCTATTTATTTATTTTTTATTAGCTGGGAGCACAGTGTTCTTTTGGACGATAACAGCAGGTTATAAAAGTCTCACTTCCTTTCAGTTATCTGATCACAAGAGATCATTTCTATCTCTCTTGCGGCGTTTGGCTCTGCACCACGGGATCACAATGAAAGGTATGATTGTTGTCATGGTTGAGCTGTGCAGGGATACGTGATCTTTGAAATCACTTAACAGCAAAACTCGGTTATTGGTTCCCCTAATAATCAAGGACCACTGGTGTCCAGGAAAACATATTTGAGGCCCCCTACACAGGTTATGATATTGTTTTTTGTTTTTACATTCTGCAATGATGACACACACTGCCTGTGTTTTTAAATATTAACATTTTTATTTGGTTACCCTGCCAAGCACCGTAATTTCTTTTGAACATATCTGAAATGAGGTCTCTCTCCACTATTTCAACCGATATTCATTTCTTCTCAGTTCATGACATTACTCTCAAAACAGAAGCCACCTTTAAAAGTGCACCGAATGCGAAAAAAACATCATTTTAACGTATTAGCCTTCAACAAAATAAAGCAAATACTGGAAATTATGATATTGTTAGCAATGAACTAAGACAAAATTAACCAAACAACAATGATTCCTGAAATGCCCTGCCCGTCGGATCCTCCTGTGTGCCACGCCCCCTCGTTTCCCTCGTGCAAATCCTCCTGTTCCCAGCTGTTTTGTGTTTTGCAATCAGCGTTCAGTGCATTTCGTCCGCCCTAGTCCTGTCCTCCCCGTCGGGTTTTGTCTCTGCATAGTCTGCTAGCGCTCACGCTTCCCCCCGTTTGTACCCAGTTTTTACACCGTCGTCCCGAATAAACGCCCTTTTGAAGGGCTCAACCCCGACAGCTGCATTCATGGGTCGTAATTCCCGCCGTAAGTGTGACAATTCCTGGCCTTTCCTCTCCAACTGCTTCTCAGTGAGATGCTGCTACCTGCATAATTTATTAGCTGTGAATTCTGTCATTCTGTGCAACATCACAAGCGCAGCTCTCACACTCTGTACAACCACTGATATGAAAGCTATTGTGTCATCCTACATCTCATTTGAAAAATCAATATGCCATAACAAATCGATATAGGCTACTACCCAGTCCCAACGCAATGTCATAATTTTTTTTATGCTTTTTAAATAAATTGTGCAGCCCCTCTTGGACCTCGCTGTCACCCCCTAGTGGACTGTGCTTCCCCTCCCCAGTTAGGAACCACTGCCCAAAGAGCCTGGAACTGTCCCATAAATAGCTGATTAATTGTGAATGTGATATCGTGTTGGAGTTTAGCCACAAGCTGTCTGTATAATACACTTTAACTCATCCAATGTTAACAAAAATAATGTTAGGCTACTGGATTGAATGTAACCTATGAAAAGGTCTTATACTTTAAGCCTTCTAATAACACATTGCCCTAGTGTCTGTTTTAGATATAAAGTTATTGTCTTTTAATTAACTGAAGAGCATTTTTGCTTATGTTTTTACATTTTCAGAATTATTTGTTTTATTGTAAAATCGTAAATGTACCAGTATAATTATCAAAAGTAATTCCAAGTGTTAATTGTCAAGGTAATTAGGTCATTTGAAATGTTCTTAGTTAGACAAATATATATGGATATTTTCCTCCATTAACCTTTCCTGTTTTAGACACATTATACAGATGTATTAGTGCCTGTTTAAAATCTTTCCTACCTCCCTCCACTATAGAGATTGTCTTATACTTGGTTTACGTAAAGCTCAAATTTAACAGGTAGCCTTCAAATGTTTCTCTACTGCCACTGGATCTCCTTCTTTGAAGACAATAGATTTTTTTCTCCTGTTCACTAAATCTCATGATGTCAGTAAAGCATCCAGGGACTGTAGAGTCTGCGAAGAAAATAAAAAATAAGAGCAAGAGGGTCTTTAAACAAGGGCATGTCTTTATTTTTATGATTCAAATTGTCCCCTTAGCCATGATTTGTATGTTTGTATGTTTCGTTACAAGAAAACCACGAAAGTGACTCTGGAGAAGTCGCCACTTGTCAATACTCAGCATTACAAGCTCTGTTCTTGGGCATTTTGCCTCTTACATACACATTTCTTTAAGTAAATCTTTTAATACATTCACCTCAGTAAACTCTATTATTCACGTTTTGGTTAAATAATTTCTTACACCAAACTCATTATTAATTTACCTTCAGATCCACCTTCTGCTGGTGAAAATACATAGCTAAAGATCTTGGTATTGTCTCGTTGTTAGCTGCAATTATAGTCCTCGATTAAAATTATTATAGTTATTGTATATTTTTGATAGATTTATAATTACTGTCGGTGATTCCTCATTTTTTTTAATTACTAGCCATAGTAGTGAAAGGGCATTTTTAGAGCGATGGTACTACCCATTTGTTTCTATGGTTACTGAAAGCCGAATCTTGTTCCCATGGTGACCACCACTCAGACCACAAAAGCTTCTGTCCAGAAAATATGCTGCACACGATGCAACAGGGTAAGAAGAGGGCTTGCATATAAAAATGCATTTTGATTTTAGCTTAAAGCTGCTTCACATGGACTGGCATTCAGCACAAACACAGCCTGTCCTCAGAGATTTTGTATGGTTTTCTATAAATTGGTACCATATTTAAGGGACATTTAGGCGAACAAGCATAGGTTACTGAGAACTGTCTTGGACATGACATGTTGTTCTGGGGATTGTATCAGCTTCCATTTCAAGTTTGTATTTAAAATATGTTCTGGGATGGAAAAATTTAGCACCTAGCGTGCAAATTTAATTTCTCTTTTTTGCGGTAGTCCTGTGAAGGAGGTAATGCGGAGACTGTGTAGCTCTCGGGACTGCCTGGGAGTATTCCTGGGAGGCTTCTCAGCATGGTCAGGAGTTATGGAGGCAGATGCATGAGGCCCGTGACTGCGACCTTTGCAGAGGTTCTGTCAGCAATGCCTGGAGAGTTCTGTACCACGGGGCCACAGGACACGTATAAGGCTATTGATCTCAACATGTTATTGTGACTCGGCGGTTAAAAGCTTCGCATGCTCTGCGTGTTCCTGTAAGAACGACCCGTTAAAATGTACTCCGGGGTCTTCCAACAACAATAGTGCACTCCTCTCGAATGTACGCTGTGAAACGTTATCGCTAATGCTATCTCCTAGGCTGTGTGATTACTGTTAATACACAAATCCCTCAAGATTGACGTTAAAAAATTCCCATCACTTCTGCCAACATACAGTTTCAACCCATTTATTATTCTTTAATCTGTACATCAGTTACCCATTTCAAAATGTTGTATTATTTTGCTTACAGTTTCCATCATGCTCACATGAATATGAGGGTCATTTGAGGACCTCCCTCTGGTCTTCGTATCCTCTCTCACCTCATGCTCATGTGATGTATTCACACATTGGTATGGCAGTCGGGGCGTGCCTCATTGCCTGACTGATTTTGGCCAGGTCCTGTCAGCAGATCTTGGCCATTGTTCATCAATGGGAAGAGACTGAAACTCGTGTGTGTACCTGCTCAGAATTTCCTGTGAATGGTTATCCAGAAATGGAATATGGTGATGGTATGTGTTGTAGAATGGGCTATTTATTTTTATAGGATTCACCTGTACCAGAACCTTACAACTGTACCAATTCCAGCACCATATTTTATATTCAGCAAACTGAATTTTCAGACCGTAGCACAAGGGAGAAACTGGAATTGGTTGCAGGACGTGACAGCAATTGGCGAAGTGCAACTGGACAGCCTTGTGGAATTTTCAGGTCTACCAGCTATTATTGCTTACGATGCCTTAAAAAATTTTTTTTGTTTTTTTTGTCAGTACTGCCTTGGACTCCAGTCGATAGTGAAACACAGCAATTATCCTATGAATTATTGCAAAACGAAGGCAGGAAAAAAGCAATTTAATCTTCAAGTGTTTGTAAAAAATGTAAGGTTTTTTTTATGGTGGATGGAAGCTGGCTCTTTGTTTTTGCATTCTGCGTGTGGAATTTAGGGTTCTCTGGAGTTTTACAGTTTCTGTTACATAGTGCTGTATTATCTGCATGTGCCATGTTGTTGCCAGTGCTGTCTGTCAATGTTTAGACAAAAAAATCCCCCAAAAAACATTAAAATGTTTGGTAAAAAAACAGCACTTATATCTCATTTGTAAATGCATTTGATAAATCACAGAAACGTTGAAAAAGAATGTTTTGTTGAACCTTTGGATAAGGAATCTTAATTAATGCTGCAAACATACCCAGCATGTTTAATGGTCTAAATTGCAGGGTCCTTTGGATAAGACTATTGGCTAAGCAATGGCATAATAACAATAATGAAATAATGAGCACGGGGCCTTGCCACTTGTTCCAGGAGCCTGACCAGCTCCACACTGACCGGCCTGTACACGCTGACTCTGCCTTTTCCATCAACACTGCCAGTGTGGCACAGACACATACTGCACTGCATTATTTTTAAAAATGAAATACTTCTCAAGCTGTGTTATAACACTTTACACATACACCATTTCTCAGAGGATTCATGGAGGGAGACTTTTAGAACTATACAGATTAGATATAGATAGATAGATAGATAGATAGACAGACAGACAAAGACAGACAGACAGATAGACAGACAGACAGAGATAGACAGATAGATAGATAGATGGTTAGATAGACAGACAGACAGACAGATAGATAGATAGATAGATAGACAGACAGACAAAGACAGACAGACAGACAGAGATAGACAGATAGATAGACAGACAGACAAAGACAGACAGACAGAGATACACAGACAGAGATAGACAGATAGATAGATAGATAGATAGATGGTTAGATAGACAGACAGACAGATAGATAGATAGATGGTTAGATAGACAGACAGATAGATAGATAGATAGATAGATGATGTACAACAAGGCGAGCAGCCTCCTCGCATGGGGGGGATCTCCAGCAGAGGGCAGATTAGCTGTAATGTGCACATGACACAGCTGAGTCTGATGAGGACAGGAGGTTTGGAGGAGCAGCACCTCGCTCGCACGGTCTGGTGCTGCCGCTCATTCCCTCCGAGGTCCTGCCAGGCTGCTTGCGTGACTAGCAGGGGTGAAAAAAAGTCTTCGGAACCCTCTGGCACGCGATCCCCGGCAACTATATTTGGAGTATCTGGTTTTTTCTTTAAAAACAACACCAAAAAAACAGTGCAGGAGAATCAGGCAGCAGGGATGGAAGTAGTCTGTTTCTCATTTGGTGGGTGCTGCGTCTTGCCCAGCCGCGAGTCGCGCAGGCCGCGGTGCTGTGGGGAGAGGGTGAGCTTTTCTTGAGGAGGTGTGCTTTTCTCGGCACAGCCCAGCCCTGGGCCTTCACCCCCCTCCCATCTCTGCCCTGGTCCTGCGTCACCGCCTGCATCACCTAGCAACCACTCCGGCCTGCTTCTCATTAAAGCGGCCAGCTGTGCAGGTATCACCGCACTCTGCTTTTTCACTTTGTGGCATTTTCTTCAAAAGAGCACAATCCATTTTTGTTGGCGGGGGGAGGCTGATCACTAATCGTTTTTTTTGTTTTGCTCTTTCTTAAATTCATTCGTACGCTTCCGTTCTGGATGGCGGCGAGACTTTACTGCTTTTTTATTGGAAAAAACGAAGATGAAGGAACAATTGTTAACATAAGAAATGTGTGTGAGCATGAGCACTCAACAGCTGGTCTCCGACCTGTGTGCCAGGAGGTTTTCAGGAAGATGGGGCTGCACTTTTGCAGGACCCATTTTTGCTCAGCCTTTGCTGACAGCAGCAGCTCGATGAGAGTCTCTGTCAACAATCCATCTACATTTAACTCCCTTCTAAGGAAAACTGTGGCAACCTTCACTGTTTCCCCTGAAGACCAAGACCTCAGCACTCAATTCTCACTCCTCAAGTCCAGTTCTTCTCCATGTTCTGCATTAGCAGCAATCAGAATATACATGGTGTTTCACAAGTAACTCGTACATCATACAAGCAGACCGCTTCCCTACAGCAGTGGTCCTCAAACTGTGGGTCAGGACCCTACCCCGAGACTTGGAGAATATTATTGTGGGGCTCCCTTACTGGGCACAAGACTTTTTTGGGGGGGTTTCCAGACTAAATGTTTCAAAAGAACCAATGCTATTTAGAAGATGAGATAGGATGTTTATGAGAAGGGATGTTACAGGAAACAGGGAGAAATCAGTAGGTAAACCCCTACGTTTGACCTGAGATCAGTTATTAATTCCTAAATATATAAAGGTTTAATTGTTGTTTTTTACCAGCTAGAAAGTACAAGGACAGATGGAAAGCCCTCAGGGATTCCAGGCGCCAAGCCTTGTCCCTGCTTGCAGACTCATGTGTTTTTCCTGTCCACTTGGCTCTTTGTGAAAGCCAGAATGGACCAAGGTTTGCCTCTCATAGTTTGTTGGATCCCAAAAGTACTAATGGAGTCTCCTACTCTGTCCTGGGTCACATGTATCAGTCAAATGTCTCGGTAAGCAGAATCAGCCAGTCCTTGGAGCAATTGGGGGTTTAGTGCCTTGGTGCATGACATTACAGCATAATGACTGAAGAAGATACCCTGAGGAATGTGCATGAAGCAGCACTCATGCAGCTTTCTGGGTTTCTGGTTGTACCTGTTCTCATGCGGGTTGGACCCAGCATCCAGATGTTCCCAAGGAGGGACTGCCTTGGAATAATCAAAGCTGAACCCTGCAGCTCTGCATTTCAGCGCAAAGTATAAGCAGGCCACCCTATTAGCTCTGCGTCTGGCTTTCCAGCAGGGCCCTCCTGACCTCGATGTCTTGAACAGCTGTTAACAAGGCATAAACGACTGCTTATTTAACTTATTCATTAAGGGGGTCTGGGATTCTGGATTTCAGAGGCTGGCATGCCCTGTTGCAGTGGCCGTCACTGAATTTAGGTATAACCCAGTCTCTGGTTGGCAGCATCTCTAGTGCGCATTTGTGAGATGGCTGTTTGTGTATGGCAGTGTGGTCATGGCACATGCATACAGCAGGAGATCCCCGTGGTGTCACTGCTGGTATTTCTGAATGTTTTTTTTTGACTGGCCATTAAGGCCATACAGGGGACACAGTAATCTCTCTGCAACAAGCACTGCTGTGCATTTGTTCCTACTTTCAGTCACTCTAACCTGTCCCACATATATGTGCTTGTCAATCAAAAAGCACAATGTTGGGGAAGAGGTTGGGGGAAAGGGAGGGGGGCAGCATGATAGTCCATGTTGCCTCTGACATTTATGGTTAGTGGTTCATATTCCACTTCAGCCTGATACACTATATGGCTAACAAAAAAGTATGTGAACACCCCTATTAACTGGAGGAATTGCCTGATTAAGCACCATCGTAGAATACCATTGTCCCAATAGGTCAGCGAGAGCAGCCCTGATCAACCTCAAGTCAGGTGATTGTGAAGGTAAAAATGTGATTGGCTACAGGACCTCACAGAATAGAACCTGGTCACCCAGTAGCAATGGTTCAGCATAGAAGGGAATCTAATCCCAGCAGCAATGTTCCAGCATCTAATGCAGGGGTCTCCAACTCCGGTCCTGGAGAGCTACTGTCCAGTAGGTTTTCTCTCCTACCTGCCTTCTGATGAGCCA
>JAODKM010000035.1:12701777-12724957 GCA_026780845.1 Petrocephalus sullivani | reverse complement strand
TAGTTAATGGTTAATTAATGCATTTACTAAGCATGTATTACTGCATTATTTGTGGCCCCTCAAGTAAAGTGTTACCCCAAACATAATACATTAAATTAATATATGCATTCATATAGTGAGGACTCACCTTCCCCCCAGTGTGACAAAAAAACTGTTACTTTTTACCTTGTGTGGACTTTTAAATTCAGGATAAATTCAGTTTTATAAAAATGTGTGACTGCAATTAAAATACCAAAAATGACAAAAGTCTTTGTTAGGTTACTTATGGTTAAGGTTAGGGTCGGCCGGGTAAAGGATGTCAAGTTGGAATTATGGTTATGCCCATAGGAATGAATGGAGAGTCCCCATAATGATAGAAATACATGGACTGTGTGTGCGTGTGTGTGTATGTGTGTGTGTGTGTGCGTAGGAGTGAGTTATTAGTGCCGAGGAGCAGGTGTGCCTATTAAAGTGGCCAGTGTGTATGCACTTACGTGCAGAGACCAGGGTCATCGCCAAACACCAATCTGTTGTTGTTGCTTGTTTATGCAAGCAGTCGATGATTTTTATTATTTCTTTTTCCATGCTCCAAGGAAGGAAAAAAAAACAACTGGTTTTATAATCCAAGCTGAAAGAAGAGCTGACTCGTTGGTCCGTGGGTAATGTGGAGGTCAGCGCTTCTAGGTGGAAGGATGTTATGTCTGTTGCACTCTTCAAATGTTAAGTGAAAACACACTTTGTCAATTTGTCATTGGGTAACACTGTTGGCTGGCTTACCTAGAAAAGTACTCTGATTTATTCATATATGCATTTACTACAGGAAGTCAAGCAAACATGCAGTATATAAGACATATATATATGTATAAGATATGCATGAACTTGAAAGGCTCAACCTGCTGTCATAATGTTCTAAGAGCTACCTAATCAGCCTCTGCTACCAACCTACAGATAATATTTGTAAAAGTAACATGATTAACATGATCCCCAAGGGCAATCTTGCAATAAGATTGCACAATATATCTATTCAAGTTAATTATCTGTGACTTGGTTTTTCTAGGCTAGCTGGAGACTGTCCCCACATTTGCTTGAACTGTGTGAGAATGAGGAACTAAGACCTGGTAGGAGGCGGAGTGCAAAAATATAGCTCTTGGGAGAGCTGAGCTTTACGTGCTCCCAGCAGATATCTAATTATCCATCATTTTGCAAGATTTTGTGCAGGACATACATGGGTGAGCATTCAGGATGTTAGCGATCAGCCATCACATTCAACCCAGCTGCCTAATACTGTGTAGGCCCCCTTTGCGCACCAAAACAAATCTGACACGTCGAGGCCTGGATTCCACAAGAGCTCTGAAGGTGGCCTGTGGTATATACCACCAAGATGTTAGCAGCAGATCCTTTAAGTTCTGTAAGTTGCGAGGTGGGGCCTCCTTGGATCGGACTTGTTTGCCCAGTACATCCCACAGAGGCTTGATTCAGATTGAGATCTGGAGAATTTGGAGGCCAAGTCAACTCTTTGAACTCTTTTTCATGTTCCTCAAGCCATTCCTGAACAATTTTTGCACTGTGGCGGGGTGTATTATCCTGCCAAAAAAGGTCACTGCCATGGGGGAATACCAGTGCCATGATGGAGTGCACTTGGTCTGCAACACTGTTTAGGTAGGTGGTATGTGTCAAAGTAACATCCACATGAATGCCAGGACCCAAGGTTTCCCAGCAGAACACTGCCTCTGCCAGCTTGCCTTCTTCCTATAGTGCATCCTGGAGCTTTCTCTTTCTCCGGTAAATGACGCACGCATGCCTGACCGTCTATATGATGTAACAGAAAATATGACTCATCAGGCCAGGCCACCTTCTTCCATTGCTCCATGGACCAGTTCTGATGCTGACATGCCCATTGTAGGCATTTTCTGCAGTGGACATGGGTCAGCATGGGCACTTTGCCCGGTCTGCAGCTACGCAGTGCCATACTTAACAAGCTGCGATGCACCCTAAGTTCTGACACCTCTCTATCACAGCCAGCATTAACTTCTCTAGCAATTTATGCTGTAGTAGCTCTGCTGTGGGATCTAATTAGACCAGTTAGCTTTTGCTCCCAACGCGCAGCAGTGAGCCTTGGGCACCCATGACCCTGTCACTGGTTCACCGGTTGGCCTTCCAAGAACCACTTTTGATGGGTACTGACCACTATCTATTGGGAGCACCCTACAAGACCTCCCATTCTGGAGATGCTCGAGCCCATTTTTCCACCAATCAGCATTTGATGTACATATTTTTCATACTCATCAATCCACTTATATTTTCTGGCTGAGGGTATTGTGCTCCTGGAAGATTTTAGCCCTGTCGGGTTAGGAATGTTTCAGTATAGGACGAATAGGATGACTTGGCATGGCATTGCATCTACAACCAGTTACCTTGACTGTCAAAGGTTGAAGTACATAAAAACTGTGGGGGGACAATGCACCCTGCATCATAATGAAGCTTTCACAGTGAACATAAGAGCTTCAGCCTGTTGGGTTGAGTTTTTTGGCATTTTTCGAACATGTTCTTTTCTGGCTGTTGAGAAGAGGGTGGAGCGTGACTCATGTGACCACGCTTTTTTTTTCTTTCTCCCCTCTTGCTCATTTGACCACTGCCTGTTTTCTTCACCCCATTTTACTGGCAAAAGTAGATATTTTTAGGTGTAATAAAAATTTTACGTTTTTTAGTTTTACCATAATGCTGGACACCATGGACTTGGACCACACTTGACAAAGCTATTGGACTGACGTTTGCGATCAAGCGGACTGACTTGAGTCACGTGTTTTCTTTGCGTCTCAGACTGACACATGGACGTTGTAATGAATGAGTAAGCACTAAAATCCACATCAATCCGTATTACTCCTAACCTTCCTGAATAATATGCCCTCAGCCACTGTCCCTCTGCAAGCTCTGCAGTCCTCGTCACTGCGACGCCAGCCAAACATGCCCTCTTACTTATCCTCCTCTCCCACAGTTACTTAGAGCTGTTCTTTCAGCCAATCAGAGCCAAACCAATCAACAACTGGTCCGTTACATTGTTAGGCATAGCCCTGTGCATGATGGGTGGTTAACTGCTTGATTAACTCAAGAAATAAATCTATGTGGAAGTAATTGCTTTCATTATACTTTTTAAATGTCTCCTTTACTCAAAGTAAGTCTGGCTGAAGGGCCACTGGGTAGCATAGCTGTTTCACACCTTTTATCCCTGTCCTTGGTTCTGTGTCTCGGGTGAGTTTGTATGTTCTTACCAAGTTAACGTGAGTTTCTTCCCAAAATGCACCATTATGTGAACTGTCTACCGTCCTCTTCAGGGGAGTCCTGTCTTGTTCTCGCCAGATTGGGCTCCAGGCTGGCTGCTGGATTATGGAGAATGGATGGACTTACGCAGGAGTTATTTCAGTAGTTACTATTATATGTTCGAGGTTAATCAGGTGTGTGAACAAAAGTGACATTAGAGTGCTAAATAATTACCACCAAAATTTTGTTTTATTCAAAAATATAAAGCACTTGCGAACTTGGCATCTGGGCTATGACCCTAAGTTGGAAAAAACAAGACAGAAAATGCATGGATGGACTGTTATCCGCCTGGTATTATCAGTCTGCAAGGAAATGGAGAAGTGACACTTGAATCTGCGTGCCACATAAATGCCATTGAGTCAAGCCTAACCTGGGGGGTTAAATCAGAATCATAAATGAAATCAGGAGCCCCCCCAGGACACATGGCATTCCTTCCGCTCATTGTTTCCTATCCCTCTTGGCACTGCTGATGCTGAACGTAAACAGGAGGCCAAAATCTTGCCTTCTGCTTGGAACCAATACACACCCCCCCCTCCCCGTCGCCCCCCCATTCGTGGCAATGCAGCTCAGTTACAAAGCTTATGTCACCCCTATTGCTCAGAGCCAGTAACGAAAGACTTTTCCAGCTGCAGCGTTGGGCAGACGGCTCTTTGAAAAGGCCTGCCTCTTAGCCCATGCTTCCCGTATTTCGTTTAATCTGATTTCTAAAAGGCTGCAGAGTACAACCAAGCTGGCAGTTCCCGACAACACGGCCTGCGATTAATTTAAAGCTCAACAAAACAGTGGACAACCGTACCTTTGTTCAGCCCTTGATTGGTATGCTGACCGCTTCCCGATTCCCAATAGCGCCCCCCCCGGTCATTGGTTATCCACTGACTCCCGTCCTATAGTGGATATTTCAGCATGTGAGATTTTGAAACACCCGGATCAATGTTTACATTTGAGACAGAGAGCTTTGAAAAAATTCTGCTGGGATTCAACTGTGTGTGACCTTTGACACCCAAAGCTATTTGCATTTTCTCATTAATATTCATTACTGTCAGCCCCTTGGCCTGCTGTTTTGTGATGTGTATAGAGATTGTGGTGGGGGGGGGGGGGGGGGCCCGCCAGGGCTGCAAATACGGCCCCGCCCACTGAAAAAAATTAATATTAATGAGCAGATTGACTTACACTGACTGCAGCCCATTTTTAGGCTGTGCCTGTACAGGCAAAGGAGAATTACTCATGCTGGAAAGTGTTGAGTTTGCCAGAATGGCGTGTGTGGTGAGAGTTAATGCAAATAAAGGACTGGACGTCATTTTCCAGGAGCTCGCGCCTCCTTCATCAATGACCTGGTGCCTCCTAGATCAATTTTTAAGAAGTATAATGAAAATCGCTAACGAAAAAGAATAATGAGTTGACTATTAACTTAACCCAACAAGTCGATACTCATCACGACTTTTCTGTTTAGCCAATATTCTGAATACAAATGACTGCCTTATTACAATTAAGTGCATTTATTTTCTCCTATGGTGTCAGGTGTGCCATCTATAGTGGTGCAATAAACAATTTACAGCACACTCTATTTGCAGTGCTTGTCAATATACCATGTGGGGCATTGCAGCTGTAGCTCTAATTTCTATATTTAAAAAAATAACGTCCATGCATACCATGCAAGATGCATAGTGCAAAATATCTCTGGTTGACTTATACTGCACACGCTCTATAATTACAAAGACTGCATTAACTGTGCAAAAATCAGAAAACATTGCACATTTTCTTAAACTGATGTCATAATTGTGATATCCTCATTGGATTTTAGGTTTCTTGTTCAGACTGATATATTCATTTCGGAGATTGTGTAGTGTTTTCTTGGGTTATACTGCCACCTCCTGGCTGACATGTGTACAGTTCTTACATCCGTATATATTCTATCATAATTTTCAGTACTATCTTTAACAGTTTTTAATATAAATATTTAGGGCATTTTAAAATCAATAAGTAATGCAAAGTGTGCCGTTGTACATTATTTATGTATTTACATTGGTCTAACAGCGTTCAGAAGATGACTGAAACAGCTGCCACATCTGAAATAATGAAACACACCAGACCGTTTTTACCCTTTACCAAGCGATTTTTATATTTCTGCAGTATCTGCATAAAAACACAACACCGTTATGTTTGACCCAGTAACGAAACACGCCAAGAATTTATTTTAACCGCCTTTACTTTTTAACGCGAGATGGCGAAATATCCCGTGTAACCTCCATGCGGCCGCCGCCGCGATCTGCATCCTTTGGCGTTCTGCTCTTGCAGGGCAGTTTTGGGGATCGTGCGGGGGCGCGCCTCGGGTCCCGGGAGCGCGCCTCGGCTCCCGGTGATGCTGGAGCTCCGGCGCACCGGGGAGGAGGGGGGCGGAGGTCTCTGACCGTGTCGTCACTTCCGCTCGGGAGGAGGAGGGCAGATCGTAGCAGAGGTGCACAGGGGGGCACTAATCCAGTCATGTAAGCGCCAGGCAGGCATTAAACAGCCGCGTCTTGTCATCCGCGTCACCGGCCGCCTCGCAGGGAACGCGCCGCGCGTCATCGCCAGACGCCAGATAAGAAGCTTTGCCGGAGGCGTCCGACTCCCCCCGCGCACCCAGGTACGACCGTCTCTCCGGATGGGGCACTTTAGCTAGCTGGCTAGGCACGGCCGCGGGGTACGCGGGGCTCGCGTCCGCCGGCTTGTGTGGACGGGGCCGTGCATTGTGCGGAGAGGCGGCGTGCGGGTGCGCGATGCGCGGCGGGATCGCGCAGCACGGGCCCGATAGTCCGCCAAGGTGTGCTGCCGCGGGAGCGCGCCCGGGGCTGGCGGCCCCTTCAGTGAACTCGGGTGGTGCGCGTCCCGCGCGCCACGACCCGTGAGATGCCCCCCCGAGCGCTGGCACGATCGCCACCCGTGACCCCCGTCTGCAGGCGTCACTTTCTGCCCTTGTTATGCCGGCAATTACAACCTCGCCCCTTTTTTATTTTTAAGATCCCTTCCAGCAGGTCACAGTAACTTTTTAGCACAGTGATCATTTGCCACGTTGCATCATAAATGAAGGAAAAAAAAACAAACAAACAATTGAAGGAGCTGAGTATATGTGATGAATGGCCTTAATGTAATTGCCATAAGAGTGTAGTGGCCTTGTCCCAGGTGCATGGTCTGTAGGGGATGGGCGGGCATCTCCGGCCTCTGCAGGATCAGTCTTGGGATGATGTGGCCTTACTTTCAGACTTACTCTCTGACTGTGCTTTTTTCCCACGGGTTTTGGGGAATGAGACTACAGTAAGTGCAGGGCCTGAGCGTAAAACCGTATCCCAGTCTGGGTCCCGGTGCAGTTTGAAGCCGTACCTGTGTTGTGTCCGGTCTGAGAACTTCATTTCATGTTCACTCGACCTTATTCCAGCCACCCGTTGCGTCCCCATCTGTGGCCCTGACTGAGGAAGCCCACCATGACGGACAGCATCATGAGCAAAGCAGCCACTATGGAGATTCCCATCAACAGCAACGGAGACACCGGCAGCCTGCCCGAGGATGCCAGCCTGGAGCGGGTCAGTAACGTCGCTTTGCGCTGCTGCCGTGCCGAATCGTAGCAGGAAGGTCTGCACACCTCCTCTCCCATTGCAGACTCCACCTGGACTTCAGTGCACCACATGCTGTGAAGTAATATAATATTCCGGGATTCACACACCTGCAGAAGTCCAGAGAGGATATGCGTCATTATTTTTATCTTCCTGTTATCTCCAGATCACAACATTTTAATTAATAGGCCCAACCCCTCAAAGGTCGTATACCATTATCCAGAAAACTTTACACTTGGCACAATGCAGTCAGACAGGTAACGTTCTCCTGGCATCTGCCAAAACCAGACTCGTCCGTCAGACTGCCAGACAGAAGCGTGCTTCATTACTCCACAGAATACGTTTCCACTGCTCCAGAGTCCAGTGGCTGCGTGCTTTACACCACTGCGTCTGACGCTTGTGACTGCACATGGTGATATGAGGCTTACATGTAGCTGCTTTTCCATGGAAGCCCACTCCAGTTTTTCTGCTGGGGTTAATGCCAGAGAAAGTTTGGAACGCTGCAGTCATTGAGTCAACAGAGCGACATTTATGCACTATGTGCCATAGCACTCTGTAAGAATGCTCTCTTACTTTACGTGATCATCCACTTCATGGCTGAGTTTCTGTTGTTCCAGAACACTTCCACTTTGCAGTAATACCACCTACAGCAGACCATGGAATATCCAGCAGAGAAGACATTTCGTGAAATGCAAAGGTGGCATCCCATGACAGTTCCCTGATTGAATTCACTGAGCTCTTCAGAACAACACATTCTTTCACAAATGCTTGTAGACCTGACTGCACGGCTAGCTGTTTGATTTTATATACCTGTGGCAATGGGTCTTAAAGAAACACCTGAATTCAGTGACTAAGAGGTGTATCCCAATACTGTTGTTCATATAGTGCATTTTTAAACGTGTGACAATTTTGTGTGGAAAAATAGACTTGGTGTGCATTGGTCTTAAATGTGCTGAGTACATTTTTATTCAAATGAAAAGTATAAACTACTGGTTTAGCGCATTGAATTCCCACCACATAAAAGAATAGTCTAGAAGTCCAGAATTTTATTTGATCAAGTTTATACAAAATGTTGACATTTTGCCTGTGTTAGCAGAAATGGAATATTAATTAGAGGATACAGGCTTTAAATTGGGCTTCAAAATGTCTTACTTTGCTTAAAGGTATTAGTGGGAGATTTTGTTTTCTGCCTTGTGTGTGTGAGTTTGTAGTGTGTCAGAGGACACACCCATTAACAAAATCCTTTTCTGGATGTAGGCCCAATGCACTCTTCTCACACACTGGGGCTGGTTGGCCAAGTCAAAGTGGTAGTGTTGGCCCCGTAGATCAACGTGACCTGCAGGAACTTGCAGCAGATGCTCCCCCTTATCGTGGCTGCAGGCTGGTTTATATTGGAATGATTGTTCTGTGTTGCCAGCCGCTGCCTGCCGTCATACGCCTCAGGGATGCAGAGATGACAGCACCTGCTTATTTGCTGTTCAAATGGGGGGTGGTATGTGGTTGGAAGGTCGCTGGTTTGAATCCCTGGGATGGCAGAGTGATTTTAATGTTGGGCCCCTGAGCTAGGCCCCCAATTGCTCCAGGGGGAGTCTGACGCTGTTTTATGAAGAAATAAAAAGTGTATTTTTGGATAAAAGCATGTGCTAAATAAATAAAACTGTGAAATCCCGGACGAGCCCGATCTTTTTTGGGGCAAGCAGGTGGTGTAGTGGTTAGGGACGCAAGTGTTGCTGGTTCGAGTCCCCAACCCGCAAGTACCGCTGAGGTACCCTGCGCAAGGTACCGTCCCCAAGCACTGCTCCCCGGGCGCTCACGTAGCTGCCCCCTGCTGGGTCACGTTGTCACATGGGTTAAAAGCAGAGGACACATTTTGTTGTTGCGTGCTGTGGTGTGTCAACAATGACGATTAATCGCCTTCACTAACTAGCTAAATGACACATGAGATGAGGGCAGTTGTTTACAAAAATAAATGCATCATTCTAATATCAGCTACAGTATAACACTGAATAATCTATGAACCATTGTGCAAGGCAATTTCTCTTTCTGTAAATTGTCATTCTTAAAAGGTTTTATGCCTCGGTGGTGTGGGCTCCAGGCTCACTGTGACCCGGAACTGCAGCGTTTCCCAATCTGGTCCTCGGGGACCCACAGCCGGTCCATGTTTTTGCTCCCTCCGAGCTCCTTGTCAGACTGACCACATTTTTGCTCCCTCCCCGGGAGCAAAAACATGGGCTGTCCAGGGGTCTCCACGGACCGGAATGGGAGACACAGCTGTACTGGATAAGCAGTTTTGGAAGATGGAAGTCATCCATCTATAGCAATGTATCCTGTATATAATCAAAGCGCCCTCTTATACCAACTTTCATCCCTGCTTAGTTTAACAGACATTTCAGTTTGTGCTCAGTATGTATTCAACAGTGTTGAATGTACATTTGAAATTGCAAAGAGAAACATTTAAGTTGTCAGAGTATTAGGTTTGTTGTTTATCAGCTGTTTGAATGTAATTTTGATGTCAGAGGTAGGGAGAGTTGGCTTCATGCCATTGAATTTCTGTTTTAAGTTGGTTTTATTTAGAGTTGGATTCCTTTTTTAATGCATTGTTTTGCAGGTTCCTAAACTGTATGAGTACTGTAACGTTTGCATGCACTTCAATCAGCAGTGCTGTGTATACACAATATCCGGTTTTTCAAGAGTACCTGCTTTATGTGTAACCTTTTGTTAATTTCTTACCCTCCGTTCCTTATAGAAGTATAACTTACATTTGCTTCTTTTATAATAGGCATACAAAAATCATCTGGCTTCTTTTGATTGTCCTCTGGAGTTATTGTTTACACTTGGTGGTGTAGATTGCCTGTCAACGGTGTAATTTTCTCAGATCCAGTACTATGCATGTGGTTAAACACGCCGTTTGTGTTGAACTGCAGGCCCGCGGGCCACATTTGGTCTGCAGCACAATTGTTTACAGCTCGCAAAATGATATTTGAGAGTCTGTCAAAAATGTCGCCATAATAGGGGTGTAAGGTTACGCAAAATTCACAGTTTGGTTTTGGGTTCACGGTTTGAGGCAATTTGAGTACAGCATGGAAAACTGAATGTTAATTTGTTTATAAATTTACTTGTTGTTAACTGCTTAGGCAATTAGGAACACTTGTAAACCAATGACAGTGTGTCTGTCAACATGTCTAACACCTTGCAGACTATAAAACTACATACATAAAACTGTTTTAAACCAAAAATCTAAACTCATAAAAATAACGAAACAAATCTCATGGTCTCTACTTCAGAGTACAGTTGCAAATCTGTAGTGACGAAGCCATTGCAATTCTTATTTTTTTTTTAACCTGGTCTGAAAATGCTGTAAGTTCCAATGGGAGACTGACTTGCAGAGGCTGTTTCTGCTTACTCTGGTCTTACACGCATCCGGATGATGACGTTTCGTGTTGGGTGTGTTTCCAACATCATATCCGAGTTCAGTATTACAGAGCTGACAGTCACTGTTGATCTTATCAGCTACTTTTTCTCTCCAGTATTGACATTATTTCTTGGGAAACCAAAATGTTCCCAAACTGCCGATTTCATAACTGACTATAACCTAACTTTGTCCGTGACTAACTCACAGCCGCGGTTAGCGTAATGGTCCTTCTTGTTCCACCCAATCCCAAGCGTCTGTCATTTGGGTTCCACCCATGTCAAGAAATGTATTCCTTTGATTCATTTTGCTTCCCGAACTGAAAATGATGTCATCGGATGGCATGGGACAGATACGCCCACCATCACAGCCCTGCCCCGGAAGCAGGGGTCACCCTGCGTCAAACTCCCCCTCCCACTGACAAGGTCCACAGCAGTGAGCTAGCATAACACTTAGCATAGCAGACTAGACGTAAGCTAGTTCTTATGATTTCTTGGGACTAAACTCAGCAAATTTCTCATAGAAAAGAAGGATCCAGTGGATAATGTCAGATAAAATCAGATGAATGCTAGTTCATCAGAGTTATTTTTTTTTTTGTATTATTGTTCATTTTCGTTTAAAAAGGGATTTTGTTTTAGGAATAATGGTTTACTACTAAGTTCACATTTGTAAATGGTATTGATAAACTCCCTGTCGTTCCCACAGGATCTCCAGCAGGTGATGGTGTCGGGGCCCAATCTCAATGAGACCAGCATCGTGTCGGGGGGGTACGGTGGGACAGCTGAGGCCATCATACCCACCAGCACCATTAAAGGTAGACCATCCAGATGCTGGACTGGTATTTACCATAATCATCTGTCAAGATCACTACCACCCTGTACTGCATGAATCTGTAAAACTGTTTTTGAGTGAGCATAGCGTATTAAACAATGAGAGCATAAAATAACCAGCCTCCTGCATTTCTAGTTCATTAAGTAGGTTTTTGAATAGTTTGACTTACCTGTTATGTATAGTATTATGTATAGTATAGTATTAATCCTGTGATAATAAGTACTATTTAGCAGGGGGGTCGAAAAGCTGGGTAAAATATTCAGCTGTATAAAATTTCTGACTTGATGTTTCCTCTTTAAGATTTTCTAACAACAGTACAGCTTAGCATGTATGCGAGATGGACTTTGCATGTGTTTGGAACGTTCTCTGAACTTAACAGGCAAACTAATCAATTAATCGACTGTAACTTCCTCGCAACAGTGAAGGACATTCTCAGTAAAAACAAACAAAAAAAAAAAAACTCAATTTCTAAGCACCAGACGCTTTTTCCAAGCACCAGAAGAGGCTTTTTTTGTTTTTTAATCTTTTGGACTAACTACCCTCTTTAATGCTGCGCCTGTCTCCAAGACCGTGCCTGACGGCCCACACCTTTGCATGGATTCCATTGTCTTCTGCACTCTCATTCCTCTGTCATAGTTTGGATCAGAGCCCCTCCAGCGACTCCGCTCTTGCTCAGAAGCCACTCCCCCTTCCTCGCTTGCGTCTCTTGGGCTGACTCAGGTCGAGCACGTGGAGCATTCAGGCGCAGTGCCTTCTGGAGGTAATCCCGATGGAATTGGCTCACCGCTTACGAACTCTGTACTCTCCAGGACCCGCCGTCCGCTTCAGCCGTGAGAATCTGGGCCCGAGACGCGTCCCAGCCTCTGGACAAGGTTCCTCCACTCCTCACGCAAACGAAACCATTGCTTTTGCTTTCTCCCGTCCCGCATCTGAAAGCAGGATGATGCTTTGACTCGTGCCGTCTGCTTCTTAGGATGCAGGGTGCACATTAGATGTTTGGCCTTGAGCGGCGCGTGATCTCCCAATCTCTCGGAGCCCGGCGCTGCATGGCACGGGCGGATGCTGACAAACGACACTGACGGATGACCTTTCTGCCGCACATCTCTTCCTGTGCAGCTACAGCTTTGGGTCTGCGAGAAGCGGACCCCGGTCAACATGCCATGTCTCATATAATCGCCTTGTGAAAGCTCTCGGATGTCCACTCACAATCAATGCCGGGAACCCCTTATCATAGTGCCCAGTCAGTGTTTCGTCAAACTCTTCCAAAGTATAAGTCTTTGGACAATCTGTTCATCAAAGTTCAAAGCAGAATAAGTATTATGGTATGGCACAGGGCAGGGGTGCCCACACTTTTTCGGCTTGCGTGCTACTTTTAAAATGACCAGGTCAAAATGGTTTGCCTACATTAAAAAATGCTAAATATGTTATACCTAGTATACTTTATATATACAGTATATGTTGGCAAGCCTTGCATCACCGCATGAACCCACACAGCACAATACAATGCAATACATTTGGTTCCTTACTCGGTCCGGCTCCCCGCTCATTTTATATCCTTTTTTAGTAGCGATAAATCGGAAGGCTGGCTGGGTCACTTTGCTCGCCAGAGTTTTGCATTAGCTCGCAATACATTCGCGTTTTCTGCGTAGCGAGGCGTTAGAAGAGAAGGGATCTAAGTAGTTATAGTAACCTAATATAACAAAGCTTTAATGTCATGCGATCTACCTGCACTATTTTCACGATCAACATATTGGGCACCCCTGGTATAGGGTATTGGTCAAGTTCTAAAAAATATTAACATTTGGGTGAAAGAGCCATAGAATAGTGTTAGTATACAATTTTTAATAACAATATAATGTTGTTGCTGTGATTAGATAATATTGTGTGATAGTATTAAGTCTGTACCATTATATAACAATGACATATCTTAAACAAGTTATATGAGGATGGCATGTTATATTCTGCACAGGCTTACACACTTTTTCCTGTTTGCCTCTCTTCCTTTGGAATCCTTGTGCATAGGGATGCAAATTCTGGGAATTTTCAGAGGAGGAAACTTTTTCCATGGGAATTTGCTGTGATGTTTGGGTATTTATGGGAATTATTGGCTATTGGGGCATTGCTATTTTCCTGTATATGTTGTCAAGCACACAAAAGTGAACTAATAAAAAGAGAGAAGAAGATTTACATATATAGAATGTAACATTTGTTTGAACATTTTTCCCTCGTCTGTCTGCTCGATTTGGAGGATCAGCTCCAAGTCATAACTGTTCAGTCGAGTGAGAATCTGCACTCACTGAGTCACTGTCCAGCTCAGCTAAGGTGTAGGATGGGCGAGGCTCAGTCTCAAAGAGCCTCGGTTTTTCCCGAATTCCCCCCCCCCCGTCTCCTCACCTGAGTCTGTTACATACTTTTGTGTGTGCATTTCCCAAGAGAGACCAGTTGCTCTCAGAGGTAGCTGATGTTGGGGGCTTTTGTAAGATTATTGCAGCAACTGGTAAGACCACAGATGAGATAAGACCCACCAGGCTGATGTCCATCACAGAATAATCTTTACTGAAACATCAGTTAGTGAGACTGCTAGCTATCTGGCTAGCAAGCAAAATTATTTTGGCTCGTCAATTAGCCTGTTTGCTAGATTAGTAATCATTATTCTGGACATTATATATCCCTTATATTTGCACTTTAATTTTACATTTAAAACGATAAGACAAATACGAACTCACCACAGCATGCACGTGTAAGCGAAGAACCGTAGAAACGGAAAGTAGCTACGCAACCCCGTTCTCTGAGCTGACCACCTATTGGCGGCGCATTATGAATTCCACAAATTCCCATGTTAAGATTTCTATGGAAATTTAGCGGAAATGTACCACCCTTTTGCAGCTCTAGGAAAGGACAGGGGTATCATGGCTCTGGAGGATTTCCCATCTCGTCCTAGAGCACGTGCACGGTCGGGTGCCCGGTCTCTTGCAGGCCGGGGGGAACCCCCACTTTGCCACGTGTCACTCTTACCAGTTTAGACGTCTGACTTCAGCTGTCTCCTCCCCTCTGTCTACCTCACCCGACTCCTCCCCCCCAAACCCCGCCCCCACATCTGTCACATGACCCTTGTACCATTTCACGTTCCACACACATGGTCATTCTCTCTCTCCCGGTACCTTGTCACCTCACACATACACCTGGAAACCCCATTCTTGCCACCCGCCCCACCCCACCCCACCAAACACCCCTGCCACCTCGATTCCCTACCCATAACCCATTTCAGATCTGCGCATGAAGGCCAGGGGGGTCGGCATGCCCTCCAGTCAGTCCGCAGCCAGCCGACTTGCCTTCCAGGCAGAGTGCCCAGGTATCTTCTGGTCTGGGAACCACTTCAGCCACATCAGACCTCACCATCATTTCCCTCCATGTCTCATGTCTTCATAAACACCTCATTGCGCATTTCTGTGTGATTTACCAAACAAATACTATTCCTTATAGACACTTCTTGGCTGTAAAATTTAGGATTCTCATATGAAAGGAGTGCATATCTGCACATAGAGAGTTATCACTCACGGAGTCTTTCTGACACCCCCCCCCTCCACAAACCCCCAGGGCATGGCTTACACGCCAGCAGCAGCAGCCCCTGCATGACGGCTGAGGAGGCCCCACGTGGGGTGGCCGTGGAGAAGTTTGACATTATGAAGAGATGGGGCATCAACACATACAAGGTGAGCGCACGGTGACAGCGGCCCGGTGTGACGATAAAGCATGATGATGTCATTCCCATTAGGGTAACAATGCATCTTATCAGCTCTGGTTGGAAATGGAATCCTTTGTTACTTTTCAGCTAAGTCCTCCATTCTGTAACCCCCCCCTCCCCTCCCGGCCCCCAGTGTACGCGGCAGATGATCTCCGAGCGGTTCGGCCGCGGCCAGCGCACAGTGGACCTGGAGCTGGAGGCGCAGATCGACGTGCTGCGCGAGACGCGCCACAAGTATGAGCAGGTGCTGCGGCTGGCGCGGGAGCTGGGCGCGCACCTCTACAGCACGCTGCAGACGCAGCACGCCCTGGGCGACACCTTCGCCGACCTCAGCCAGAAGTCGCCCGAGCTGCAGGTGATTCTCAGACGGCGTTAGCTTCTTACTAATGCAGTGATTAAGGTGTTCCGAGCAGATCCGCCATGTGGTGGCGCTCTTCCGCATCCCCTAGGCTCTAATTAAGGAGCGTGTACTAGTTGGGATTTTGCGGTGGCTGTAGGAGAACGGGAAAGCAGCTTTAGATGCAGAATCTGCATCATATCCACATCAAATCTGCTGTGTCTGGGTAAGGTTAAAGGTTAAGGGAGCACGGCGTCTGTTTCCCGAGCAGGACGAGTTCGGCTACAACGCGGAGACGCAGAGGCTGCTGTGTAAGAACGGGGAGATTTTGCTGGGCGCCATCAACTTCTTCATTTCCGGCATCAACACCCTAGTCAACAAGACCATGGAGGACACCCTCATGACCGTTAAGATGTATGAGAACGCAAGGTACCTACGCTCGGCCGGAATGTGCGAGTTGGTTGCTAAGAGCAGCGAGGCCCGGACGTGTGAATGACACTCTGCAGAAAGCGGATGAGAGTTACCCGCTGCTGTCTGTGATCACACAGCTCCAGTGTCGTTTGGTTCCTGCTGGGTGTGACTGTATTTTGCTTGCCCTCCCTCTGCGTTTCTGTGGGTATAATCCCCTCATGCATTGGGCATGTATTTATTCTGACCAGACTTGTAAACGTTTTGTTAAAATCTGCTGGGTGAGGCTTTGGCGTCATCATGGGTCGGATTAGGTTTATGCCCATAGAAATGAATGCGAGTCCCCACAGTGATTGGAATGTGTGTGGGTGTGTGTGTGTGTGTGTGTGTGTGAACTTTGTGATGGACTGCCATCCCATCCAGGCTGTTCCCCTGTGCTGATAAGCCCCAGATAAGCAGTCGTGGAAGACAGACGGATGTGTTTGTCAGCTGGCTTGCTAAGACACCGGTCCGTCTGGCCCCCTCCCCCTCTAGGCTGGAGTTTGACGCCTACCGCGCCGACCTGGAGGAGCTGAGTGCGGGCCCCCGCGACGCCGTGGCTCTCGCCCGCATGGAGACGGCGCAGCAGCAGTTCCAACTCCACAGGGAGAAGTATGAGAGGCTCCGGAGCGACGTCACCATCAAGCTCAAGTTCCTGGAGGAGAACAAGGTGTGGCGAGATGCGCGGTGACCCTGCCTCGTGCTCACACTTCTCCTGTGAAGTAATCGGGATGGGATCTGTGGTGGACAGGGGCCAGCTGACCAGGGGACACTGTAGCCTCACTCCTATGGGCTTACGGGTTCCATTACTGCCCTCACATGCTGCATTGCTGTCTTCCTTCAGTCCACATGTATGTTTTAGGTGAATCGGTGTTTCTAAATTGCCCATAGTATGTGACTGTGTGTAGTACAGTTTCTTGTCAATGGGTTTGTACCCAAAAGGGTCTGGCTGTTATTTTGGGGATATCCTCAAGGGACGAACATTAATGTACTTCCAGTGGTACAAAAATGTTCCTGAGTCCATATCTGTGCCTTAAAAGGTACAGTTACCTACAGCTATGGGGTACAATTGGCAGGCCCTTAAGGGGTTAAGCCCCAGTGAGCGTCACTACTGACGCCCCCATCCGAGACCACGTGAAACTGGCTGGCAAGTCAGCACCCCCTCAGGAGGTGGCCCTCTAGGCGGCCGCCTATGTTGGCAATAGGATTGATCGGCCTAGTGTGTGCATATGCATCCTGCAAAGGACCATGGGGCATGTAGTGTGTACCTCTGCCCTGTGCTGCCTGGTGTATCTGACCAGGATTAGCAGCTGATGGATGAATGGGTGGATGTTTCCCAGTTACCACATTAGAATGTGGTCATTTTGCACAGTGCTTCGCCGAACGGCTGGTTATTTTGGCCTCCATTCTGTTATTTTGGTCAGTCATTGATCCTCTATTGATGTTACACGCTCTTGCTTGAGTTAGGAAAAGTTTCTGAGTTATCTCCAAGAACACAAGTGACCCTTATCAGTGTCCCGTGAAGGTTTTGGACCTTAGACATTTGTGTACATTTTTTTCTTTTTTTTTTTTTTGTTCCATTTATCCAGCATAAAGTCATTGTGGACCTGGAGCATATCTCAGGCAGCACAGGGTAGCTGTGACTTACAGAGCATACACACACTCACACATGTATCTTACACTTGCTTCAGCAGCTGGAACTGCTATTGTATACGGGCTCCATTTATTTTTCATAATATGAGGGACTCTGCTCAGTTATACAATGACCTGCAGTCCTTGGCTGGGCTGGACTGAAGTGAACGGCCGGCTGTAACCCTTTCCTCACGCAGGTGAAAGTGATGCACAAGCAGCTGGTCCTCTTCCACAACGCCATCTCGGCCTACTTCGCCGGCAACCAGCAGCAGCTGGAACAGACCCTGAAGCAGTTCAATGTGAAGCTGCAACCGGCAGGAGCGGGCAGGCCCTCCTGGCTGGAGGAGCAGTGACAGGCCACATTGGGGACGGGGGGGTGAGGTCCCGCGGAGGACCAGGCAGGCCAAGGGACGTGCACGCCGACCTGCGAGCAGCGGGCGGGTGGGCGCGGGAGAGAGCGGCGTGCAGCTGGACCAGAATCAGCGGGAGGAAGGAATGGCTGTCGTCATGGAGACGCTTGAAGTGGGTGGGGCTCATTTAGTTTCTTCTTCCCCTTTCACCTTTTACAGATATTCCCCGAAACGTTTTCTATGTTTACCCTTCTCTAGTAAAAATGAAAAGAAAAGCACTAGGAAGCATAGAATTTTAGACCGCTAAGAAATCCTATGTCCTACAACATTTCTCACAGACGTTATTTATTTTTTATGAGGTTGTCTATAGCCAGTCATAACAGGAATAAAGGTATGATTACTGGCATGAAGTAAATGGGACCTTTGATCCTGTATCATGGAAGATCTGCTCTGATTCACCTTGTCAAGTGTATGGAAACAGAAGAGGTACCGATATGCATCGCTGAAATCCAGGAATGGCATTATACATTTTATATATATATATATATGTCTATTTCTTTTGTTTCGCTGGTTTGATCTGGAAGTTGTTCCGGGAAAAGGAAGTGTATGCTTTACCACATGACTGCTAGTGATGACATGTTCTATTTATGTTTCAGTATTTAAATCCAAGTGCTACTTTATTGGTGAGAAATTTGTATGTGGTCAAAGTCCTGGTTTTTGATTGCACATGACTTGTTAATCAATCCTGTTCTAGATTTATTCTTGAGAAACTGAATGTGTTGGTATTTCAAGCTAATCAATTGAGAGAAAATTAATTGTTTCCAGTATAGATACAGTGGCTATAAAAAGTTTACACACAGGTTTTTGTAATGTAAAAAAAAATTAGACCATGAAAAATTATTTCAAAATGGTTCCTACCTTTAATGTGATCTATAACCTGTATAATTTAATTGTACAACATCTGTTAGGGGGGAAAAATATAAAAAATAAAAAACATGCAGTAAGCTGGTTGCATAAGTGTGCACACCCTTTACCTTTTGGTTTAAATACAGCAAGATGTTCCTGACATTTACTCAGTTGTATCCTACAGTAAGAGCCATGGTCCGCAGAGAGCTTACGCAGCATCAAAGCATTAGATATGCCACGGAGCACAGTGAAGACAGTCATCAAGAAGTGAAGAAAATATGGGAACAGATTTGTTTGTTTTTCAGTTGTACAGGTTATAGATCACATTTAAAGGTGGGAAAAGTTTTGAAATGATTTATTGTTGTCTCATTGTTGTACATCACAACAACCTGGCATTTTAACAGGGGCGTGTGCACTTTTTATATCCACTGTAGATGACAACAGAACTCCGTGCAGCAGGTGAATTGACTATTTGGTGTCTTCCGGACCTATTTTGATAGTGACATCTGTTTGCGATGAAGGAAAGTTACCATGGTACAGAGTGACTCAGACACTTGAGCACAGTGAACCTTGTCTGAAGCTTCAGCCTCTTGGTAAGGGGCGCGTGTACCGCGTCCATCGGAAGGCAGCAAGAATTTTATCAGCAACGATTTGTCACAGTCCAAAGATCAGGAACTAGTAGCACCTGTAGAATGTCTGTAGAATTTGCATGAAGACGTAATTTTTTCTCAATTATTTAAATTTTTTAATTAAGGAACAGGCAGCAGATGAGAGATCCCTTTGTGAAGGCGATCAACCTGCCTCGTGTGTTTGCATTTCGAAGAGTCTAGACTGTGTCTAGTAACCTGTTTTGCACAAATTAAAGTAGGAATGTGCATCCTTATCAGAAACATTGATATTTGTAATGTGATTATTTTTGTTTTTGTGACATACGCGTACTTTGTGTATCTCATCTTATTCGTTATCTGTTCGTTGCACATTGCTTTGTTTTTAAGTAGCGGTGTTTAAATCCGCCAGCAGTGGCTGGTATTATTTGCCCCACAATTCAACGCTGTCCTCAAATTTTATTTACTAATGAAGAACTATACAGCAGGCACAACATTAGTAAGTAAATCTATCACTGTACCTATAAGGTCTTCTAAAGCTTATAGTGTCTTAGGGGCTGACATGTAAGGCGGGATATAACTGTATGTAATCGCATATATTTCTATGTTATATTTACAAAAACCATGGTAATGTCTGACCTATCAGTCAGTCTCTACTTTGGTTGTCATTTGTCATGGATGCTAAAAATCTCAAACTGTCATGGTGACTTTACTGCAATCCCATAAAAACCAGAATGACAGTTGAAGCCTTGAGCAACGTGCTGGCATTTATAGGTACAAGTTTTTCATTCTTTTCTTTAATTTCTTCAACAAAATTGCTGACTCTGCTGTTAAATATGTATTTGATTTCCTTTCCAGTAACTGCAGGTGAAGGCCAAATGATATGTAGTCATAAACAATTCTTTGCGTACATGTCGAAGGTTTTGAAGGAATAGTTCTTGGTGCAAAAACTGAACCAGATGTAAGAAATTGTACTTGTATAAAACAAGCATCGTGTTCTGCATAAATGTATTGTTAATGTCTTCAAATTGTGTTTCAGGTACCTTGTTTTACTATTATTACCTAAATGAAACTCCTCAAATGACCAGAGACCCTGAGAATTCTGTTATATGTACTACAGCTATGTAATGGTGTGGATCTCCTCTAAACACTCACCATCTGGATGGAAACGAACCAGTGGCTTGACAGCTCTGCATGACAAACCAGCCCACCTGTCTTTTATATACGCAAACTTCATCTCCTCAAAACCGTTTCGTTTGAAGCGCACGCCTTTGTGACTGGGTGGAGTAACTATGCCACATTGTTCCTTCTGAGCTCAATCGCAGCCTAAGTGTACTATTTAACATACTTGCGGTCCGTAACATTATTCCTGGGCACTTAAGAGCAATAATAAAAGTACACTGGGAGTTATATGAAAGCGTTTCCTATAAAGGTGCTTGTTGTTTGTTTTTTATCTGTGTTGTTACATCAGACATTGTTTGTTTTGCACAGTACTTTTCAAGAAGCCACAGAACAGGCCATTTTTTGATAACTATACACACAGATATAAGATCGCTTTCTTTACTCCTTAAGCCGAATCGTGTGCACATTCACCAGTGTTAGCATCGCATAAAAAGGGGGAATTTGATGTGAACACATTTTAATATGTAATATTTTTCATTCACTCGGTGCAGTAAAAGTTACCATGGGTAGCTGTTTATGGGATTCCAAGGGTCTCTGTCAATTCAAAACAGTGACTCACTGGCAGGGGAAGTTCTGCTTTGCCATGTGAATGAGGGAACTCGGTTTAAACAAACAGGTCCACTAGTTTCATGGGACATTGGTGAGAAAGCTTTATTGTTGAGTCTTCCAAGCTTTGTTTAGGTGTCCTGGTTCTGCAGATTCATTGGATGACATACTTCCAAACCAACGTGGTGTTTGTGTGACACTTTCACTTGTCAACTGTGACCAAATTATCCTAATGGTTAACCTGATGAACGTATTTTTTCCCTCTATTGATTACATCACTGCCTCTCAAAGGAAAGTCATAATTTATTTTTAATATCATTGCCACTTTCGTTCGTTGGTCTGTTTTTAAAAAGAAATGTTTTATGCGAAACGTTTACATTTGTTTATCTTTTAGGCTGCGGCATTGTAGTTTGAATGAATATGTGATGTTTATGGTAATATAAATAAAAATTACTGTATTGGGGTGTATGTGTTTTTTTTTTTTTCATCGGCATGACACTAACATAAAACCAAACAGAAAAACACGGCATGATTCTATTCTTTCAGATATATGTGGCCAACAAACAAATAACTATTATTAATAAGATGGTAGTCTTACAGCTTCGTTAACACGTTTAGGAAACTTAAAATATGACACAAAGTGTTTCGCATATGCTTGCAAATATAGCGCAATCTCCCGCGGACATTCCCTAGAAAACCACCACTACATATAGGTCTATGTGTGTTTGTTTGCTCAGTAGTAGCCAGCTTTTATGATAAGCCTCCCCGGAGCTGGGAGGCGTTCCCGTTGCCCAATAGGCGGGCGTGCGCTCCCTCGGCAGCGGCGGTTCCTGTTGCGCACTGGCGCTTATAGGGATACGATCGCTTAGGTGGAACTTCAGCGGCGCCGGTCAGTGCCAGAAGATTTTAAGCCCCATGAACTTTAATTTAATGCGACGTGGGGCCGGCGTCGGGATTTAGTCTGCTTAGCGTTATGTCTTATTTATTTGTTTTTTTAGTTGTAAAAGTCTAAGAGTGGGTTCTGGTAGGTTTCCCTTATTGATAGGGTATCGATAGCCGCTGGGGAGCCGAACGCGGAACGGCGCTTTGCCGGAGTAGCTAATAAGTGTCGGAAGCTGACAGGTGTGTTTTTATACGATATATAGTATGTATATATTGTGTTATAAAGTAGATTATCGTGTTTGCCGTTTTTATATTCTTGTGGAAATGTTTTGTACTGTCGTCGATGGGGGGAAAAAAAAGTTTTGCGTTTTTCAGAAATTTAGTAATTATTATTTATTCCCAATGAGATCCTTTTTTATTTTCGTAGGATAGCCAGCCGGTTAATCGATTGTAATCTGTATAAAACGTGCTTCTTTAGTGACGCGCAGTATTTTACTTGGTTTTTAATTTTGCGAATAAAAAAATGACACGTATAGTACGCGTTCGGAAGAATGACGTACGGTACGTGTTGGGACCGGCCAAAACCTGGAATGTAGTTTTGTTTTTATTTTTTTCCCTCGATCTCTTGGCAGGTAATTCCTGATGGAGAACAGCATGGCAATAGCAAAAGTTCCCGACAGTTCTCCGATGATCCATTTTAACAATTAATGCTATATTAATCGTAGTATTAGTCTGTTTAAGGCGCAAAGTATCGGCGTTTGCGTTTGCTTATCCATTATACCGAGCGATATTAACCGACTTGGCATCTCCCTGAACTCCAGTGATACACAAAATATGGTTATAGCGTAAACCGGGGCGCTGCATGGATGTCTGTCACGCAAGATGCTGATGTATGAAAATTGCACAAATACAGCCTGTAGATTATGGTCGGGTCCAGACCAGTACTGATCAAATTAAACTTTGAGAACGTCCTGTCCGTTTTAAATCATTTTTTTAAATTGTAATCTGATTACGCAGCCAAAGATAATGAAACAAGACACGGTGGACCACAATTTCAGCAATGGGGAAACCATTATATTGTCACGTTTCTATATTTTTCGCTTATTGCTCCAAATATAATCATATCGTTTGGCCTTGTTTGAAGTTCGTTTATTTTTATTTGCAGGAACCACCCAAGAAGACAAGTCTATTTTGGCTACAGTAGACCAGTAGAGAGTAGGCATGCCCTGCTATCCTCAGGTTTTCATCATCTTTGAGTTCATGCTCTGAAGAAGGAAAATCCAGCCTTGCATAGCGGACTATTGTGAATACCTATCTTCTGCTGGTTGGAGTGGGTTGGGTCCTGCCCCCCCCTCCCCACACACTCACAAACACACCAGCTATACATTGGGGTAGAAACTGATGGATGTCATAGTAACCCCCCC
>JAODKM010000035.1:12691492-12701666 GCA_026780845.1 Petrocephalus sullivani | reverse complement strand
CCCCCCCCTGCACCTCCTCCAGGGCCCAGTGGTGGGGGCCCGTTTGCACGCACTGCTCTGAGGCGCTCCAGGATGCGTAACTTCAACTGGGACGCCATACCGCAGCAGAGTGTCGTGGGTAAGCGCAACATCTGGACGGTGGAGAAGCCCACCGATGGCTTCCAGCTGGATACCAAGCGCATGGAGGAGCTTTTCAGCCACGAAGAGCAGGTCCAGAAGAAGGACAGGCTGGCCGTCCGCAGGAGCGTGCGGGGGGCTCCCACTCACTCGCAGGCCTCCGAGGTGGTAAGTGGATCCTCCTCCTAAAGGCTCGCAGCTTTGGCTCATCTGAAATGCTAAAATGACAGTAATTTACTAGGTGCTGGCTCATGCTACAAGGGCTGCAGGTTCGAATCCCGCCCCCATTCTGTGTGGGGGGGGGTTTGCAAGTTCTCCATGTTTCAAAGACATATAGCTAAAAAGACATGCAGGTAGGCTGTTTGATTGTCCATAGTGCATTCCTTGAGCAGACTGCCATAAACCCTAAAATGTATAAAATATGGGTTAAATACAATGATTTGTAATGATGATCGCACCTACTACTTTGTGGTGCTTGTGGCTTCAGATGCTCATCGGTGCAGTACAGTACCATATGTAGTTACTTTTATTATTACTGTATAATTTTCATTTATGTACTGTATGTTTCTTCTGGTGTACGTACAAATTTGACTTAAAGACACACTTAGAGAATGGATCTTCCTAATAACCTGGGGACTGCGTGTGTAGTATCGCGTGTGTGTGTGTGTGTGTGTGTGTGTGTGTGTGTGTGTGGGTGCATCCTTTGATGCACTGGCATCCCATCCAGGGTGTGCCATACCCCAGCCTTGTGCCCCATGCTGCTTGAGAAAAGCTCCAGACCCCTAAGTGACCCTGACCTGGATACGAGGCTTGGTGATTGATGGATAAGAGGAATTTTATGTAGAATCCTGTAGTCAGCATTCTTCTAGAGGGTTTCATCACTTTCATTTGGTTGCACCATCATCCGCGCTCTGCTGTTCAATAGAAATGCCGGAATCGTGTGCCTGTTTGACGACGCTAGGAAGTTTCAGTTTATGCACTCATTCCTTCCTGCTTAGTAGGATTTCAGCTGGCCATAGTTGCCATGGATGTCTGCTTGCAGGGTGAGTCCTAAATCGCATAATCACACTGTAGGTACCGAATATTGTCAGAAGCATACTGCTCGACTATTAATACAGTATGTCAGACACACCGCGGTGGCCATCTTGCATATTACCTGACCCGGATATATATTTCCTGACCCGGATGTCTACCAATGATGTAGCCTGAGCCACACAAAACATGGAAATGGGTAAAAAATGGGTATCGTTTTCTACCTAAATTTGTAGAGTGATTGCACTTCCTCTGCTATCTTGACAACATTTATGAGCAAGCAACCTTCTTCACTTTTCCAGTGGCCTCGTGGGGTAACGTAGCGACCATCGATTGCACACTTCGGAACTTCACAGAATGTAGCACGTCATCCGGGTACCGTCCGCCTACTGTTGCATCCATACTGAGGATTTGGACATTGCTCACTTTGTATACTAAATTTTGCCTACTACATAGCAAACAAGTATGCAATATCGGACGCACCCAGACATTTAGCTCTGTTACATCATATGGGTCGTACAGGGTGGGAGCAAGCATGATGGTTAAGATTGTGGGGTTCAGTTAAACCCGTGAGCATTTTTTCACAAATATTCAGCTGAATAAAGGCATTATATTTAGCAATAGCAGGTGTACCATCGAAATATAATGGGCAAAATGTTTATAATATAGTATGTTTATGGTGCTGATGTTGGTGGTGGTAACAGATGTTAGAAGCGACCTGTGTGACTGTGTGGCTCGAGGTCACATTCACAAACCGGCTTGTTTACATGCGTTCCCATCTGAGGTATCTCCCGTCTTGGGCATGCAGTCATATTGCATTACGCTCCCTGCTGATTGCGCTGTTTCTGCAAGGTTGCTTGTCTGGTCTTGTCAGAGCATTTGCAAAAGAATTTTTTTTGTAAACATTATGATGAAGTTGTGTCAAATGGGATAAAAGCCTGATAAACATTTTGTTTCAGTCTTGAGTCCTTATACCAAGGGTTCACAGCTGGTCGGGGAAAGGCTTGGCTTTTACAACAACTCTGCTCGTTCATACAGACCCAGCAACATCCAACCGCCCCCTCGGTTTTTGACGAGTGAGCCGCCTTCTCCTGTCAGGTCTGCTGTCAGAAAGGCGGCATGTTCCGTCATTGTGGTGCTTTTGGTCTGTTTCTTGTTTCTTATGCTGTCGTCTTTTATTCTTTGTTGTGCTTTAGCATTATAAATATATTTTTAAAAGAGAATAATATCCCCTTAAACAATGGGTAACGTTAAAGAACTTAATCTATAGCTGTAAAAAGGTAAAAGTCCATATAAAGTAATTCAAGTGCTTATGGGATCGCAGACTATTGCCAGTAAAAACAAAAATATAACCCACAGGCCGTCTCTCCATCCAGGCCCAGTTGTACGTTTTTTGGGTTTGTTTTGTTTGGTCGATGAGAATTAGGCAACATTCTTTATCTGAACTCCAGGATAATTACCAATGTCCTTCCTCACTTACAGTGGTTGCAGCATGAACTAAACCAGGAGATGAATACACTAATATGGTTTTTGTATTTGGTGGGGGGTGAGTAGCTGGCTTATTGGAAAGGCTGCAACAGTTTAATACGACATTCTTGTGTTTGTACAGTAAGTGCACAACCCACACGCTGAGAGGCCATATTTCCTGATCGTCCCCTTGATTGTCCATATAACGGCTTCCCTGCTGAAAACTTGTGCAAGAATAATTCACTGGGAGAACTTAGTACTGAGCACCATGAACAAAAATTTGCATCATGATCATTCTGGCGGTTTCTGAGTACATCACGGTATATGTTCTTCAAATTCAGCCTTACAGCAAGTGTTTACATCAATAAAAAATACATTTAGCTTTATTGTATAACCAACCATTTTATTAAATGTATATATTTAAATATATAAATGTACATAGAACTCAATAGCAACATGTTTTAGTGATTATAACCTTGTACTTGGCTTCATAAGAATAATTTAACTTTAACTATTTTATTATGTATATTTAGCTAGATAGCAATTGTTTATAACCATATATTTAGCTCCATATAGATGTTAAATTGATTATTACCATATATGTAGCTTTAATAATTACCCTAATGAATCAATATTAGGGATTTTGCTTTACCAATATGCATTTACTTACAGACATAATTGTATTACATGGAATTCAAATTCTCAGGCACAGACTGAAGCAGTAGCTATATACACATACGCGGAGTTAACAGTTGCCCCCCCCCCCCCAAATCCACTTTGCACAGCGATCCATAAGGCTTCTTGCAGCCAACAGTATTATATAATTTGCTGCCTATTGAAGCATTACAGCTGTTGCTTAAGCTGTGCTAAGGTATGGGGGTATTTGAGAAGCGATACTGTACAGGAGATTAAAACCACTGCTGATATACCGGCCAGCACTAGGAGAGCTATACATGAGAGAGGTGCTGTAGTCAAGCGCTATCAGGGAGGCTAGAGGGGTAGGCGGGAATTTGATTAATGATGAATTTATTTCTACTTTAAACTCGGTTGCAATTTTTTATTTTTTTTTGACTGACGTCAGGCACTTTCAGTAATCAGATTCACTTTTTTAAAGGTCTTTTATTTTGGACAAGGTAACAGTTATTTGTGTTGCTAATGAATGACTGTGAGGGTTAAGAAATGGTATTTCTGATGTGTGTCCCTGAAAAATTTCCAGGGAGGATCCAGTCTGCCCCAGAAACTAACTTTGCTGTTTAGCAGGAGTATTGAATTCTTCGCGTTGGGCAACACAGAATTAATTCATGGTGGGAGGGGAATTCATTTTTTCCATCACTGTCACATTATTGCCAAAGGAAGTCTGATGGAACCAGTTTCTCAGCAAGTGGGTTTTCGTGCTGACAAGACTGCGGTCGTGAATGTGTTCTGTACGCTTGGGAATATTTTAAGCTATACTTAAGATATCCTTGAACTAGGCTTGGCCGGTATGACAGTATTACAGTATACCCCGGTATTTAGAAATTCCAAAGGTATTATTTTTTAATACCATCAAAAACACAGGCACTCCTCTTTATATTAAACTGATATACACTGTCAGGAAAAGGGTGCAGCCCAGGTAGAGTTTTGTTCCCCAAGTTACAAGCAACATTAATGTGCTCCCAATGGGCCAAAAATGCTCCTCAGCATCTATTTGGGCACCTTTCTGACCACGGCTCTGCCCTGTCTTTATTTGTTAAATGATGAGAACTTTCTTGACTTAAATGTTGCCAAAACCAAGACAGTGGTTATTGATTTTAGGAAAACCAGTCACACGCAGAAACCCAGTTTTATACACGGGGAGGAAGTTCAACTCGCGGAAACTTACAAGTATTTGGGGACAGTGTTCGATTCTCAGCTGAAGCTGAACATAAAAACAGACACAGTTGTTGGGCGCGGAAAACAAGGAATCCACTTAATACGGAAACTGAAGTTCTTTTGTGTCTCAAAAATGATTTTATGTAGTTTTATTCTCATTTTATTGAGTCTTTTAATCTTTTCTTTCATCTGCTGGTTCAATGGGCTTTCTGTGACAGATAAAACCAGTCTGAATAACATTAAGGTCTGCTCCAAGATCACTGGAGTCAAGCTAAATGACCTGTATTCACAGTGGAGGAGACGTACAATTAGCACTCTCTTGTTGGTACAGGCTCAGTGATAAAGTATTGTCCCCAAAGGTATAAATTGGTACTTTTTTCACACATTGTGGAGATGCTATACTGAGGCGGTTATACTGCAGTGCCCATCATTAGCAGTGATTGGTGCCTCAGTTAAGTAAAAACACGTCAGAGTTACACGCATGCGTAGGTTAATGCCACAAAAACCTGGGACTTGGTACACATGCGGCCGCAGGTAGGGCAGTAAGGAATGGAGGCTCATCTCTCTATCTTTTCAATAAGGAGCCTTCTCCTCGGTTCCCTATCGGTCGGCTTCCACACTGAGGAGCAAGTTTAGATTTTTTTTATACATTCATATGCCATACACAAGGGTGAAATGTCTAGAAGATATGATGGCGGATATTTCAGGTCCAGAAAGTAAAAATCCAGACCAGGATTTGGTTTCAACCTACTAGTTGAGCATAAAGAATCCCAGTCAGAGTACCCAGCTGGTTGGTTGAAACCAAATCCTGGTCTGGATTTTTCCTTTCAGGACCTGAAATGTCCGCCGCTGCAGATAATGTATAAGAAATAGATACTGCCAAAACCTACTGCCTCTGGGTAAGAACCTTTAATTGTTGAATAAAGTTTTTGCTCTGGCTGGATTTTATTTTTCCTCCTCCTAATCTATAACTTCTCCTTAGACCCCCCCCCCTCATCAATGTCCTGTATCTGCCCTGTCAGGTGACCATCCTTGGCTCCAAGAAGAGCATGAATGTTGGCATTTTCCTGAAACAATTCAAGCGGTAAGTGGCCCGCCCCTTTCACGTTTCTTGTGACCGTAGAGGGGTGAGGTCTTTGGTTCCTGTGACAGTAATGATGAGACTAAACTCCATATAGCGCCAGTCGTAAGGCAGCAATGAGGTGTCAAGGTGATTGCAGCACGGCGGATATTGGCAAGAAAGGGCTTGTTGGTGACCTCATGCTCCAGAATAAGTCTGGGAGTGCCTTGTAATGGTTGCGCCTGGGGCGGGTAAGTAAGTCTAAGGCCTCCACTCCCCTAATCGCTGCTTTCACAGCCATGAACACACTGAAAGGGAGTATTTTTGGTACCCTGATCCAATCCGTTCCATTCAAATATTTATATTTGCCGATTCCGAGTCCCGATCTGATCTTTTAATAAATATTTAAATACACATAAGGTAGGCATTGGTGCACTCCTCGTCTTAGTAAGCCAGTTGCTTCCTTCTCCAAAACTACGGCATTGCAAACATGACACGTGGCTGTCGGGCTACTTTGAGTTTCCAGCTTAAAGAATTCCCACATGGCTGGCATCGCGATAGTTTGTAGTTCCTAGCCATGTGCCTCAGGCTTCATACAGCATGTTACGAAAGCTGCTCCAACTCAATTCTCTCCAACTGATGTCAATAGGGCGGGCACAGGAAATCGGATCTAGCTGCGGTAGCCGATACTGATCAATTAAAAAAGTACCCGGATCAGCCCCGATTCTGATTTCTGATACTGGCCCAAGGTCACGGCATAAAAAAAAAAAAGGTTTAATATGTACTAGAACTCTCTTGAGTTTCACTTATTTCATCTTTCACTCCTATGAGAGAGAAGCTTGGGGATCAGGCATTTTTCCAGGATACGTTGATCTGCGTTTGGAGCCAAGGGCCATACTCAAGGGCCCAACAGCCATAGGATTAAACTACCAGCCGAGCGATCAAAATGACGACCTTCTGGACACAGGCGCATGTCACCTTGATAGCCACTCACTGTCCCTGATGGTCCGGAGTGTTCGGAAGCCTGCTCCTCTTCGGAGGCTTGTGTTTCAGTGTTGAGATTTCCTTGGGTCCTGTGAAACCGTGTACTGTAGCTTAGACATCTGTGACATGGCTTTTTGGAAACTTTCTGGGGCCGTCGGGGCCCTGGCACAAGCTGGGACACCCTACAGCCGTCTGGTTCATGGTTTAAGTTCCCGCGTAGGCCGTAAATCCCCAGGCGTGTGAGTGTGCAGGGTAAATTGATAATGGTATAAGTATTACCTTCAGTGATGGGTTGTTGCTGAAAATGGGTGAAGGGCGACAGAACAGAAGCATAACTAACTCACACAAAACACGAGACCGTAGTTAATGAATAACCGCTCCGTGGTTTATCGGTGTGTTGTTGCTCTTTGGTGCAAGCTTGCGGTAAGCTCTTCAGCACTGTACATGCTAATCCTGCAGTGTCTGCTACTATTGACAGCAAATGGCTATAATGGCTATAATGTTTGCTGCCATTATAAGGCAATTTAGCAGACAGGTGATGCATTGGGTAGCTCTGCCTCATATGTACAGTGCTAGCAGTCTGAAGGCCACCACTGTAGGGTGTGTGGAGTTTGCATAACCTCCCAATGCTTTGCGGTTTCCTCCTGCAGTCCAAAGACATGCATTAAGGTAAATTACGGTAAAAGTTGATTGGGCTGTGTGCGCCTTTGCTGTGGACGGGCATCCCATGCGGAGTATATCTCCACTTTGTGCCAGTGCTCCCAGTATAGGTCAGGGAGTCAGTAGGTGGATTGATGGTATTGGAAACGATAATTCCTCTTCAATTCCACAGAAAATGTGAAACTATTTGTCATTGCTGTTCGGTAGATTAAGTATTGACAGAAGTCACCCCACTACATGCAGGTACTCTTATGCAATTTGTATAAAATATATAACCACCTTTTATGAGTAATCTATGCTGTAAAGTTTATAATTTTATTTCCTTTTTTCCCAAAACATCTCTCTGTTATTTCGCAACATTCCTGCAATTTAGTCATTAGCAACTGGTTTAAGCTGGAATAGTAACAGTGCTTAGCTGCCACCTAATTCCTTACTGTGGAGAAATTTCATTAGGCATGCTGTCTGCTGACTCAGACAGCTGGTGACATCACAGCTTTCCCAGCATTTTCCTCATTGCTGTCCTGTTACCTCCCATAAGCCCGCGGGCCCTTTCTGTGTGTACCCCAGGGATGGCCTGAATGGGTCTTCCTTACCTTTTAATTTTCATGAAGTTCATGGAGAGGAAATGTAAGATTTAGTGTAGATGATAACACTCATCTTTATGCATTTTTCCGCCTGCCGTTATCAAGTGTACATTTCCATTTGACACATTATTTTTGAACATCTTAATAATCTAATCCTTGAGTTCAGTGCAGAGGCTATTATTTGCTCGTTTGCGCCCCCTACAGGCCAGTGAAGGACATGGTGCAAGACATCAGCCAGGGCAATGGGGTTAACTTTGGGACGGGGAAGTTGCAGGAGCTGTGCAAACTTCTACCTGAGGATGGAGAAGTGGGTAAACTGTTCATTTCAGCAATTTTATCCTGAGTGCATGCAGGTCTTGTGCAGAAGATTATTGACATTTGTTTGTCATGTTTTACCTTTAGGGTGTTTTAGCAGACCTTTAGATCCTGTTTCTCTTGTTAGTATACCAAGACTACATTTAGTCTCATAGTGTGTCTTAAGCCACGCCTAACAAGATGTTTGCTGCACATCTTTTCATTCAGGTGAAGAAACTTCTGCAATTTACTGGGGATATTTCCCTGCTTTCCGAGGCCGACCAGTTCATGGTGCTTCTGGTGAAGGTACCCAGGTGAGTGTGTGTGTGTGTGTGTGTCTGTGTGTTTCCCAGAAATGCTGGCCCAGCCACTAAAGTGAACTGAATAGGTTACCTTCCGTAAGGGAAGTACCATCAGCATGGTGCGAATGTAAATCTGGTAAGCTTATGCCTCAACAGCTCTACACATCTGACTAACAATAGCAGCTAAGACTATGGATTTGTAAAAACTGCTTCGCTTATGTGTCAGAAGCCACTATACTGTTGTACCTTGTCTTGTGTGTTTGAAAAATCATTTATCTGGGCATAAAAAGTCAGTTCTACTTTTAATTAATCAATATCTAAAATGGGAAGAAAAAAAATTTATTAATTTCTTCCAGTTATGAGGAACGACTTCGGTGTTTAGTTCTCCAGGAGGAATTTTTCCCCGTCATGGGTGATATCGACCGCTCCATCGCAACTATGACTGAAGCAACCAAAGGTACCGTACAGCAAACTCGCACTTATGCACAGGCAACAATGACTTTAGCCCCGCCCCCTAAATTGGGCGCTACGTTTTGGTACTGCCGTATGCATGTGCCTCATTATTAATGACTTTAGCCCCGCCCCCTAAATTGGGCGCTACGTTTTGGTACTGCCGTATGCATGTGCCTCATTATTATTTATTTCATTATTATTTCAATTATTTGATGTAATCGACGATGTCGATTATAAAAATTCATCAACGTGGAATTTTTGTGTCAACGCGTTGTGTAGAACCACGTAACTGTTTTGTGACTGCAGTGTGCTACGTGATAAGCTAAACGTATTGTAAGGGAAAGTACTTGCTGTGGGTGGCAACATATGTTCACCGCCAGGCCAGACGAGACAACATGGCTACATCTACCAATAGGAGCCCCTAGAGAAACACACAGCAGAAAGGCTCGCATGCAGTCTTTCAAAGTTTGGGAAAACTTCAGTCATAACATTGCCTGATCTCCATCCAAGTATGTCGGGTTACTTCTAGAGATGCGCGGATCCGATATTCGTGTCCGATCCACGTCCGATATTTACTTAATTCGTTTTTGGCAGTCTGTAAAAAGATAGCTCCCATTTCATTTTAAATAATTATTTTTTTCTTTTTGCAACTGCCACTTAGGTTTTTTGCTAAGTGGGTGTGAGCGCCATGACTTCCGCTTTCTGTGACGCCATGCGCATACACTTGTCGGTACGAGCAGTAAAAGAAAATCAGATAAGAGGGTGACGATCTGGAGGTATTTTATACTTTCAACAACTAAAAAAACTTTAAAAATAATCTTTGAGGACAGCACTAGTTGTCATAGATACCCAAATATGGCCACCCTTATGATGTACCAGTAATCCTGGTGTCCGATCTCAGGGGTTGTCGTCCTTATCTTTGACTGGTGTCCCGTCTCTTCCAGAGCTGCTGAGCTGTGACGACCTTCACTCTGTCATCCGCCTGGTGCTGAAGACGGGAAACTATATGAATGCCGTAAGTTGTGGTGAGGTGTGACCTCCTCCTAATGATGCCCGTGACAGAAAACGGCAGCACAACCCCAGGCCTCCGTTTCTGTGTTCCCAGGGTGGGTATGCGGGTGCTGCTGTGGGCTTCAGGATGACCTCTCTCCTCAAACTGGCAGACACCAAAGCAAACAAGCCAGGAATGAACCTCATGCATTATGTGGTGATGGTAAAACAACTATTTATTTCGACACTAAAGCCAGATTAAATCTAGATAACACAGGAAGTATGTCTCCCTCTCTCTCCCGCCACCCCACCGCCTCCCACAGCCCTATGACGGCGCCCTCCAACAACGACAAACCGACATCTTTATATTTAACTGCACC
>JAODKM010000035.1:12667434-12681492 GCA_026780845.1 Petrocephalus sullivani | reverse complement strand
AGTCCGTCACAGGGAACAGGGCAGGGGACACCCTGGATGGGATGCCAGTCCGTCACAGGGAACAGGGCAGGGGACACCCTGGATGGGATGCCAGTCCGTCACAGGGAACAGGGCAGGGGACACCCTGGATGGGATGCCAGTCCGCCACAGGGCACAGACACTAATTGCGTATATTTGGACAGTAGAAGGAGTTTTGTGTGACAGGGACCACATGCCACATACACAGAGAAGTGGGAAATGATCCCGTAACTCTATATACACACACACTATACTAAATTCTTTACTTTAGGTATATATCACACTATAACCTTCATATTACATATGTCTCACACTATATTCTTTATGTTACATATATCTCATACTAGTTGTCACCCCCATCCTGGGTTGTTCCCTGCCTCGCACCCCTGTCCTCCAGACCCCCCGCGATCCTGAATAGGACAAGCGGTGTCAGAAAATGGATGGATAGATATCGCACACTACATTCTTTGTCACAAATATCGCACTATGTTCTGTTCTGTTTTGTTTCACATGTATCACACTATATTCCTTATGTTACATCTCACATTTTATTCTTTATGTTTCATATATTTGACCTTTCAGTTATATTTACCTTAAGTTGTAGAAGGCATCTATAGACTAGATAATAAAGAACTGGCCAAAGGTGGCTGTTGTTTATACTGGATAAGGACTTAGCATTTATATTCTGTGTCCAGTCTAAGGCCTTAATCCTCTTACTATCCCCCTGAAGAATTGAATTGGCAAACCCTATCACCTAATGTGCTTTGTGCATTGTTAGCTATAAAAGCAGGCACGGAAGTGTGAGCAAGAGACAGTGTACATTCGACAAAGCTGAATTCACACATGTTAACATATGCATGTGCATAATATATTAAATGTCACCATCAACAAACTTACTGGTAAATGTATCAAAGTGCACAGATCATCCAGCACACTCTTCAGTGAGTGTCTCAGACCTAGCATTGTAACCTCTGCCAGATAAGTTAGTACGGCAGCATGACTTCTGGGAGTGGTGTTGGCTTTAAAAAGGATCGTAATGTGTACTGTGCTGTTGGACAATACAGAACAGAGAAGCACTACAGACCAGATAAAGCAATGCTACTTTACGTCTACCTGTCTTTTGTTTCAGGTTTAAGTAAGTTAGCCATGTAGTGCATATTCAACCAGCAGACACCAAAAAGGGAAGGTTTTTAGGAACATAAATATGTCCCCTTACTGTCCATATAGCAGCCACTTCAGACTGAACAGTGCCACTTACTCTGACAGAAGAGCCTTACGTAGAGTTAGCCAACTCATTTTGTGGTGTCTCAGTGGCTCAACCTGTCATCCCTTGCCTCCAGTGTCTGCGTTTCAAATCCTGCCCTCTGCTGTGCGTGCGTGGGGGTTGCATGTTTGGCTTGGGTCTCCTTCTGGATTCCAATAACACGCACTTAGGCAAACTGAAGTCTCTGGAGTCAGTGTGGGTGTGCATGCGTGCCTTGTGATGGACTGGCATCCCATCCATTTGTGGGACTGGCGCCAGGTTCTCTGTAACCTTGTACTGAGAGAACTGTTTTTGTTCCATCCGTCTGCATAATCTGAACCCGAAATAACCTTCCTGATGTTGTCCAATTTCCTTTTACACTTGTGTCATCGGAAGACCTGAGGTGTTGTGTTTCACTCACGTAAGGGAGATTGGGCCGTCAGGTCTTCATATGGATGCACCAAGTGTAACACACCAAAGGTGACACACCAGAGGTGGCAGCGTTAACCAGCTGTGGTCACCATGTGTCCAGCTGTGGAGATGCACAGAAGATGCTGCATTAGATAACAGGCCAAGGCTATGTTGCATCTTGACAAAAGGTCTAGAAAAGCAAACGCTTTATTTATTCATTTATCTATTTTGAAACACAACTAACGACTGATTGTGAAATTCCCCTCGACAAAAGAGCAGTAGTGAAGTTTGGTCCCATGCTGACTGGAATGTCTCTGCCCACAGATGGCTGCTTCTGTGTATCTTTATTCAGCTGAGAACAATGAGCTTTATCATGCCCTTCCGATTGCCATCTCAAAATATGTCCTACAACAGACATTCAAAAGCTACTTTGTGGCTAATCTCCGCCGGTTTGCTTTTCATTTGTTCGGATTTCATTTCTGATAACAAAAAGAAACTTTCCTTGTTCCGTTTCTTTAGCTTCTGCCCATGTCAATAAATGTACATTTTATTCATGTCATTGTGAGAATCAAACTGAAGACGACGTACCCAAAGGTACACAAGGAATATGTGCAGCACTATTGCGTACACTTGCCCGTTCACCTTCAGATTTCTGTCTCACGAGTAATGTAACCTGTTTCATTCTTCATTTTTTTTCATTCTCTATGCAGTTAATTTGTGGGTTGTTTTCCCTACAGAGAACCTGATTGCAGTTGTGAATTGGATTCTCACCCCTGGCTCTGCTGTGGAGTTTGTGATTACCTGGGTTTTTCCTGGAAGATTTTGTCCTCCCTCAATCAAACGACATGAAATTTGATGAGCTGGTGTCTCTAAATTGCCCTCATGGTGTGATTACGTGTCAACGGGGCATAGATTTGGGTATGGACTGGGGATGTCACCGGAACCGATGCGTACCTGCTACGGCTGCAGACTGGTGATGGCGATCGGCACACTGTGATACTTCTCTGTCGGAGCTGGCTGCTGTAAACAGCCTCACCTCCTTGCCGAGTTTGGCCCCAGCCCCCAGCCTGTCTACTCTGAGATCCAGTCCTCTTTCTCCGGACTGAACCTCTGAGCCTCAGTGACAGGTCAAGCGGCAGGGCTGCCGCAGGGGGGTTCCGGAAGGCCGAATCTGGGCGACTGAGGCTTATGCGGAACATACAGTGACGATCATGCATAAACTGTGGGATGGCAGAATGATTTGTGTCCATTAATGGAATTCAGTTTAGTTCACCTTACTATGGTGATGGGTCAATCTACCTGAAGAAAGCAGCAAGGGATACACAGCGACTAGAGTAAGGAACAAATCCAGGCATTTCATACTCATTTTAATAAGATAAACCAGAATGTTTCCTTGGGATGGGCCAATTAATTTATCGAAATACAAACACCTGATGTAATTACCTACTAGTTCGTGTAAACATTTCGGTTAGCATCAACGTAACTTTATATGGGAAGGCATAAGTGCCGGGTGGCCAAAGCCGCCCTTCATCAGGACGCCATTAAGATAATCGCACTGAGCAATTTGCAGTAAGATGTTTCCTGCTGCCTGTATCCCGTCATTCAGCCGCATTTACGGCTGACTATCTGACTATTCCGTTCTATACTGTTGTTGCTTGTATTTACAGAAATTTTAAATGTTCACATAATAAAGGAGTTTAAGTGCTTAGGATAATAATTTTTTTACATGGTATTCAATTAGGTATCGAGAGTCATGTAGTTCCACTGGTATTGGTACTGACTACTAAATGTCTGGTATCGTGACATCCCTAGTATGGACTGTAGGGACATGTCCTACAAATATTGCTTGGAGGAGCCATTTGGATATATCGGCATTTTGGCTTCCCTTGGGCAAAAATACTCCAATCTGGGTGTGTGGCTCAATTTACAGAATCAAGCTCCCCCAAGGAATCATATCTGTAACGGGTGCACTACAATATTACTGCACTGTGCACTTCATGTAAATGTTGGTAGGGACATGTCCTACCAGTATTGTAGGAGTAGCATGTCTGTTTAAGGGGAGGTGCATTCAAGGCTGATTTGGTTCCTATCCGTGCTGAAACCACACCTATACCCTTGTGTGTGAGAGTGTATGCATGGTGGGGGACTGACTTTAATTATGAGTTAAGATCTACAAGTCCAATCCACCACATTTCTTTTCCCATTGTGGTAGGGCTTAGTGCCTCTATTACAGTAAATTGACCAAATGTTGTAGACTACCATTCAATCCAGGGCATGGCATCCTATCCAGGGCATCTCCTGTCTTCCTGGGATAAGCTCCAAGTTCAGTTGGATCCTGTACTAAGCAGTTATAGGGGCTGGATAGGCAGGGATGTAATCTGATGGTCATATGTGACCACTGACGTCATGTGACGTCGCAAATGTTTGGTATTGTCATTGTTTAATCTTACCGCTGCGTTTGAGTACGTCTTGAAATGCGGTCAGGATGAATTTGGCATATGGTGGGACTGCCTGAAGGGTAAAATAATTGTAAAATAGTTCGACCCATAAGTGGATGGAGGACGACGGTGTGCCCTGAGTGCGTGTGTGTGTACATAATGACAGGAACCTCGTGATCCGCCAGTACACAGGCAGCATTTGCACTTTTCCGTGGGAGCCGTGCGTCTGAAATCCCGAAGACAATGGCCTATTCACCGTAGGTGACATTGATGCTGACAGCAGGTCACGGTTTGCTTGTGTGGATGCCTGCCTCGCCCGTTGTAATGAGAGCTGGCTTGACATCACCATCCTGTCATATAACGCAGCCTTAGGCTGTGCATGCGGCTCAGTAACCAGAGGCCGTCCGTTTGCTGTTATATTAGTACATCTCATCCCTTCACAATCTCTGTCTTTCTACGGGGACATACTAATTGTCCGGTGTCCATTCTGTAGTCTCTAGATTTCCCAGAGAGGATGATTACTTGTGTGAGTGTATTCATGTCTGTGCCCTATGATTGATGGGCAGGGTATCCCCCAGCCCTGTGCCCTGTGCTGTACTCCAGGCCCCCCATCTCCATGACCAGGATAAATGAAGGTTGGAAGGTGGGACGTGCCCTGGTAATGCAAACCATATAACCTGCTGGTTTGCAAACCCTTGTAGAATTGAGGTAGAATAGGGCTATGTGAATTTGTATTAGTCCAGTGCAGCTTGTTCTTACAGGGAAACCCTTCCCGACATTTAACCTTTGACCCTTGACACCATGCCACTATACGGCTCCTGAAGCAAGGACAGCCTTCCTCCGTTGGCCGCCCATCCCTGGCAGTTACTCTAGATTTCTGTACATCCACAGGACACATTAACACCACGTTCTGCCATAGCTAGAATGTTATGTGTTGATCGGCATTATATTATGCTTACTATGCTGTCTAGTGGGCATAATTTTAGGTGATTGAATGAACGTAATTTCAAGTTTCAAGTTTGCCATATAAAATGGAGCATCGTTACAAGGTAATGAAATGCTTAGGCTCAGCGTACCTCAAATATTGCACAATAAAATAACACTTAACCCCCATAGTAAAAATATTTACTGTATTAAATGTATTTAATGTATTAAACAGTAGAAGTCAAATGGTAAGTAATAAAAAAGGTGCATAGTAGACAGTTTTTAGTTTTTAGCATTTGCAGTATTTATAAAGTGACTGTGGTACAAGTGGGTTTAGTGTGTACATTCAAATGTATATATACATTTTTGCATATGTACCGAGGGAAAGTATAAAAATAACTGTATTTAAAAGTGGCTGTAGATTTAAAGCAAGTGTAGGTAGAAGGAGCAGAGGTCTGGGGGGTGGGAGGGGGGCGGTCCAGTGATTTTGGTGAATGTGCAAAGTGTTCGGTATTTAGTGTGGAGTATTTCAGCAGTTCCGTAGCCTGATGGCTTGTGGGTAGAAACTGTCCCTGAAGCTGCTGGTGTGGGTCCGGTTACCCCGGAGTCCACATGCCCGACAGGAGAGTCCACATGCCCAGCACGAGTGCATGGCTGGGATGGCTGGGACCAGAGAGGATGCGCTTCTGCATTTAGCTTGTAGAAATGTAACTTCAGCTGAACATGAATTTTGAGGACTGCATTGATAACCACCAACTCTCTTTCCACTAATAATAACTGATAACGTGCTGCAGTTGAAAATCCTCCAACCTGGATGTGCGGCTCAATTTACAGAATCAAGCCCCTCCAAGGAGCCATATCCGTAGCTGGCACACTGTAATATTACTGCACTGTGCACTTTATGTGAATAGTAATGTAGCCGAGTGTTACTGCTCTTCACTGCACGATTCCCCATCTAACTGTTTATCATTTATTCTTTATTTGGATATTTGTACTGGGTGTGTTTGAGTCAGAATCTCAGTCCACTTGCAGGTCAGGGCCAATAGACCTGAGTATTTTGAGTATTTTAAAGGCGCAAAATAATGCCACATACTAACATTTGATGTTCATTCCCAGATCTATATGTACTGGTGAAGTTAGAATGAAGAATACTGTTACTCGTACTTCAATAGCAACAATCCTATCTATAAGGGATTTACTTCTGACACTAAAGCTTCTCACTCCAACCCTCTCCCAAACCTCCCCAGGACTGCTAGTTGAAAGCTACGGGGATTCCCATCTGGGTGGAGTTCTGGCCAATATCACAGTGCGGCAAGGGGAGACTGTCCTCCTCAGGTTAGTGACGTCGTCTGATCGCTTTAGTTCTTCAAGTTATTTGTGTAATTACTGTGCATTTGCATTGTGCCAGTATGAATCTATGGCTAGGCAAGTAACTTAATATGAGTAAGATGAGACACAAATTAGCAATTGGGCCATCTTAATTGGTCTATTATAATGTAAATCATATCAATTGTACAGTGAATCAATACCTTTCTGCAGTGCAGGGTCAGACATAGACACAGCCAAGGCTAATGTTCTACGTTATGTGGCCTGGAGGTTTGGGAGCCTAAGCCTTGAGATAAGGCTTGGTACTGGGGGGGGGTACACGCACCTGGTATCTCAAAGTGAGGAGCTGTTTAAAATTTGCCTGTGTCTGTGTTGTGTAAGTGTATTCAATTTGTCAGCAGAAATACCTAGATATGTAAGTTCCATGTTTCTTTAAATTACCTAAGTAGTTTTGTTACCCTTGCAAAGCTATCTTCCTCAAGTAAACAATTATATATATGCACACACGTGCACGCTCACACACACACACACACATATATATATATATATACATAGATATGAATAGATGTTCACTAATATTCTCACGTTGACCATGTATCATAGTAATCACTTTGCCTCTTGTAAGACTTGTTATAGACGAGTACCTTCGTTGTTTCTTGGGGGTCTTGTAAAGAAGTGTGTCTGAAATGTGTTAATCTGCTTTCTACATCGAACGATTGAATCAATATTTGTGTTGTTATTGTGTTATTGTTAAGCATGGATATCAAATTATTCTAATAAGCCAGTTTAACCACAAATTGCAACTTACTTTGAGTCCCCACAATTTGAGTTTGATTATGGGTCTATTCATTTCAATGAAAGGCCCATATTGTTCTTCGAGTCCAAACCGACATTTTCCGAATTTGCACTTAGCCATTGAAATGCACGGATCCGGTTTCGCTGCCAGGTCGTAGGGGCTTACTTAGCCGGACTGTCTGACATATCCTGTGTCTCGGCACGCCTTACGGATCGCGTACAATTCGAGCTCAAAGTAAAAAAAAAAAAACCTTTATTATTATTATTATTATTATTATTATTATTATTATTATACCAACGACACACCGGGACACCGACTGTCCCAGGGTCAGCGATCGCAATAGGCCCATCTTAAAATTTCTCCAGGAATTTTTTCGTTTCTAGTTGAGAATGTTATTCTAGGAAACTATTGGGAATTAACGGCTAAAGATGCTATGTATGATTAATTGGCATTTGAATTACTGTAATTATGATACAAAGTGTCAATATCTGGTATTGTGTAACGTCCCGGTGAGAATAACCGACGCGTTCGCTCCCCTTTCAATCATTTTGAAACCTGTCCTCTTCATCTGTCTTATAATTTTGGGTCGCGCTTTCAGGATCGATGGCTTGCTGTGCAGAACAGTATTTCCCTTTAAGGATACCCATTAAAAATTTTAATTGTACCATTTATTCCATCCTGCTCTTTTTGATTTTTATTATTTGATTATTTTATTTTGTGTTTTGTTTGATGTCATGTGTAATATCTGTGTGTTATTTGTAGTGTCAGGAATAAATTATGTTCGAATTATGTTCGCGGGACGAACATTCTAACCCAGATTAAGTAGTGATACTGTAATTACTGAATTCCATTCACATCCTGGAACTAAATCTTCCTACTATCTAATAGAGACTTCCATATTAGAGTTTGGTGGAGAAACAAACTAATCAATTGAACATAATTAATTTATAATAATTAGACAATTAATAATTTATAATAATTAGACAATTAATGTCCCTGCATATTTGTGGAAACACATTATTTGAGCTAATTTTTCCTACGGCAGGAATGTGTTATACTTAGGAAAAATATTTTCACTAAAAGTAGTACCAGCAATTTCCTGCAGAGGGCGCCCACGGATCATTATTGTCTATGGCTCACCATTTCGGTTACAACCATCAGTTTGAACTGTATTGCTGCTCACCTGTCCTCGAGATTTGCATTTAAGAAACTTTAGTGCAGTTTTCACCGCCATTTACACTTGTCTAAGTATAACATTACAGTTAAAGAAATTTAATTAAATTTAATTTTGCATGCATTTTAAAATGTGCCTCATAATGTTAATGTTAATGATGTTAATGCGGGAATCTGTCACTTGAACAGCTAGGCTCACGCCTGACAGTGACTGTGTCTCACAGCCACACTGCTTTTCCTCGCACCGTCTTCTTTTGCTGATTAACAGACCTAACAGAAAGAGAGGTAATGTAAAACGTTGTCTTTCTTGACATGTGTGTGAATTAATGCATCTCATGCTCTCCTCTCTGTCCTCTGACATCTGCCATCACATTTCTAAGTAAGTTTTATTTCAAGATTTCTCAAATAGCTGTTGTATACATCTATTCGTTGGTACGGCATTTTTAGTGTGATTTAGTTAATGGTGACACAGAAGTACAATATATTTTCAAAAGTATTGGAATCGTTGAATTCAGGTGTTCCAATCACTTCCACGGCCATAGGTGAATAAAACCAAGCACCTAAGCACGCAGACTGCTTCTACAAACATTTCTGAAGGAATGGGTCGCTCTCAGGAGCTCCGTGAATTCAAGCATGGTACCGTGATAGGATGCCACCTTTGCAATAAGTTCTTTTGTGAAATTTGCTCGCTACTAAATATTCCATGGTCAACTGTTTGCACCTGGGAACAACAGCGACTTAGCCACGAAGTGGTAGGCCACGTACCATCACAGAGCAGGGACAGCGCACGCTAAGGCATACAGTGTGCAGAAGTCGCCAACTTTCTGCAGGATCAATAACTACCGACCTCCAAACTTTTTGTGGCCTTCAGATTAGCTTTTCTGTCTGGCAATCTGATGGACGAGTCTGGGTTTGGCGGTCACCAGGAGAACGGTACTTGCCTGACTGCATTGTGCCAAGTGTAAAGTTTGGTGGAGGGGGGATTATGGTGTTGGGTTGTTTTTCAGGGGTTGGGCTTGGCCCCTTTGTTCCAGCGAAAGGAACTCTTAATGGTTCAGCATCCGAAATCATTTTGGGCAGTTTCATGCTCCCAACTTTGTGAGAACAGTTTGGGGATGGCCCCTTCCTGTTCCAACATGACTGCGCACCAGTGCACAAATTAAGGTTTATAAAGACATGGATGAGCGAGTTGTTGAGGAACTTGACTGGCCTGCACAGAGCCCTGACCGCAACACAATAGAACACCTTTGGGATGAATTAGAGTGGAGACTGCAAGCCAGGCCTTCTCATCCAACAGTGCCTGACCTCACAAATGCTCTCCTGGAAGAATGGTCAAAAATTCCCATAAACACCTAAACCTTGTGGAAAGCCTTCCCAGAAGAGTTGAAGCTGTTATAGCTGCAAAGGATGGGCCAACTCCACATTAAAGCCTATGTATTAAGGATGGGATGTCATTAAAGTTCATGTGTGTGTGTAAGGCAGGCATCCCAAAACCCTTGGCAATGTAGTGTATGTTGGCTGCAAATACTAAAAATATATGAAATGGGTTTTTAGAATCTGTGTGTTTGTGCGTGTGTGTCTGTGTATGTATATATTACATTGTGTGATCAAATGTCCCCACAAAGTGATTAAAACCAGTTATTTTAATGTTTTGGGGACCATTTTTTCAGTCCCCCCAAGGGGAAATTCAATTTTATAAAAATCTGAGAATGCTATCAAAAAGCTAAAAATGTCAAAAGTCTTGTATTTTGTTTAGTTATTTGTTGTTAAGGTTAGGACTGGCTAGGGGTTAAGGTTGTCATTATTGGGAGTAGGGTTTTTCCCATCAAAATGAATTGTCCCCACAAAGTGTCTGTGTGTGTGCAGCCTACATCGGACTGGCATCCCATCCAGGATAACCTCTGCCTTGTGCCCTGTGCTGCCTAGAATGCATTTAAGGATAAATGTTGCTTGGATGGACACAGTGTCCTTTCAAGGGAACTAATGGATTTCTTTCCCAGAAACTCCTCATGACTGATCTCGTAATGCTGGTTCATTAGTAGGGTTTCTATTTTTATTCCGATAACTGCATGTAGCGCGTTTCCGACCCCTGTGTAGCATTACATCGTCCCAACTTCAGCAGCTCCAGCTGTTCGAGATAAAGCCCCAGGGTGGCAAGTCACCCGTGAACAACAGCGGGGCACCTAACTATTCTGCAGGTGTTCCTCATTCAGCGATTTGTTGACATCAGCAAATTGACCTATCAAAAATAAAGCTCCCCTTGTTCTGATTCCATTGAATTTATCTTACAAAAAGGCTTGCTTGTTTTTTTTTTATTTTATACAATATTGGATTTTGTCTGGAACCAAACATCTGAACAAATTGGCTTCCTGTCTGAGGTGTTCCCTGTCCCCTGCTTCTTGGGAAGGGCTCCAGGAATCCTGTCACCCCATGCTGGATAAGTGGACAGATGATAGATGAATATCTCAACAGCTGACCATCTCTGCAACTGAATATCTTCAGAAGTGGGTAGTTCAAGTCCCAAAGTTCTGAAAGTCCTGAAGTAAAGTCCAGGGCAAAATTTTGCTTCAACCAACCTGCTGAGTACCAACTGGCTGGTTGAAACAAAACCTCGTTCAGAATTTTTTTCTCTCTGGACATGAAATACCCACCTCTGAATATCTTCCTGCATTTTGACATTGATTTCAAAGAGAACTTGAAGCAGCTACCTTCCTCTAAACACAACGATGATTGCAGAGATCCACTGAGAGCATCCACTGATGCTCTGAAGATTGTGGTCATATCTTGTTTTTATTAAACAGATCCGAATGAGGCTGCTTATCAGCCCAGCAATGATCTGACCTAATATGGAGGTCCTCTGTCCTGTGCACCACAGTTTATCCTCAATTCACTCCACGTAATTGTGACCGTTATGAGAAGGGTTGAACATCTTTTATATCTTTTTAATATCTTTTAACTTCAGAGATAATGCGTGGAGTCATACACTGCAGTGAAATATCATTCCATTTGCTCATGATATGACTTTTTAAGACAGGGTACTACATAGACAAAAGAAATACGGTTGACTGCCTGAATGGTTGGGGGAAATCATGCAAATTTGGCATGGAACTGAATAAGCAGAATTTGGAATAGGGGGCGGCATAGTGGTGCAGTGGTTAGCACTGTTGCCTCACACCTCTGGGACCAGAGTTCAGGTCTTCGCCCTGGTTCCATGGGTGTGGAGTTTGCATGTTCTCCCCGTGTCATCGTGGGGTTTCCTCCGAGTACTCCGGCTTCCCCCCCACAGTCCAAAAATTGGAGTTCCTGAAATTGCCCATAGGTGTGTATGGGTTGTTCCCCGCTTCATGCCCATAGTTTCCGGGATGGGCTCTGGACCCCCCACGACCCGGAAGGATAAGTGGTTTCAAAAAATGGATGGATGGATAGATGGATGGATTTTGCAATAATTAAAGGAAGAGCGGTCCTAGCAATCATCTCTGCAATTCTGATGACCCGCTGGAGGGTCTGGTGGTCTAAGAGCTACAGGATTCAAACCAGCCCATGACGTAGTTTGCATGGACCACTTTGATGGTGCCTCTATCGAAGGTGCCCAGGATGACAGAATGCAGACTCACCTGTCTCAAGCGCCACAGGAAGTGAGTTTGCTGCTGGACCTACATGCTTGTTCCAGGAGAGATCCTCAGTGAGGTGCACACCCAGAAATACAATGCTCTTAGCTCTTCTGATTGCAGGGCCAGTAATGTGTAGCGGGTCATACTCCCACTAGGTTCTTCTGAAGTCCACAATCATTTCCTTTGTCATGTCAACATTTAGCAGCTAACTGTGGGCCACTGCTCCACTTGCTGTACCACCTTCTGTCTGTAGGCAGACTCATCTTCTCCACTTATAGGTCAGCAGTGGTGGTATTGTCTGAATGCTTAAAGAAGTGATTAGAGGTGGTCGGATGTCAGGCGTGTGAAATGTGAGGATGCTAGAAGGCAAAAGCTTTGGGGAGTTCCTGTGCTGGGACTCATGGGTGCAGAAGTGATGTCCCCAACCTGATAAACGGTGGTCTCTCTTTCAGAAGGTCCAGGATCACGTTGCATGATGATGTGTTCAGGCTAAGCTGGGACAGCTTTTATATTGGTTATGAACATCATTCTTACATAAGAGTCTTTATTGTCCAGGTGTTTCAATATGGTGTGTAGTGCCAAGGTTATGGTAAATCAGGTAGAGCAGCATACAAAGTGGTATGGATCGAAGGAGGCAGGAAGGTTCACTTTAATATGTTCCCAGGACCAGCCACTCAAAACACTCCATTACAGCAGAAGTGAGGGCTGTGGGTCGATAGTCATTAAGCACTGAAGCAATCGTCTTCTTAGGCACCGTATGATTGTAGCAGTTTTAAAGCACTTAGGGATAAATGTTTGCCTGAATGAGGTGTTAAGAAAGTCTGTTGGAACATCTCTCAATTTATGAGCACGGTCCCTGAGAAACTGACCTGGGACGTGGTCAGGGTCAGCCGCCTTGCTGGGGTTCCCTTTACACTGGGAGTTCCTCACTTCTGCTGTGGGTATGTGAAGTGTCTGTTCAGCGGCCGAAGGGCTGTTCTTCTCATGTTTGCTGTGTGACACATCAAACCGGGCAAAACACTGGTTGTGCCTGCTGGGGGGGCAGGTATCATAATCCATGGTGTGTGAGGGCCTGTACAGTATGCCTTGCCACATACGTCGTCAGTGTGTCATGGAAATAGCTATGGATTTTGTGTGTCTAAGCCATCTTCATATATCTGATGGCCTGGGACAGAGCAGCCCTAGGTGGGCCATAAAAACTATTAACAGCCATGATGGGGCCAGTCAGTTTTATTGAGCTGGTGGGGGGTGGGGGGGCGTGTTCCATCCATATTCCGATTAGCCACTCCGGCATTGGCCCAGCACACACAAGCAATGCAACAATTTTTATTGTATTTCTTTTGTATTGTTATAACATGTTAAATTAGCAGAAAAAAACTCAGACACTTAGGCACATGTAAGTCTGTGCATCAGCAACAAATTAACATATTGTTTGAAAATTCTTGCAAAATACGGTATACCACGGGCTGAAGATATGACTATGAAAAATCACATCACAAAATTAAGTGTGATAGAAAACTATGCAGTAGACTTTTAAAACGCACCCAGGGGGGAACGACTAAACGCAACATGAAGATGCAAAGTAGACAAGCCATCTAAGTTTGCAGGGGCAGTGGTTTACCCCAAATACTGAATAATAATGAAATAATAATGTTTAATCAAGGAGAAATTCACGCAACATAATGCACAACATAAAATGGAAAGAAGCACTGAAGCCGGGCACAGACATTTACCAGTAATGATCGGACGGCAGTGAGGTGTAGAAAGAAGCACTGAAGCCGGGCACAGACATTTAATCAGTAATGATCGGAAGGCAGTGAGGTGTAGAAAGAAGCACTGAAGCCAGGCACAGACATTTATCAGTAATGATCGAAGGCAGTGAGGTGTAGAAAGAAGGATTGAAGCCGGGCACAGACATTTATCAGTAATTATCGGACGGCAGTAAGGTGTGGAAAGAAGCACTGAAGCCGGACACAGACATTTACCAGTAATGATCGGACGGCAGTGAGGTGTGGAAAGAAGCACTGAAACTGGGCACAGACATTTATCAGTAATGATCAGATGGCAGTGAGGTGTGGAAAGAATCACTGAAGCTGGGCACAGATATTTATCAGTAAT
>JAODKM010000035.1:12646268-12667334 GCA_026780845.1 Petrocephalus sullivani | reverse complement strand
GAAAGAAGCACTGAAGCCGGGCACAGACATTTATCAGTAATGATCGGACGGCAGTGAGGTGTGGAAAGAAGCACTGAAGCCGGGCACAGACATTTATCAGTAATGATCGGACGGCAGTGAGGTGTGGAAAGAAGCACTGAAGCCGGGCACAGACATTTATCAGTAATGATCGGACGGCAGTGAGGTGTGGAAAGAAGCACTGAAGCCGGGCACAGACATTTATTAGTAATGATCGGATGGCAGTGAGGTGTGGAAAGAATCACTAAAGCCGGGCACAGACATTTATCAGTAATGATCGGACGGCAGTGAGGTGTGGAAAGAACACTATTTTTACCGGATACTTGTTTCCGGACATTAAGCTCACTAATAGTGTTTTACATTTCTCTGGGTAACTGTTTCCAGTGCCTCCCAGTGATCAGCCAGCATGGTATGATTATTTATTTAAGTTTTTTTTTGTTTATTTGTAAAACATACTTTTAACATCTGTGCACAGTGAGCAGACTGGTGTCCATCCCTGCCTTTGAGCACAGGGTCACCAGACCTGTAGGCTATGTCCCGTGCTCATTTTGTGGCCTTTATTGTTCTTGGTGTAAAAGCCATTGGGCATATTTGTTTGTGAGCCAAAAACCAAATTAAGTATCACAATTGCCTGCTTATCCCATCTGTAGTTCAGACCAATAATGCTGTTTTTGTTGCATACACTCACACACACATTCCCAAACAACAGTGTCTCTCTTAACAGTTGTTAAAAATATTTGCATCTCTCAAAGCATCACTGTCTTGTAAAGCTTTATAAATCTGCTGTTTGGAAGCGATAGTGAGTGAGCTGATAGACCAGTGTTTCCCAATCCGATCCTTCTGAGACCCACAGTCAGTTCACGTTTTTGCTCCCTCCCAGTTTTCCGGTCTCCCAGCTGAGAGGAAGCAAAAATGTGAACTGTCTGTGGGTCCCCGAGAACCGGACTGGGAAACATTGCTATAGACCAGGCCTTTCATGTGCCATGGTTGTCAGCATTAACCCTTGCTGGACAGGGGATTCTAATCCAGTTTCCCTGAGTGTATAGTCATACCTACCGCTTAAAACTTTGGCTCTGCTTGACTGTTTCTCAACTTTATGGAAAGGCAAAAGTTTCTGTTCTGTAGAGGCACATTGGCAGTGATACAGACGACGAAGCGGGCCTTGTGATTTAAAGGCTGGCCCAGTTAGACCGAGGCTGAGGCCAGTCTGCAGGTACACTGACAGGCACAATGACAGGGATGCTAATGCTTCAGGGGTAGCAGCAAAAGGGTGACACGATGGCAGACCATGCCATCTGCTGCTTGGTCTGTCACACTTTGTGATCTTCCCGTCCTCTTGGGCATCCAGTTAATATGGGATTTTTCACTTTTGCTTGCTTTTGACAAATCCATGAAAATTAGTTTGTACATATTTTTAAATGAAAACTATTTAAAACTGCTGTATCCTATTGCTGCATTGTGGTTTGCAATTGTGATGATATAAGATCCAGTTTCTTGCAATTTTATTGGTATTGGTTTTTCTGAGACTCTTGGAAGTGAAGTGCGCCGAAAGTAGTAATTCGTGTAGTAATTTTGGTTTAACTTACATACCTGTGCATTCCTGCCTCGGAGAAATGTTCCCTAAGTATCTTCCCTGATCATCCCTAAGTATCTTCTCAATGCATGTAGATCATCGCTGAAGAAATAATATAAAGGCCGGAGAAGGGCAACGGGAAATGCACATGTGTGTCTCTGCTGTCGTTTTGCAGGTGCCCACAGGACAACGAAGTGACGCTCTCAGCCTGGCTGAACGGCACGACTCTCCTGTACACTGGAGAAAATAAGTGGACGGCCGACCGGAGAGTTAGCCTGGAGCTGCTGAGTAGGAATGAGTTTGTCGTCAGGATTGACGATGTGGGCATGCAAGAGGATGGGCAGTATGTCTGTGTGTCACAGACCCCCCGTGGGATACGGAAGACGGTGGTCCACGTTATTGTCCAAGGTACGCCATACCCACTTACCATTATTCCACATGAGATCTCCCAACATCTCCTGTTAGGTCTCCAACACTAATGTGGAACATCTGGCTTTACTCCGGAGCGCGGCACAACCCAAACGGAAACCCGCTCAACTTAAACATGAACTACAACAAACATCCAGCCATACATATATTTTCCATACCTGCTTGACTACGAAATATGAAGCCAAAAATCAGTAGATCCTGTGTTGTATTAAGTTTATGAGAGTCGTGTTGGGATGTTATGACACCTCTGTGTTATGCAGAGTGTGAATATTCATTAGGAAAAGCATGCACATGTGTTATTTGCAGTATATACAGCATATGCATGGTTTAGCAAAGCTGTCATTGGTCATTGTGAAGTAAAGCATACTCACACTTCTCTGCAATCTGTCACCAAGCGGGTGATGTAGAGCACTGCTTCTTCTCCTTCTCCATCCCCTGAAGTCCCTCCCAAGATCACATTTGTAACCGACGACATGGCGCTGATGGAGGGTACCGACGTCAGCCTGATGTGCTCCGCCAGCGGAAACCCCGAACCCACCATTAACTGGAAACGGGTCTCACCCACAGGTACACGTCCAGACAGAGGGCATTCTCTTCTCTCGGTCGCACACGCACCCTGACTGGGTTTTGCTTACCCCGATTCTTCACAGTATGTTAATAGTTGAGTCTCTTCTCGTGCATCTTTGAGGTGTTTACTGAAATCTGAATTCCCATGAGCCAAAGGTTGATGCCGAGTTGGTCTTTTTTTGTTGGGGACTTGAAGGACTCATACTGGGCAGTGCGGAAAGTTGTGTTTTTTTGGTGATGAAAATTTTCCACTTTTTCAAAACTAAAACACAGTCACTACAAACGGTGTTGAATGGCGCGATAATACTAATGACAGTAGCAACAGACGTAACGGCACTACTACTAATGGTAATGATCATAAACGGGAGAACTCCGCCCCATTTTTGCTCTGTAATCATTCCAGGTGAGTACGAAGGACATTACGAGAAAACCTGAGCTTGAGGAGGGAAGCAGGATAGCTAAATATAATCATATCAGTAAATTCATAAAAAAGGAGGGTGACTAATATGCAGATAGTGCACTTAAAAGGCATTAACTATCAGAGTTATATCATATTATCCGTATCTCAGGATATGGAGGGAATGGTGCACAAAAGACAAGCATGACAGAAAAAGAGGCAGCAGTTTCTCCGGGGGGGAAAACACAGCACAGACGAGGATTGGGGGGGGGGGACACAGCACAGATGAGGATTTGGCTTCACCATCGTACAGTTCAGACTGCCAGGGATGTTTTTGTTCCTTGTCAATAGATATGTAAATATTTAGATTTCATTCCAGCTGAAACGACATCTGCTTTCACGTTGAGGGTCCATTCTCTGGTCTGATTTACTCTGTCAGGAATGAATAACAGACAGACTACCAGAAAGGCGACATTTAATATGGCAGGTCAGGCTCGCGCCTTTGTAATGTTGGGATAACATATAATCAGATTCCCATTATGGTTTGTATTATTGGAAATTAAAGAGTCTTGGCATCGAACAGTGATACATTTAAAAAAAACTTCCTGGCAGAGGGTGGCATGGTGGGGCAGTGTTTAGTACTGTCAACTTACCTCTGGGACCAGGGTTCGAGTCTCCACCAGGGTTCCGTGTGTGGAGTTAGCCTGTTCTCCTCGTATCGTCATGGGGTTTCCTCCGGCTTCTCTGGTTTCCCCCCATGCGAATGGTGTGCGTGTGCCCTGCCATGGGCTGGCACCCCTCCAGGGCTGTTCCCTGCCTTACGCCCAAAGGCTCCACACTCCATTTTCCGGTGGTCATGGAAAATGGATGGATGGATTTCTGGCAAGAAGGAAGTATAATCTTATAGATGCCACTAAGCTAAACTCTTTTTCTAAAATAACTCTTTCTCTAGAGAGTGCATTGTTCAGGGTTAGCCAGGGTTTTACCTATCCCTGAAATTTCTCTGGGATAGCTTTTCAACTGCAGTGGTGCACCCACCTTCAGGTCAAGGATGGGCCTCAGTATTCCCTGGGTGGGGGGAGTTGGCTGTAAGAGTAGGGATGCATCTCCGTCCGCAGGGTTAAATGTAAAACTGACCTTTTACATAGTACCACAGGGTGGAGCGTGCTTCCTGTCAGTTTACCACAATGCCAGCAGACGGTCTCCCACTAATTTTCAGAGATTTTGGATGTGTTTTTTGTGGTGATATACAGCAAGGAGTGTTTTTGAGGTTTTTTTTCAACTACTGAGCTGTGCGTGTAAGTCACCGAATCCGGTCTTACATTACCTTAATAACTGTCTTGTAGCATTATTTTGAAACATGTAACTAACTTATACCAAGTTTTAGCCAGGCTTGAGAAAAACTCCAGGCAGTGGGGTTAGGTGTGTCTGTCTTACAACTAAGCTGCCTGTGGTGTACAACAATGACGAAATAAAAACACCTACTTTCAATTCAATTTTGAAGGACTTTATTGACATGAAGATTTCAAGAATAATATTGACAAACTGTCAAAGTACAGTTTTTCAGGTTGAGTTTTTGAGCTCCATTAGACTTCTGACTCCCAAACGATGTTGTGTGGCTCATGAATCTGTTTAGACAGAACTGTAAGTCTTAGAAACAAACTTTATAGGGGTATTTATAGCTAAGATTTGTATGCCGCTGGTGTAAATTATATGATTAAAATATGATTGAATTCAAATATTTTTTGAATTATCAAAATGTGTTTGTTCTGCCCTGCGCTCCTTACATCTTGACTTGCTTCATTCGTGTTTATAATAATAAAAAATCAGTGATGGCTGCCGTTTGCTCAGCCTTAGGGTGAGCTAAAATCATGGTTGGGTGGGCCAGGCCCACCCTGGCTCCCCTAAAAGTAGCCTACGCCTTCCCTCCCTGAGCTTGTCTGATCCATCACCACCCTGCGGTGACTTTGATGGCTGGCTTCGTGACTCCCAGGATCAGCCTCTCATGGCCAGTCCAAGCTTAGTATGCAGAGTACGCTGCTCTGGTCCTCTCCAAGTCAATGCCCAGGGACGTGTAGACGAAGACAAGTATGTCCATACTTCACTTCTGACAGCTGAAAGGTTCCCTTCCTCTTGCCTAAACTGACAATAGGTGTGGCAGATGATTTTTAGAGCTTATATTTTGGATGCTTTTTCCCGTCGTTGGCAAGAGTTTGTGAGTACGTCCAGACATGAGCTTGAACCTTGAAGGCAATTTAAGTGCTCAGTGTATGTGCATCCTCCGTTTTCCTTCTGTTAATGTAAACTACTCACTTTGTTGAACACACAAATAATACTGTTGCTCTAGTTTCCTCCCACAGTCCGTTGCTGTACTATTAGAGGAATTGCTGACTTTAAATTGCTAGCGGTCTGAGGGTGTTTGTTTTGAGGGTGTCTGTAATGGACTGGAAGAGCAGCTGCATTCTGGGATAGGCTTCAGGTCCACTGTGGGACTGGGCAATATGCCATAAAAGATAAAAGAGAACAGTAACATATGGCAGGTGTTTTTTTTTTTAGTTTGACCAAATTGTTTCACTAATAATTAAGGAGCACGTGACCGGTATAATGAAAAATCACTCCAAAAACAGACTCATACCTTAACTGAATCTGTTTAAAAATAATGCACACACAATATGCAAACTGAAGACAATATGAATGTTCATAATCATACAAACAATATAACTGCCAACCTTAGTTCACTGTGGCCCTGTACTACATAAGCAGCTATGAAAGACTCTTTATTGTGACAGGACACAACATCCCATCATCAGCTGGAGCAAAGATGGTGGGGGGAGATTTATTCAGGAATAGTTAACCTGTAATCTGTAATCCATGATCATTTGCTATAGCTCTGATATAGATAATGCTGCAAATCATTACTGTTTTCACCTTCATTATAATATAAAATGATTATATTTTCATAGTTTTTAATCCTGTTAACCTTGAAGGCCCCTGACAATGGAAAAAAAAAACACTAAGAAGATACTGCCGCCTAAGTTCATAATCGACATCAAGTTCTTAAGAAATGCAAGGAGTTCTTTTAACCTCGAAGGTGAAAATTGTCAGTTCACAAGTAACGTAACTTATCCTCAACCGTCATGTTTGCCTCCTCAGCTTATTCCCTTATGTCGGAAGACGGATACTTGGAAATCAAGGCTATTTCCAGGCACAGAGCAGGAACGTATGAATGCTCGGCGATCAATGACGTGTCTACAGACGCGGAAACTATGGAGCTGAAAGTCAACTGTGAGTTAATCAGTGTTTCTCTCCATCCATATTAACGAAATGTCGGTTATTATTAGTATGTCAGTGCTTCAGCGTTACTACCCAATGGTCATTACATTCCCTCGCTGCTGTCCTCAGATCCTCCTACCTTGTTAGAGGTCAAGGATGTTGGTGTTCCTGTTGGCCAGCAGGCTATCCTTGGGTGTGAGGTGGAGGCTGAACCAGCAGCAAATTTTGAGTGGTACAAAGATAACGGAAGGTAACCATGGCAACCCATCAAGCTGTAGCCGTTCTTCTTGGCTCTAGATCAAAATATACTATGATCTTTTACTAAAATGGTCTTTTCCTCAGTCTTTTATTTTTTTGGGCTTTTGGTCAGAATAAATGGTGTCGTATGGGATGTGAATCCTTAACCAATCACTTTGCAGGGTGGTGAGTGGGTCCTACAACATTGAGGTACAGAACCAGGGCAAACTTTCAAAGCTGATCTTCTACAACGTGTCAGAGGATAACTATGGAAACTACTCATGCGTGGCCAAAAACAACCTTGGTATTGCTAATGCAAGCATGGCCTTGTATGGTAAGTGAGGATTATTATCTTTTTAACTCCTCAGAATGCATCCTGTGTTTGCAATTTTTTTTTGGCTATGGCTAATGTATAATATGTGCTATATTTTTTATTATTGTTTTTATTTGTTTATTATTGATTCCAGGAGAACATGAGAACTATAAACCCTACATATGGTTCAATAAATCTTCCTCATTTACAACAATAAGAAAAACATACACTAAAATAGGTCAAGAAGTATTTAGATTTTAATTTGAAGTGTTAAATGATGAATAATGTTTCACTGGAGATCGCACTTTGCCTTTCTGGGTCACGTGTATTTCTATTTCGAAGTCTGCGAGTTCTCACTGAGTGTAGGATATGTTAAATATGATTTTGCCTCGTCTTATGTGTTCTTTGCCATAGAAGCTACCAAACGCTCTATTGTACCAGGTTAGTGAGCATGCAGTCCTGGATGCATAAATATGCACACGTGTGCTACCTACGTAGACGCATGGCCATTTGACGATGGCAGCATGATCTACACACACACACACACACACAGTGCTGTTTCCATAGACACATGCATGGGTGATGTGTGTTGTATTACTGATAATAATGCATGTTTAACACAAGCTGTACAATCAACATAATCACACACATATATGTGGCGGCCCCAAGGTTTTGTCAGGGGGCCCAGAATTATTTAGGTACGCCCCTGTATGAATATATCTGATGTGTGTCAAGTTTATGCTGTTATGATGTATCACAAGTTTATGCTATTACTGTATGTATTCTTATGAGTTATACCCAGAACATATGGATGTGTGTGTATGTGTTTTTCAGAAAAGGTAAATGAATTTATTTTAATATATTTTTTTCTTTTGATATTTAAAAACTCAACATTACCTGGCTGAACTTTGCTGGTATTTGTAACAGAATCTTCATGTAAGTAGACTTTCTTTATTGTTATTTTACTGTATTGCATGTGCCTCTGTGGATGTTGTTTGAGGACTAGTACTTCGTTCATAAAACAATGATGTTAGTCCAAGAATGTATTCAGGAGATAAACAAATACAGTTTAAGAAACAGTATCAGAGCACATCAGTCACACTTCCATCTGATGATGATCATTTGTAATTCATCCGAAATTTAGGTTTCAATTAATTTTGTGTTAGGGGATTTAGTGAATACAAAATATTCATACTGAAAGTATGCTATTACTTTTACCTTCATTACATTACAGAAACCATGACTGAAGTTAAGATTTTTTAAAAAGTAATGTCTAAATTTATTAGTATTCTATATAAATACAACAATTGTGTTTACTTTTTTGTGGCATATCATTATTTTTACATTATAAACCACATAAAATCATATTATTACAGCTGTCTTAAATGTGACTGCAGTCTCTAAACATTATTGGTTGTACACGAAAAGCTATGATTTGTATTTTTGGTCAGCTTTTCTGATTCTATGGGAAGTTACAGTAGGTGTGCAGTTATGTGTGAGAAGCCCTGGATTCGGCACTGAGGCTTGTGATGTAACCATGGAGTTTTCACATTGAGGACAGTGTATTTCTCAGCGAGCTACAGATCTGTTCCTGTGTCTGGTAGGTCGTGGGTTCGAATCCTATGGCCAGCAGAGTAATAATCACCATTGGGCCCTCGAGCAAGTGACTTACCCTGTGGCTTACCCTGCTCTCTACCCCCGAGCTGCCACTACTTACAAGTCACTTTAGACAAAACCATCTGCTAAATTATAATATTTTATATGTCTTTCAAAGAAAACGATAGATGCTGAATGCCAGATGTGATACGAAGTAGTAAAACATAGCTTAAATAGCATTGTGCTAATAGTCTTTTCGATCAAGAAACATGGTCGTTTTTGCGTTAAGGCTGTTGTGTTTGGTAGGACACGTAGTTGATAGTTGACATTACCGTGGTTAGAACCCACCTGTGATGAGCACAGTGGCTGCTATTGTGTTGATGCGTTGCCATGACAACGGTGGTGGCAGTGGTGCCCGTGTGCTGAGGGGTGGAGCTCTTGGTGAGTGTCCCGTCTCCTTGGCAGGGCTCATGTCAGTGCAGGAAAGGAGTGGAGCCACCATGATGGAACATTCCCTCACCAGTCTACTCGTCATCTTCCTGGCTCAGCTCGTGCTGAAGTTTTGATGTCGTCCTTGGCCAGAAGGACGCCAGCTTTGGTGTGATGTGTTATTCTTATAGACTGTAGAATTATGTCTTCAAGCACAAAAGTAATATTTATTAGTAATTTTTTTTGCAACCTAATATCGTCTCAAATTATGATTTGCTAATATGTTTCTTTTGAATTGATTGTGTCATTACTGAGTATACCTTCGTGGAATTATATCAAGGACGGATAATAGCTTTCAAGTTTAATACAATATAAAAATATGTTTTATGACCACTCATCAATGTTAAGCATTTTGATGGTGAGGAGTTGTCAGTAATATTTAGTTTTTACTGAGAAATATTTGAGTTGAACTTTTAATTCTTCTTGCTTTTTTGGTGCTATGTCTAGTGTTTTGTTTATTTTTGTTTGCTTATTGTAAGAGATCATGTTATGCACATCGTATTAAATGGAATTCTTTCTAATTGCTAAGTAATGATCACTTAATTTCACAGGGTAACTGTGAGCACAACATTTGATTATCTTTTTGTGATCTGAAGGCACTCCTTGGATGATGCTAATATATAATTTAAAGAAATTGGTGATGCTCTTGGATGAAATCATTTTGGACAAATTAATCTGCTAGTATTTTTCACAGGAAACACTATTAACGATTGATCCTTCGTCACCCTTGTCTTCAGTTTATGTTGCTGTCTGATGCCGCTAAAGTAACAGCTTCAAAAGCTGTGGACTGTGAACCAAAACCAAAAAAATGTTTGTTTAAACCTATATGCACTAAATATACAGAGAATTGTGGCAATATGCATAAGAAGGAAATGGTTTTATTAACATTTAAGTCATTTATTTATCTGTTAAAATCTCCTGTTAAAAATCTTAATGGGTTTTCTACTTTAAATTTTACTCAATGGTATGTGTTACGTTTTTCATGTCACATTTTTGTTCAAATGTTGTGTTTGCTGAACAAGTGCATAAAATTCGCCAGAGTTTTATTGGCATTTGTTTGTCCAGAAGCATTACATAGATAAATCCAACACAAAGTCCCGAAAACGAAAACAAACGAATATGCAACCAAACAAACAACAGTGAATAAATAAAAATGAATGTGCGTAATACAGAGCAGGGTGGATACTAAATACGCCATGAGATTCACGTCCAAATCATATACATTTCCTTCTGTGATGACTTAACATATTTGTTTCATTCCAAATAAAAAACCCACCCAATCCCTGCTTTGGTTCCATGCTTTTTTCTTAATGTAACATTTAACTTGATATGTGTGGATGAAACTGTAGCTAAATGCAATATTCTTAATTAGAAATTAAAGAGTCCGGTGTTGATGGTATTTTTAATGATATGGTAACTATGTAGGGACTTCTCCCACCTGAGCACTAAATCACAAAGTTATCACGCCATGACAATTATGCGCTTATGTAATAATTTACAAATCTTGATGTTGATCTTTTGTCCTGCATTCAAGAATGATTGATAGATTAAATTATGTGTAGCTGCTGTCAAATCCCTCTAATAGAAATCCTGAATATTACTATTTCAGGATACATTTATTGGCTTTACAGTGCAGTTTACCAAGACGTTTCCAGATACTTTAGTCTGGCTGTCAGGACCCAAGATCACACATTCAGAGGAACAGATGGAGGAGGTTTATCAGATCAGTTGGTGGAGGTTGAAATCTATTTTTTCAATAAAACATATCTGCCAATTCTATTAACCAAACACAGGCACAGAAGGTTCAGATTTCCAGCAGTTTGCATAACCAGTTAAGTACACATCTGGGTGGCCCCACCCACAATGCTTGTCTTTATGACACAGGGGACAGTGCTATTAAGGAAAACTTTTATTTTCTAAGTCTGCCCTCCAACACGGACCAAGGAAAATGCCTATTTGTGTGTGAGTGACCTGTGATGGACTGGAATGTCCCCCCTGGCTTGTACCAAACCCTGAATGGATTAGGCCACAGGCTGCCCCATGACCCTATACTGCAGTCTTTCTCAACCGGTTCTTCAGAGACTCCCAGTCTCCAGGATTTTACTTCCTGCCAGCTCTGGGTATGAACTGTGCTATATTACTGATGCCCATGCAAGCCCTGTTAACGCATTCCCCTGCCAGCTTGTGCGGAAGGTGGGTAGCTCTGCCAAACCATGAAAATCAGGCTGCAGTTGGTTGGGGCCAATTTCTCTGAGTGCTATATTACTGCTTTAGTTTCAAAAGCACTCACTCACCCTCAACTACACTGAGAACCTTAGATCAGTTTAGTACTGTCCAATTTACGATTGCAGAACACTGGGTGTTAAATTGAGCCTCGCCGTCAGCGTAATTGCCTGAAATTCATACCAGGCACTTGCATAGGTCCGTGTTAATGTTCTCCACTGCTATTAAGATTCTAAAATTGATCACAGCCTCCATATTGCTAATAATAAGCCTTTGTACGAAAGGACGGAGTCAGTTAACTGGGCCTTATAATGCTGATTTATTCCATCTGTTCCTCACATGAAGTATGAATTGGTCTGTTCCCTGTTTGTTGGACATTTTGCCCCTCGGCATTGTTAATATTCATTAGTCCAGTCTAACGGGCTTTTTGCGTGTTACTTTGTGTCAAACGTCCCCTTCACAGTGTTTAAAAGATGGTTAGAGTCACTGTTATTGTTACACTGAACAACGCTGTAGGACTAGGAAGAAGGCAGTCAGCAGGTGGCTGATGTCGAAATGACTCAGCCTGTGCCAAGGTGGCAAAAGAAAAGGCTTTTTCAGCTAAAGCAATAATCATTTTAGGAAAAACAAGTAGAGATCTCACTAGAAACCAGAAATAATTAAGTTGAGAAAAAAAGAAACTATTTCCGTCACCAGAAGGTGACAAAAGGGAAAAAAAGTTTCCTTGCCAGGCATTAACTCTGAGGGGTTTGTTTTCTTGAGTTGGCTAGAAATATTGGTTTCATTTTATAATGTAGGTTCATTTGTTATTTAACTTCATATCTTAGACATGCTTCCTATAGTTTTGTAATTTTTCAAGATGTTACTGTGCTAGACACAGAAAAACGGTCTGCTCCCTCTGCCCTACAGCAACTCGAAAATGTTTTGGTAGATGTTTTAGCTATAGGAGGAACATATGGCTCGTTAGCAGTCCTGATGCATCCTCACTCCTTTCCTGTAGAGGTGGAGATGGAGTTAAACTCCTCTCAGTGGTAAGGTGCTGCAAAGAGCTCACTAATGTGCACTGTCCGCTTCACACTCGCAGATCGCAGAATGCTAGCTTCCTTGTAAATTCTCGTGTAAATTGTTGACGGTATAGCCTTCATCTATTGGAGTCCTACCAATAAAACGTTCTCCCTGCCAATCTGATGGATGCCCTGTGGTCTCAGTGTACATGGAACAATTAGTGCATCTGTGCACTAATTATCTCTTTTGGAAAGAGGCTATAGAGAAGTAAACTGAAATATATCTGGCTGAGGTAAAACCCTTTCAAAGCAATGATTTTCCCAGCAAGATTAGTTTAGTTTTGTCCGCATGTGTGAATTCAAATAATGAGCAGCACCAGTATAGATTTTGCTATTGAATTTAAAGAGTATTTCAAACTTACCAGGTCACTTGCATTAAGTATTTCCATGCGTAAATTTCAGTAAAATTATACACCTGTCTCTTTAACTTTGGAGTGGAATATGAACCGGGCTGGACTATCGATAGAGTTTGCACCATTTACATATTCAGAGTTAGATATATATCCAAAGGCGAGATACAATGGCAGGACAGAGGCGAGCGGGAAGTGCTTGTGCTTTGTCCTTGAAGGGTAGGCAGCAGTGTGATTAATGACATGACAACCACTTTCCTTCAAATGTCCCCTTTCCCCTTGGAAGGTGCCACGCAGACATTTTTCAGCATTAGTCTGCTCAGTATTGGCCCATAGCATTAAGCAGGTTTACCCAAAGTAAGCTAATCATGTTTAATGTTATCCTTGTAGCCTAATTTATCTAACATAAAGATATTTCCTGTAGTATGACTTTAGCCATATTAGCTATATTTTTACATATTTACTAAACACATTTATAATGGGAGTAATGATTAAAATCAGGACTATGAATGGAAATCAACACAAAATTTAACATTATCTGCTTGGGGATAAACCCCCAAAAGGCCAATGTTCTAATCTTGGCATATAGTTTATAAAACAATGTACAGGACTATAGCCTGCTGATTCGGTATATATGGGGTAAACATCATAATGAAGGCACCATAATGAAACAAGCAAGATGACTGAAAAAGCACTATATATCATCATAATGATATATTATCACACAGTTTTTTCACTTATTCAAGCATAATGACACTTTTACTCAGCATTAATGCCCTTATATTATTACATAAGGAAGTAATTGCTGCATTGTGTGTGTATATATATATATATATATATATATATATATATGTATCCTGGGCTGTTCCCTGCCTCGCACCCCTGTCCTCCAGACCCCCCGCAACCCTGAACAGGACAAGTGGTGTCAAAAAATGGATGGATAGACATCGAACACTACATTCTTTGTCACAAATATCGCACTATGTTCTTTATTTCACACTATATTCTTTATTTTACATATATCTATCCTTCCATTTTCCAACCCGCTTATCCTTTCTGGGTCGCGGGGGGTCCGGAGCCATTCCCGGAAGCTGGGGAACAACCCAGGGCGGGGGGCCAGCCCATCACAGGGCACACGCCCACACCATTCACTCACACATGCACATCTATGGGCAATTTAGTGACTCCATTTAGCCTCAGCACGTTTTTGGAAACCAGAGTACCCAGAGGAAACCCCACGACAACACGAGGAGAACATGCAAACTCCACGCACATGGAATCCTGGTCCCAGATGTGTGAGCCAACTGTGCTAACTACTGCACCACCATGCCGCCCCCTATATAGATACAGATATATAGACAGATTAAACTGTCCTAATGTTTTCAGCTTAAGGAGTGTGCTGTGTGTGTGTGTATATATGTATATATATGTATATATATACAGCCCCAATTCCAATGAGGTTGGGATGTTGTGTACAACATAAATAAATACATCTCTGAAGGTACCATTAATGCTGCGAGGTACATACAGGTTTTGGAGCAACATATGCTGCCATCCAAGTGATGTCTTTTTCAGGGACGTCCCTGCTTATTTCAGCAAGACAATGCGAAGCCACATTCTGCATGTTAGAACAGCGTGGCTTCGTAGTAAAAGAGTGCGGGTACTAGACTGCCTGCAGTCTCCCACTGGAAATGTGTGGCGCCTTATGAAGTGCAAAATACAACAACGGAGAGCCCGGACTGTTGAGTAACTCAAGTTGTGCTTCAAGCAAGAATGGGAAAGAATTCCACCTACACAGCTTCAACAATCAGTGTCCTCAGTTCCCAAACGCTTATTGAGTGTTGTTAAAAGAAAAGGTGATGTAACACAGTCGTAAACATGTCCCTGTCCCAGCTTTTTTGGAATGTGTACAGGCATCAAATTCAAGATGAGTGAAGATTTGCAAAACAACAATAAAGTTTATCAGTTTGAACATTAGATATCTTGTCTTCGTAGTGTATTCAACTGCATATAGGTTGAAAAGGATTTGCAAATCATTGTATTCTGTTTTTATTTACGTTTTACACAACGTCTGCAATGGGGTTTGAGGTATGGAGGGTGCAGACCCCTCCAGACAGACATGGTGTAGGTGGGTTATTCTACAGATCTGGTGCCGTTTAAGAACTTTTAATGTCCCAGGATATATTACTGATAAGAATTTCCAGAACATTGAGAAAAATACACTTCAAGTCCTTGCATTTGTTTAATGTGAGGTAGAAAAGAGCAATAAAAATTAAGTTTTTTCAACATTTATATGTTTGTCATTATTTGGACTATTAGGAATGTCACCTGCCCCCATTAACCATCATTATAATAACATTATTCATTTTGAGGACACAATGTTAAAAATACTGCACATTTTAGTTGAATTGAATTAAGTTGCCCATTTTTCACACATTATACATTTTCTCTGAAAAATTAAAAAGAGAAATTAAAGTGCTTACCCTTGTCCATGTGTTTCTTTCAACCCCATAATACAACCACGTTCCCCTCCCCATAAAATAAAGTCGTGATCCTTTTCGACATCATTTATGAGGATGTGACATCATCAGAGCTTCAGATCGGCATGGTACCCATATATGCACATATGGGCTTTGTCATTTTCAGATTATCAACACTGTTAGGGTTACAGAAATGTGTTTTGTATTAATTAAGCGTCATCACATTTCTTAATGTAATAAGGTTGGATGCCTATTACAGGGTTGAATGTGTGTTACATCTTTGTAATGAAACAGAACAGCAGGGGAGCTACGCACGGCTACTCTTCTTAGACTTCAGCTCTGCTTTACTACCATTCTCCCTCACAGACTGGTGTCCAAACTGTCGGACATATGACTTCCACATTCCACCTGCCTTTGGATCAAGGACTTCCTGAGCGGCCGCACACAGGGTTAGAGTGGGCCCAAACTTCTCCACACACATCAGCCTCAGCACCGGCTCCCCACAGAGCTGTGTGCTCAGCCCCTTGCTCCAGACTGCGCCCAGACTGCATTCCTGCTCACCACAGTAACACCATTGTTAAGTTGGCTGATGACACCACGGTAGTAGGGCTCATCTCTGGGGGGGATGAGTCCGCTTACAGGGATGAGGTGGAGCGGCTGACAGCGTGGTGCAGGAACAACAACCTGGTCCTCAACACAGCTAAGACCAAGGAGGTCATTGTCGACTTTAGAAAGATGGCAGACAACATTCAGCCACTCTTCATTAACGGGGACTGTATGGAGAAGGTCTCAGACTTCCGCTTCTTGGGAGTCAACATCAGGGAGGACCTGACCTGGGGAACACACACTGCTGAGCTAGTGAAGAAGGCCCAAAAGAGACTCTACTTCCTGAGAGTTCTCAGGACGAACAACATCCCGGAGGAACTGCTGGTGTCCTTCTACCGAAGTACAGCAGAGAGCATCCTGGCTTACTGTCTCTGTGCATGGTTCTCTAGCTGCACAGTGGCAGAGAGGAAAGTGCTCCACAGGGTTATACAGGTCGCCCAGTGGATAGTCGGCTGTTCTCTACCCTCCCTTGAAGAACTGCACAGCTCCCGGTGTCTCAGGAACATCAGGCAGATGTTTTAGATCCATAAAGACTAAAACTAACAGACTAGGAAACAGTTTCTATCCTTCAGCCATCACCATGCTGAATGCTGCTAAGGTGACAACCTGATCATCTTCAAAATTCCCGTTGGACCATTGTCCAGCTTTAGCTGCTGCTTTCCAAATGTTGGTATTTGTGTTGTTTATTTATTGTTTGTCTATTTATTGGATTATTTGTTTTATTGTTACTACTTGTCTGTTGTTTTGATGTGACACTGGAGAAGATGTTCTTTTAAATTTTGTTGTTATGAAAACAACAATGACAATAAAGCATCTGAATCTAATATTTAATGCATTTTGTTAATTGCAAGTGATATTTAGTAATTAATGGGAATAATGTTGTTAATGTCAATTCCTGATAGTTAATTAATCAATTAATTGGTTAATTTTAATATCAATATGTCATTAATATTCATGTTAATGGCAACTTGTTGTTCAAGGATTCTCAGTATCAACTCACTAAAACAGGAATTTCAAATATATCTTAAAATGAATTATGCATGAATTATGGTAACCTGAGTCAGTATTTTTTTCCAATGTGTTTTATTTTTCTGAAGAGATGAAGAAAACATCTGTTAACTTGTTTTTTTTTTTTTTTTTTTTCGAAAATTTCTCAACATTTCTCATTTTTTCAAAAAGTTATTTACATGTCCACTCTGGTGGATTACGTGCATTTGACTGTTCAACTTCAAGCAATATGTCTTCAAAAGTCTAATGAATAGGACTGTGTATTATGTGAAAAGTATAAACATGTATTGGGTTTCAATACTGTTGAACAGAACTGTTATTCTAGAATAGTAGGACGGGCAAGATATACCTACTGTGATCAACTTTTCTGCCTGCCAGTCGTCCATCTTAGTTGAAAGGAATTTTAGGTGCAGTTACACCCTGGCGACTGGGTGAAAGCCTATGGAGTGATGCAATAGCGTCCACTGTAGTGGCTGATATGCAGTTATACCACTGAAACCTGTGCGTTTTCAAGAAAATTGCTATTGAATAGCTGTCCACTGTAGTGATCACCATGCATGAAAGGGTTAGGACTACTACCATCAAATCAGTATTCGTTGATTTTATAAATAGGTAGTAAGGGATGTATTAAAAGGCCTTGGAGGGTAAGCAGGATATGGAGTTGCAAAAGCTTGGGCAAAAGCCAAGGGGATGGGCTTTGAGCGGTACGGCCACCTCTCAACAAAGGGCTGAAAGAGACATGCTGATGTCACATAAGATGTCTCATACTGTAAGCTTAGGAGAAGATATTTCACCAAAGGAATCAGTTAACAGGTATGTGTGTGTGTGTGTGTATATGGTCATGTATAGTATGCATTACATTAGGGCAGGGCTGCCCAATCTTATCCACAAAGGGCCGGTGTGTATGCGGGTTTTCGCTGCAACTTCCTAATTAGATCTCTAATTAGAGGACTGATTGGCCGAAGGGTCCTCACGCGTGGGTTCGAACAGCTGATCTAAAAATTATCCCGATAACCTGCATACACACTGGCCCTTTACGGGTAACATTGGGAGAGTCCCTACAAAGATATAGATACCAAATCTGGGTATGTGTGTGTGTCTGTGCGTTGGTTTGCATACTGTAGATCACATTTGAGGACCAAATTGTCCCCAAAGTGTGGTAAAACCTGAATTTTTCCTACTTTTTGGGACATCTTCTCAGGTCCCCTTTTGGATAACCTCAGTTTTATAAAAATCTGTGACTGCCATCAAAAAACTAAAACTGCTAGAAGGCTTGTATTTGGGTTGGTTACGTATGGTTAAGGTTAGGGCTGGGTAGGGGTTCAGGGTGTCATAGCTGGGATTAGGGTTTTTCCTATAGAAATGAATGGAATACCCATTTAGATAGGTACGCGAGTCTGTGTCTGTGTGTGAGTCTAGGTGTGCATACTAATATGATTTCTGTGACACTGTGTGATGTTTGTTCTTCCAACCCTGTTATTGTGAATTCAACCCTGTTAAGTTATACATGTTATGGAATGTGTGTTTTTTTTGCATTTTTATATTAGGTAAACAAAATATAATGTTAATGTGTTTAGTTGTGTAAATAAAAAAATTATGGGGAGGGGGGTATTTTTGCCACCAATGGACTAGTTGGCCACAATGAATAATCCAATCATTTTTGACCTGGAAACTCACCGAAATTGTCAGACGGGTCGGGCACCCCTGGTATAGGCGGAGAACGGCATTGAGAACGAAGGACTCCCTCTCATAAGACTGGCCCACTGGGCAAATTTATTCGTAATGTAAATAAAAGTGTACTCCTTTTCTTTTTATAGGTAATGCTGGTGGAAGACCTTCATATACAGGATGTCACTTCACTAAGCACTTTAAATAATTACATAATTTGTCTAATTAATAATGTCTCTAAATAAGCCAAGGGCCTCAGCTCTGAGTATGTTAGAAGCTGGAGGTCAACTGTAAACTGGATCATCTGCTTTGGGTTTGTGTGGACGGTCTCATTTTGTTAATATTTCCAGTGTGGTTTGAGCTACATCTAAATCACTATACTGGTTTTCAGAGCATTTACTGAGATATGAGACAGCAGGGAAAGATATATTGAAAATTGCAGACTTTGCAAACTTGCATTGCAAGCTTGTTAGTCAATTTCAAATTAATACAAATAAAACCAATAACAAGCAGAATTGCTGGTCAAACTTCCAAGCCCTGTAAAACAATATTTGAATAATTACTGTAAGCATTTCACTATTATCTTTCTATATTTGTTCATTTGACAAGCCAGAGTTCCCAGGTGAGCTCTAGCCTCACTGTTCAGGGTCATCTAGCCAGACTGTTCTAATCTAGACACTGCTCAGTGTGATCTAGACCAGTGTATTTTTTGAGTCATGGCACATTTTTACATTTAAAAAATCCCACGGCACACCACCAACCAAAAATAACACTCTGTAGGCTAGTTTTTTTGACTAATTAAGTGAAATTGGATAATTTCCCATGGTACACCTTACAATCTCACATGGCACAGTGGTTGAAAATCCCTGACCTAGACTCACCGCACAGTGCAATTCGTCCTCACTCCTCCATAGGATGCAGTCTCACTGTTCAGTGAAATCTGTTCTCATTACTTAATTGGGGGCAGTGGCTCAGCGGGTTAAGTTTCTGTTCCTGTGATCAGAAGGTTGCCAGTTCAAGCTCAGCCTCGCTATGTTTGTGGTTCCTTGAGCAAGGCCCTTAACCCCCAGCTCCCTGGGGGCTGCACGAGGTGGCTGCCCTTCCTGGCAAACTTGCTGTCATGGAGAACAAGCCTGGGGGATGTGAGAAGGTAATATAATCCAGCCGCACTGTTGAATGAATGAATGAACGATGATGCAATGACACCTATAGCAGGCTGCAGAGTTTTATGAGTCTTCTAGAGGATTTGCGAGATTTAGGCTTAATCTCAATATTTAAGTCTAGACTAAAAACACACTCAGTCTAGCTCTAGCTAACCGCTCACTCCTAGTTAGGCCTACAGTGTGAGCTGCAGAGCTGGATGGGGATCAGTGTCATTGGCTTTGGATGAACTGTACAGTCAGTGCTGTCACTCTAGCTTCACACTCCCTTGTGGAATTGAAGTGGTGATGTTCAGGGATTCCCCATGCCTGCGTTCAGGGACTCCCCATGCCTGTGTTCAGGGACTCCCCATGCCTGTGTTCCCACCTGCCTCTCCCTCCTACTTATGCTGCCATAGTCATATCTGCTGAAGCTTATACACTGCAGTCACCTAACTGTTTGCACTGCCTCTAGTCTCCCCTACTTTGGCTAATGCACTGTTATTTTTTATTTCTTCAACCCCTCCTGGCGTGTGCTGCCTGGAGATGAAAAAAATTGAGATCTTCTAGCTACCCTGCTGCCTGCAATGTCTCTACTCCCTGCAACATCCTTCCTGCCTGCCTGCCCTTTGCTCCTGTGATGCCTCTTCTTCCTTCCCTGCTGCTGTTCCACTGTTCATCCAGCTGTCATGCCTGCCTGCCCCCCTGCATCGAGATTCAAATCTTAAAATTTGTACCGTGTGAATTAGGACTTCGCCATCCTGTTCATTTGACCTTCTCTGCCGGCCCCTGAAGGATCAGTTCCCTCTTTGCATCTGGTTCCTCCCAAGGTTTCTTCCCTCTAGGGAGTTTTTCCTTGCCCCTGTCGCCTCTGTCTTGCTCACTGGGGCCATTGGGCAGAGATAATGTGAAGCACTTTGAGACACTGTAATGTTGTGAAAATGTGCTATACAAATAAAACTGAATTGAAATTAAATTTAGAACCTACGGGGACAAGAGATATTATAAATCTGCCCATTCTAAAGATAATTTAATGAACACGAATAGACAAAACTTAGGGTGGTTTTGCCTACTCTGTCTGTCCATCATCCAGAATAGCGCCCATGTTTCCTCTTCAGCTGCCTGTGCATAGCGCTAGTGCCACTGTGGTTTGCCATCGAAACTTTGCACAGTGTACAAACCACCTTTTTGTTTTGTGATATGTACCGCTCCCATAATAACGTAGTGGTATTGAAGGAAAACATTTATTATAATGAACTGAAGTGTTTTAGAAATGAAAAAGGTAATCTCATTTAAATAATAGTTAAGAAAAGATGTGGTATCTTTAAATATTTACATTTACAATTCCCGTAAATCTGTAAAATTTATTTTATGGACCACATCTGACTTTGCTTCCATACTTATAACTACTGTACTTAAAACAAGTTAGCCCCCTAAAGTATTTGTTGATGCAACTGCTAACTCATGTGCAGGAATTCAACATTTTTTTGTGGGGTAGTCAGTTGACACCTGGTGACCTGGTATTCTGTTTTTGTTTTTTCTGATCCTGCGGCAAATCTCTCCGACTCTGTCCACAGCTTTAATTTCTCCATGGCTCGATGCCCCTGTTGGGTTTCCCGCATCTGTTCCATCCCCC
>JAODKM010000035.1:12626159-12646168 GCA_026780845.1 Petrocephalus sullivani | reverse complement strand
GATGGGTGGTGCGTAGGGTTTCTGCTCATTGCCACCCCCCCCCCATGACATTTGTTTCTATCTGCCATTCTCCCTGGAGGAAGTTCTATGTGTTAAATATGCATTACTGGTATTTATTACATATTAAGTGAGATTGGTGACATCATACAAGGTCACTATGGAGATTAACGGTGACAGTTTTATCTAGGCTATACCACTTCACCGGGGAAAGATTTTGATGGAATCTGAATAATCTCTGTTGGGTTGAAAATAAGAAAATATGGTTCGAACTCTCTGCATTTGTATTTAAAGGTTGTTCATCAGGATTTCTGCATTTCTCACATAGTACTTAATTTCCTAGAAGACACAGGGCGATCCTTGGATGCTGCTCAGTGATTCTTTTTGGCCACTGTTTTCAGTAAAAATGGCTTGTGTTAAGCTGTGAAAGCAGAATGAATATGGGCTGACACAGCCATGTCACCCTGCTTACTGTGGCTTCCAAGGGGAATCCCCAGCCACAATGAATGAAAGAGACTTTACTGTCACAGAATTATACCACATGGAATCCGTGTTTTATGTGGCACTCTTCTCTGATCTACACCAGGGCAGTAGCAAGCACAAACATCACAACAGTGTGCTCTGCCTCTCACTCCTAAGTGCTTTGACTTATTTTCCCATAATCCCTTGTGCCCTGCTCCCTGCTTCTGTATGCTCTGCCTCTGACTCCTATGTGCTTTGTCTCCTATTCCCATAATCCCTAGTGTCCTGCACCCAGCTTCTATGTTCTGCCTCTGACTCATATGTGCTTTGACTCCTATTCCCATAATCCCTTGTGCCCTGCCCCCTGCTTCTGTGTGCTCTGTCTCTGACTCCTAACTGCTTTGACTCCTATTCCCGTAATCCCTTGTACCATGCCTCCTGCTTCTGTGTGCTCTGTCTCTGACTCCTAACTGCTTTGACTCCTATTCCCATAATCCCTTGTACCCTGCCCCCTGCTTTTGTGTGCCCCATATTCCCATGTGCCAAGTCACATACTCCTACATACTCCCACATGCACTCATGTATACACAATCCCAGCAGAAAGTGAGCCATAGTCACACTGAATCATACAGTCCTAATATGTTTATTTCCATTTGAGTCCATACAGAATAAGACTAGCGAGTGAGTGAGTGATCTACAGCTGTGCATTGTAATCAGTGATGAGTTAAAAAAAATAACTGGCATAATATTACTTCCTCGCTCTCTGAGTAACCAGCGGTGGGTAATCCAGGTCTAAAGAGTACAAATCCTGACCAGGATTTTGTCTCAACCAACTGGTTGAGCACTCTGCAACAGACTCTTAATACTCAACTGGTTGGTTGAAACAAAATACTGGTTTAAGTTTTTACTCCTTGGACTGAGTAGGGCAGCACACTTTAAGTCACGCATATCCATGAAAAGTATATTCCTCCAATTGCAGAATCAGCTTTCACTATTACTACACAAGCTATTCGCACACTCTTTTTGATTTTTGCTTTATACCAGCCATTTCCCCATCTTTAATTATATATTTTCTGTTTTAAATACCAATAATTCCTTGAATATGGAATGTGATGTAAGAAATATATTCAAATAGTTTTTAGACCCACTGGTTTATCCACTAGTCAGACATTGTCAGTTGTGCTATTTCTAAGATCACCCACCTTCAATGTAGTTTTTATGTTTCTGTCACATTAAAATTCAAACAGAACAGCATGAAGACACAAACCATCGCTAGAAGTTCGAAGAAATCAAAAAGTCACCGGCAACTTATAAAGTTAACATACAAATTTAAATAGTGAAACAACACCCCCGAGCCATATGGTTTGGGAGACATAATTTAGACAAACAATTAATTTACATATTAAAAACCTCAGTGAAAATAAAAATTTGTCAAAATGGGTTCTGACTGTGGATAATATACAGTATGATCTCATAATATGTACTATGCTTTTACATACAAAGAACTGAGATACACCATCTCTAATGCAGTTTTCGGTAATACAATGTAGATACCAGCGTGTGCCACACCTTTCTCCCTATCAGATCACAAAAAGAAGGAACAGAAAGACTGATCCAGACACCAAACTGGCTGTGTAGCTTGTTTTTATATGGCTGCCTGGGGCTTAACAGTCCCTTTGCTGGATGCAGTTCACAGTTCCTTCAATAGGGGGCAGCGAGCAGAAAGGCTGCAGTCCATAGCAGGCACAGGGAGGCGTGCTTGGATAGGCATGTCCCACTGACGTCGTGAACAGCACCCGGTTCTAGGAATTTCCAGAGAGAACCCGTCATACAGGAAGCCACTCGTGTGGTTCGGGAGCACTGACAAAGTGAAAGCTATTACATTCTTTCATAATTTACCCTATTTGATACTCTACATGTTGTGAGGGAACCAAAGGCCCATTTCACACAATGATTAATTCCTCCCCTTCAAAAAAATGCCATAAGGAAAAAAATCAGTTAATTTTGTTATTTTGATTTGTTAGTTTCACAACACAGGACCCTGTACAGGATTAGGAGTCAGAGAAGATAGACAGGCTGATAAATGGATGGATGTTAATTTCAAAGGCCTCTATTTCTAACTCGTGAACAGGCTTTAATAATAATATAACACATGCAAATTATTGCATCGGAACACCTGCTCAGGTTCAAATGTAGCTGTAACCATTAACATCATCAACTCCTGGGAGATTTTTAAAGGATGAAAAATGCTTGCATTTTTTTATTCACTTGTGTGCCAACTGGCATGAGGAAGTTGCGGAAAGAGTTGAAAAGATAAAGTTGGATAAGAACTGCATAGGCTGTTACATAGCGGCAGTGCTAATACGACGTTATACTTACCATGCAGCATCATGCTAGTGTTAGTGTTTCCCATCATGTTTGCGGCGACGCAGGTGTAATTGCCGTAATGTTCCTCTGAAACGTTGTAGAAGACCAGCCTGGATTTTTTACCGGTGTTTTCTATCTTTGCCCCATTCAGTCCAGTGAAGATCCTGAAATAAAAGTCACACATTTACAAGACTGTACATCTTAAAAGACATACAGGTAAATCACATCTGTAAATTTTTGTTAATATTCAGTGCCCAGTGTTTCCGGTAGATGAGTATATATTAAGCATCTCCGGAAGTAAAGAGTATAAGATACTGGTTTACGCTGCACAGGAGGCCAGTGCATCACAGGACACCCACCCCCAAAGACTGTAAACTGCTAAAGGAAATTTTACAATGTCACTTAGACTAACTGTATGTCTATGGACTACAGAAGAAAGCCATAGAACTGAGAGAAAACATGAGGAGAACATGCAAACACAGGCACACATACAGTCCATGTATTCCTATCGTTATGGAGACCCTTCATTCATTCCTATGGGCATGAATTCATTCCTAACTCCATTTATAACAGCTTTAACCCCTACCCAGCCCTAAACCTTAACCACAAGTAACCAAAGAAAATACAAGACTTTTGGCATTTTTACTTTTTTGATTGCAGTCACAGAATTTTATAAAAATTTCAAAATAACAGGTTTTCATCACATTATGGGGAAACTTGGTCCCCACAATGTAATACATACATTATATACATAACCCATCCCACATGCACACACATATACAATGCTGGAGGCTTACCCACTGAGCCACCATCACAGCTGTTATTACGAATCTAATTACAAATTAAGGACCTAATATAAATTCACTATACTGAGAAATATTCACCACATGCATATTTAGAGACACGTGACATTATTTAGAAATAGAACTTTCTCTCATCACTTATTACACATAAGCCTGCGAGATGTTAGTTAAACACACACCTGCTGAGCGTTATCCATTACGCTCTGACCACAATAAACGAAGATTTATGTCCCATCAATATAGGTTCAGATCAGTTGAAACGGACATCTGCAGCCCCACCCCCTTTGGCCGGTACTTGCCTGCGACCTTCTCGGTACCACTGAAACTCCACCCCTGGGATGGCCGAGGCCTCACACTGCAGGACGCCCTGCTGCCCCTTGGCGGCGCCAGTCGCCCTGGCACTAAGGATGGATGGCGGGTCTGCAGGCCACATTACACTCAATTAGACCAATCAGAATGGAGGGTGGGGCCTAATGATGAGGTCAAGCTCATCAGAAAGATCACAGTGCAGGGTTTGTTAACCAATCAGTTGTGAACATTCATAAATAATACATTGATGTTTGGAGTGATTTAATTGTTTTTGGTTGTATATTTTTAATCATTCATGTTCCAAATAAATACAGAGAACTGATAAAATGATGTATGTAGGGATCTGCATCTCTATCTCAAAGGCTGATCCAATACATCTCGATACACTGCCAACGTTCTAATACATTGATACATCGGAAAGTACTACTAATATGATATTACCCCTACTGCGACACAGTGCGATTCTTCATGATTCAATTCAACAAAATGCAATTCAATGCAATACCCTATGCAATTTATTCAGTATGGAACAGATACAGAAACAGTATCCTGAGTTCATCCATAATTTTATCCAAGGAAATTGTATCATGACATGAATTTTTATGACAGTGCATGCATTGAATCCTGTCATTTTAAACATCCAAGCTGGCAGCATAGGCAAAGTCTATGGCCAGGTACCGGACGCTAGCTGCCGATGAAGACAGGGCTAAGGGTCCAGTCAGAGATGATACCCTATGCCTCCCGCTGCCGTGAGCCAGCACGCACACCATGGACTATGCTCTGTCGATAATGTGAATTGATGTTAGCCGTGAGCTTACAGTTGACTGTGACGTGCACCGTTCCCACATCAGGAGCCGAGATGTCGTTGCTGGAGGCACACTCATAAATTCCAGATTGTTCTTTGGTGATCGCTGTGATCTCCATGTATTCGCCTTCAGACAGGAATTTGTTTCCTGGAATAAAAAGACAATATAAATTTTTCATGGGCACATTATAATTCATGCTAGAGGCAAAAACAACTGATGAACAGATGAAGTCCGACATTCTAAAAGTACGCTTTTAACCCATAACCTTTCCTAATCGTCCTTTTTCATAGAAGTGGAAATTATTACGGCCAAAATACAGAGTAAATAAGTTAGCCAGTCATCAAACGGGGTATCCAAGCTTATTTGTGGTATCCAAATTCTAATAGCCACACCTTAGGCATATTGGTTGTTACAGGGAGGCGGATAAGGGACAACCGGAGGGGTGACAGAGCTAGATCAGAGCTGCCTTTAAAATACTGTTAAAAATAGGGCAAAAAATGATCAGTTCCGCTGCCGAGCCATAAGTGAATTACCTATATTTACGTTATCGTTGGAGTGATGTATCGCACAGTTCAGATTTCAATGTACGGTTGTGCTCAATTACAGTTTTTATACACATAGAGTGAATACAGAGTTAAAAAAAAGTCACGAATCAAATTGCAATCGCAATATCTGTCCGATAAATCGCAATTCGGTATTTTCTTAAAATCGTTTAGCTCTAGTTAAAAAGTTAACAGGTGGGATATCTGAATTGCACACAGAGCAGAGCATTTTTTTGGTCACTTTTTATAGGGGCATCAGACTGCAGTGCATCATGGGAATTGGCTCATCAAAGCAAAACTTTCTGCAGGTAAAGATATCACAATTTATTCACTGGTTTATCGAATGTTTTGATCCATCCTTTAATTTGTGACTAATTTATCTCCTTTTTTCACCATGACTATCAGGTCTTAGCTTTGAGATATGACTGGGGTAGACAGGAAATGCCAACAACACAATGAAACCCATCTAAGTTCCAGTAGCTACTGCGAAGCCTCCTATTCTTGCTGAGATCTGTGGAAACTGTAATTGACGGCAACGAGGGAGAATGGAGGTTGTGCAAGGCCACATGCGGAGACAGGGACAGTGTCCTGAATGAGGCAGGTCAGAGTGAATGCAGCGGTGATCCGCCGTCACACTGTAGGCCCATCTGCATCCTCCTGCGGGTGTCACAGGCGCAAATGAAACAGACTCACGCGGCCGAAGAGACAGACGTTCTACATGGATTTGTCTGGAAAGTCCATCACATGCTGCAGAAGAATTTTAGCCAGAGTGTGGATTGAAAAAGATCAGGAATAAAAAGTACAGAATGTGAGGAGCAGTAATTAAGACACTGAGCAGGCATTCCATAAATTAAATGACAGAATGACACAATCAGTTCAGACAATGGAGGAGAACTTTTGTTTTGTGCGTTTGTTTATTGTTTATACCATTTTTTCCTACTTATACTACTGTTCTTAACTGATATTCTATGTTGTCTATAAATGTACGCACCAGTTCTGCCAAAAACAAACTCCTTCCAGGCAGTCAGTGACCGAAACATCCCATAATGACCTGATCACACCTTACACCTGTCCAGAGTAAACAAGCGCCCAGCATAGTCCCCAATCCCACCTTCATTAATGTGTCCTTTAACTGCTGGCCTCACCCAGGACACAGAGAGAGAATCCTTTGACGCTTTTAACAAATGCGAATCTCCCTAATGAGGCTCTTAATTAGTCTGGCCTATCTACACTCAGAGCTTTGGGTGGCTCTGAAGCGTGAACATCTCTTGTGTGCAACCAAGAAACACAGCAATTAAAATAATACTGCATCTTTGATCATTAGGAGGGAAAATTGCCCTTTAACACATCATTTATGAGCATAAATGATGTTACTTTTTATTTCACATACAATACAAATCAGTATGTCAATATTCTTACCTGGCATAGGGATCAGCATTGTGACCATATACCTCTAGGGCAGGGCTGGGGAACCTGATCCATGGAGGTGTAGGTGCATGTTTTTGGGATGACCTCTCAATTAGCCAATAATAAAGCAGTGGTTCTCAATTCCTGTCCTGGGGACCCACTGTTATTGGCCGATTGAGAGGTCATCCCAAAAACCTGCACCCACACTGGCCCACCATGGATCAGGTTCCCCACCCCTGCTCTAGGGCAGTATTTCCCAACTCGGTCCTTGGTGACCCACAGACAGTCCACATTTTTGCTCCGTCCTAGCAGGGAGCTGGGAGGGAGCACAAACGTTGGGCCTACTGTAGGTCCCGGAGAACAAAAAAAAATTCACAAAAAAATGATAATGTATTGGGGGGGGCAGACCTGTGGACTGACTGGCCCTACTGTCTCTACTATGCCAGTTCCATAAGGTGGACTCCTGAGATGCATTTCCAGCTGTCCTGAAGGAGGTTCCACATATGCTGAGCACTCATTGGCTGCTGTTCCTTTACTCGCTCCTCCAAAACCATTTCTATTGGGTGTATGTCAGGTGGCCAGGTCATGTGATGCGACACTATCACACTCCTTTGTACTGTAGGTGGTTTGGTACGTCCAAACTTTTGACTGGTACTGTATATCTCTATGCCTGAAAAAAAGATCCAAGGGCTGATGGACAGAAGCTGGTTATAAATTATTTGTATGTAATATTATTTTATAAGTTATACAGCATGCTCCCCTCAGCTATACTACAGTAGAAAAGCTGGGAAAGTTTTAACATACATATCACTACTGTAAATATCTGTCTAACAATATGGATTGTTTCCTTACAGCATTGCACTCACTCAAAACACATTTAAACACATCTACTGTTTCTCGGGCACAGTGAGTCTGCATTTGACTGTCGGTAATATCACATCAGCACATCAGTTAAGTGCTTATTCAAACTATAGAAATAAACTGAACTGAATTGACCTGAATTTCCCGGGAAGCCTCTCGCTGACCAGCAGTCCCTGCTCAACTCTATCTAGGGGCAGAAGGTTCACGGTCGACCTCAGCCGGTCAGGACGCTGGGGGCAGCCAGCTTTGCCGCTGTGTCATTTCCAGCTCGCTAAGCTTCTGGGATAATGTTTTGGGCATGTCGCATTGGAAAATGCGCCCAATCCATAGCCCACGCTGTGGAAAGCAGCCTTTGCATGGGAGCATGCTTCTCTTACCTCGCGTTAAATGGTGCCTCCATGTGACGCTGGGCTCTGGTCTCCCGGTAGCTAGACAGATGAGCCTGACGTTGCCGCCCTCGTTCACTGTCAAGTCTTTGGATATGTTTACAATCCTTGCCGGAACTGCAGGATGACAAACACAATGCAAAATCACGCTCTTTTTAATTGCATAATTTATGCATTTTTCACCAAATTTGTATCGGCCCATAACCCATAAAACGACCCCAATCTCCCCCTCAGCACACGACATCCACGCCGACGCAGGGAGGATGGAGACCAGCACGCACTTCCTCCTTTGATGAGTGAGCTGTCAGCCGCCCACTTCCTGGGGGCTCCAAGCTTCCTCGAGTGTCACAAGAGCTCGGTTCCACCCGCAGCCCTGCGGGCGTCCAAATGACAAAAGATGTCGCTGGAAAGCGATGCAAGTTGGAAGAAGCCCCAGCAAAGGTCAGCTCATTGGGTCTCCTTGCCGCTGGCTGAAGCGCCACACTGCAGAGGTCCAGGTCACGTGGCTCGCAATAAAATCATCTGTACTTTTCTCAGCTCCCTAGATTACACAGTGATTTCCTTCAGCAACGATGCATCACGCCAAAGAAATCACAGGAAACAGAAACTTTATACCACTGCGACTGTCAAGAAAATACCACCGAAAATATTTAAAAATAGAAGTCTATAGTAGGTGATTCTAAAAAGAGTCAACGGAGACAAAAGACTCGGGGGTTACAGAACGGAGGCGCGGTGAGGCCACAGAGCGTGTGCTGGTGAATCATTCTTTGGAAGTGTTCAGTGTGACCAGAATTTTAAGCTATAGAAAAACATTTAGAACTGCGGCATGTTGGTTTTACCAGACTGTTTCATTCTGTCACCGGGTTTATTTTGGTTCTTCGGCAGAATGACTTTGTTCAGTCAAAGGTCATGTTGAGCTGCAGGATTTATGTTGGAAAACTGTGTCAGACTTTTAGAGCACTGGAACCTCATGCAAATAATAACATCATTATGAGTGTATTTTATTCAGGTGAAGGATTGGTCATACGTAAGAGTTTATGCTTTGTTTAGTCACTTCTAGCCCCCGCAAAGGCAGAGGGGTGCCGAGGGGCCGCTGACCTTGTACTATGAGGTGTACCCTTGAGGACTTCGGCTTCCTGTTCGTGAGAATGGAGCAGACATAGGGACCTTCGTCGTGCACGTCCACGTTGCGGATTTGAATGCTGTACTCGGTGATGGGCGTGTCGTTCACGAGAACCACGCGGGGGTCCAAGGACCACTTCTCCTGGCCGGCAAACAGGATGGTGGTGCGATTGAGCCACGCCACTCTTGATACCTTCGTGTCCATGATGCATCTGCGTGGGGGGGGGGGGTGGGGGGCACAGAGGATACCAGTATAATAAAAAACACATTTACTGTTCTATATTTTACGCACATTTTCTACTTTATTTATAACAACAGCAAATTCATTTTAATTATTTAACAATGCTAAAATGCTAGAATGTATGGAATGCAAAAAACAGGGTTGGGCCTGTGGCTTCTAATAGTGTACTTGCCATTTTGTAACCTAGAACTGTAATGCATCTAATATTGTACTTGCCATTCTGTAACCTAGAACTGTAATGCATAGTTAGAAGATGATTTACTTGCTCCTGGAACAATTGGCCAGAAGATGAATGGCAGTGAGAGTGGGTGGCTAGACGGATTGAAGGATAAATAGTTCAAGAGCAAAAAAATATTAAAAATAGAACCAGAAGCACAGTTACTGAAACATGTGGCCTGGAGAGCCCTTATGACGTTAAGCCTGGGAAGTTCAGAGATAGTGAGAACCTCGTTGGCAGTTCTGTTATTCAACACCAACATGCGTCTCCAGAAACACTGCGGCTGGGAAGGAGACACTATATTCCTACCAAAATCAATTTTACTCCAAATGCTCCCTGCGCAGCAGGTCACGAGGTTTCAATCCTCCATCTAGTTTACAGCAAATTCTGCAGTAAATGCTCTCCAACCAAATGCACCCCCAGGCAACCCAGCAGAACAGACTTTACATGAAATCAAATTTGTGTCAGAATTTCTAAACATTTCATGATTCCTTATAACGTGAAATGAATTCATTTTCTTTAAGAATATATAGGAGCAACATATATTTCAAAGCCTTTATTAAAGTGCACAAACTTCGATAATTAAAAGCAGTTTAAAACTTTCCTCTGAGGTGTCCCATTAAAGAGGACAATCACGGCACAAGCCTGGGTGGCCCTTACAGGCAGGAAGCAGGATGCTGGGTCTCCAAATGGCTGCTGCAGTGAACAGATACTCCCCCAGAAAGGAGAGACAATGCTGTACCAGTACCCAACCTGACCTGACCATATATTTGCTCAAATTCTTTATACATTTAGTATTTAGCAATGTACTCACTGACACACAGTATTAGCAAAACTGGATGCACATAGTTTTAAACCATCGAGTAATTCAAAAATCCCATCCTTGACTGATTTTTTTATTCACTGATTACTATTGGCAAGTAGGAGGTGTTTGTCAGGAACATTTAGAGGATGATTCACATAGACAAGCTGTTCTTTTTCATTTTAAAACTGCATACCCCTGGTTCTTGGATGGCCCTGGTGGTTGCAATGCAGCCTCCCACCACAAGAGGTCAGGGTTTGACTCCCAGCTCTGTGCATTTATGGAGTTAGGGTTAGCTAATAGAACAGTTCTGCCCACGTTTATGTCCCTTATAAAAAACACATCTCTCACTCTTTGAGACTCTTTGAGAGTAATAAGCATTAATCATACAGCCTTTAAGCAAATTGGTCTTAGAAAAACAATTCTGCATTTTATATGAGCTCCACTCTTGTTTTAGTAATAAACTAGAGGCTTCTGAAATGACATTATCTTACCATTTTTTTATTTTTTTTATTTAACCTTTAATTAACCAGGTTAGTCCCATTGAGATCACAGATCTCTTTTGCAAGGGGGACCTGGCCAAGGTAGCAGCATGGAAACAACAAAAATTGGCTTCTGTTTTAATTTCTTGTCATGTCAAGGGCTGAAATTTTGTGGATTCAGAGCTTTGGCAAACCTGAGCCCTGAACACAAACGGAAGGATTATATTACAGAGCATGCTCTTTATACAGTTAGCACATTTACAGATAGAGACACAGCATTATTTTACCTCCCAACCTGACGGCCTTACTTTTCAGCCCACTGTGCTTAGTTTGGCAAAAACAAAAATATACGTAAAGTTTTCTCTAAATGCAGGTGGAATTGTTTTTTAATAATTAGTAAATCAATAAGAAATGTTTTGTTATGCCTATCTAGCATAGTACAGTATCTAGTATAATTGTTTGTTTACAGTATTGTAAGACTGAGCATAATGGACAAGAGGCTGGCAGAGGTGATACATTTACAATGATCGTTTTGCAATGTTTGGTACGAAACGGGGAATTCATTATCACATTACTATAGAGTATTTTTCCAGTCTGGCTAGTAGGTACCAAAGTCAAATGTTTGGCTACATTTTTTCCTGAAATCACTAAATCACCTCAGTTCTAGGAAATTCGAATTTGCCATCAGACACTAGGGCACTTAAAATGTAAACCTGTTCCCTCAGTTGTTCATAGTGATTCAGATTTTTATTTTTTTGAGATAAGGTGAGGTGACTGTTTGGTGAAAACATCTCATGAAACTTTAGCAACAGAACTTTACAAATATGATATGAATCCCCTATTGTAAAGTAAGCGTTTACAAAAATGAATAATAAATATATTCATGACCCAATTTTTTCAGCGCCAGCTGTTCCATCTGGCACCTGCTCAGAAACATACCCGCAGTAGGAGAAATATGCCGTTAGCCACTTCTTGAATGATTTCCAGTGTGCATCATTGTGCAAATGAAGTTTAACCCGACTGCGAAATCTAAGGAAATGCAGGCACAAACAGAGCTTAAAATATAAATGCTTAATCTCAATGATTTTCCCACAAAAAAAGAAAAAAAATCAGGTTAATAGTTTGCGCCCACAATTTCACATAACTCACTTTGCGGTCCCAAGCCAGAGACCACAGCACAATCTTTGCTCCTTGGAGACCACAGACCCCAGAGGCGCAGTTCCTCCTGTACAGCACAGAGCACAGAGCAGTCTTTCTTCTCCCAGACCACTAAGTGTTTGCTCCTGCAGACCACAGGCACCATAACCATCCTTGCAATTACAGACCGGGGAGCAGTCTTCGTTCTTCGTACTATATACCACAAAACGGTCCTGACCTGTTGAGGGTTACTCATATATCTTGTGTGACACAAATGAGTTCCACAAAACAAGCGAACACACACACCTGCAGCCTCACACTGACTCTCTCCGTCCCCATATATTGATTTCAAGTGCAACATTTGGTCATAAGACAAAGTTGGCTTTTAATATGCAAGCTGCTTTTAATAATCCCTTTGGGGCTGTGTTATACTAGGAATAATAAATTCGGCCTGACAAACGAAATGTGCGAAAAATTAGGTAGCCTGATTATTTTTGCGGCTTTCGTAGACTGCGGGGATGAAAACTTTGCCAGGTAATATTGCTGATGTTTTTTCTGGGAAAGGCAAATGAAGCAATATGAGACAGACCACCTGACATATACAAAGACATCACCTCAATGGCATATGTTCAAAGCGTCGCGAAAATGACACTGAACGATGACAGCTGGAAATGATGGGTTTCGGAAGAAAAAAACCTACTTTAAAAGGGCAGTGTCGCCCTGCCTGACGGTGACGTTGTCCATGGGCTTGGAGAAGGTCGAGTCGCCGCTCTGAGCCGGAGCTCCTGCAGGCAGAAGGAAGAGCAGTCTTAGCGCTATCCCGGCCAGGAACCTCCGGCGCGGCGAGAAGCACCCGCAAGAAGCCATCCCCGGCCAGCAATGCAGAAATCCTTCGGCTGAGCCCAAAAGTTTGCGAAAACAGAATTTCAGGAAACCTCAGTCGCTGCACGATCGATTAACCAATTCACATATACTAGTTTAACAGTCTTTTACATTTAAATATCCAGTATATCATAATTAATAGTCCACAGTTAGCCTGTTTTAATAGTTAAATTCTGGATATGAGAAAAATGCAACACAAAACATCTCTTTTTAGATTGAAACGCAATCTTCTTTGACTTTTGAATAATATATATATATATTTTTTTATTTATCCATTGAAAACTCCCAAATGTGCAAGCGGCTCCTCCCGTGCGTACTTCTCTATGAAAAGCTTAATGTTTCAAAACCAATTCGTCAGCGAAAAGTTAAAAGAACCAAGCGGGAGTTTCCATAGAGAATTTAAAAATTTCACATATGCATATTATATAAGTATGTATTTGCTGGCGTATAGCTCAGTAAAATGCAGCGAGGAGAAGCGCGCAAGACTCCTGTCCTCGGTGCCGATGGTCTCGGCGCAGCATCCCAGCGGCTCCTCCCCTCCAAACCACCGGAGAAGCGGCTAAAATGGTCGCCAACCCGGCAACTGAGACGAGACATACAGTACCTGTCACTCTAAGTCCTGTATCTATAAAAGATATTAATATACACAGGTTGCGGGCAAAGACTGGGTCATTTTCTTTTCATTTCCCCGCATACTTTATATATAGCATCTAAATGTTTTTAAATGCCTTTTTATTCGTAATACCACCGGGATTAGTACGCTTGTGATTTACATTGTATCTACAGGTCCGGTTAAAATGTCTTTACGGTTACATTCAGAGCCGGCTGCTGCCTAGGGCGCAAAACTTCTGCGGGGGCGCCGACTTGCCAGGACTCAAGGCTCTGCGGGACGTAGTCGTGGCTGGGCGTGTGGAAAGGTGACGTGTGCAATGGAGCAGTGTCAAACGTTATTTCTGTTGGCCGAAAATGGTGTCAATAAATGTTATTTCGGAAAGAGACCATACTTTTACCAGACATATAGGTTAGGCAATGACTATGATTAGCAGACACGCCCACATTTTGACACGCCCGCTAACCTTCCAACACGCCCACATTTTGACACGCCCATTAACATTCTGACACGCCCACTACTCCAGCCTGCGGAGACCTATACCGGGACTTAGATAGAAGAGATAGATTATCCTCTGTCGATGTAAAGTAAAACATTTTATAAACAACAATTTCTGTTTCATCTAAAATACCACTTACGGAACGGAATCTGGAGGGTGGCTGGGGAACAATTAAATTAAGTTGGGGGAAAATTGTACAAAATGATGTTATTTCAGCTTTATTTTTGAATACGGGACATCTTTGTAACATAGACTATCAATTTAAGATGAAAATTATTCATAGAGCAATAGATAGATAGATACAGGAAAACTCACAGTACTGCGGATGGCCAGTCCGGGCCTGGGTGCCACGAGACACCTGCACACATACTGTATGTCAGAGAGTGACATAAACAAAGTGAAACAAAGTGAAATTAGCTGGTGAAGTTGGTGCCCCTAGAAATACCCTAACCCTCTGCAGTGCCAATACAGAACAGCATTGTGATATTAGGGCTCCCCTGAAAGTACTTATACCCTCTGCAGTGCCAGTACAAAACAATTACGTGATATTAGGGCTCCCGTGGATGTACTCATACCCTCTGCAGTGTCAATACAGAACAGCATTATGATATTAGGGCTCCCCTGGAAGTACTCATACCCTCTGCAGTGCCAGTACAGAACAGCATTGTGATATTACGGCTCCCCTGGAAGTACTCATACCCTCTGCTGTGCCAGTACAGAACAACTACGTGATATTAGGGCTCCCATGAAAGTACTCATACCCTCTGCAGTGTCAGTACAAATCAGCATTACGATATTAGGGCTCCCCTGCAAGTACTCATACCATCTGCAGTGCCAGTACAGAACAGCATTGTGATAGTAGGGCTCCCCTGGAAGTACTCATACCCTCTGCTGTGCCAGTACAGAACAACTACGTGATATTAGGGCTCCCCTGGAAGTACTCATACCCTCTGCAGTGCCAGTTCAAAACAGCTACATGATATTAGGGCTCCCCTGGAAGTACTTATACCTTCTGCTATGCCAGTACAGAACAACTACATGATATTAGGGCTCCCCTGGAAGTACTCATACCCTCTGCAGTGCCAGTACAGAACAACTATGTGATATTAGGGTTCCCGTGGAAGTACTCATACCCTCTGCAGTGCTAGTACAGAACAATTACGCGATATTAGGGCTCCCCTGGAAGTACTCATACCCTCTGCAGTGCCAGTACAGAACAACTACGCAATATTAGGGCTCCCGTGGAAGTACTTGAGCCCTCTACAGTGCCAGTACAAAACAGCTATGTGATATTAGTGCTCCCCTGGAAGTACCCCCTGGAAGCGATCATTTTTTAATCATATACAGAAGCAATTCTCCCATTGGTTTATCAAAATGAAAGCAGTCAAAGATCAAATATATGATAATGCAATATTATTTTAAAGCACCTGTTTAATAATACAGCGTCTGTAGTGGTTGCTTGGGGGTTGGGGGTTGCTCTCCTAAGCCCCCATTTGGACTAGTATCAGCTTGGTGTTAAATATGCAGGATTGGGGCCGTCTTGTGAATTGTTGAGAGCTGGTATATGCGCCTAGCAGAGACTGCCATGTATCATGTATATGAAATACGATATATGCCAGCTACAACACTTACCTACAGGGCTCTTCCAATGAGATTAGCGAGGGCTTGGGTTGTGTTAAGCTATGTGTGGTGAGCCTGGGCAAGGCCACAGCTGACAAGGTGTAGTCCTTTAAGCCGAGACCCTGATAGATTTCCTCAGTACAAACCACAAAGACTGTATTGATACTCTGGTCTCTTACCATGGAATATTTTCCGTATTCATAGTTCTTGGAATAATGAAAAATCTTCAGTGTCTCTGGGGAAAAGTGAGCTCAGAAATGAGCTATATATATTTAATGGTGCTTAAGAATGTCTCAGTGGATTTAAGTAGGGCTTTAAGTCTGTGTCAGAAAGGTCAGACTCATTTTGAACCCAGTGAATCCATCATTCATTTTCTGAGCCGTTATATTTAACATCTAACTTTGTTTTCTTATGGTGTGGATCAGCCAGAGGATTGATTAAGAATGGCTATTCCTTAGTGGAGTAACTCCCGTGTTTTATGCCTCTGATCCTCTTCCCCTTTCCACCTCTCGGAAAGTTAATATTTACGGAATTTATGCAAATATGCCATAGAGGGCAAAAGGGAATATCCAATCCAAAAATTTTTCGGTTATGTGACTAATGGAGTTATATAAAGTTGAACCCTGTGACAATTCATTTCATTTCAGAAAACTTCTCCTTAAGTCAAAAAGATCTGAACCTTTTGAGGTTCTGCTGGGTCAAATCCCAGGGGGGGTCCTGCTCCCATTTGTTTGAGCAAGGGGGTTAACATGAACCTAAAATATCCAACTGCATAAACAGACACATTTTTAAGTTACTTCGTCTGAAAGTTTCAGCCAAGCAAGTAAACTTACAATAGGTGCATGTGCTGGCACTGCCCGGCGAAAAAAATATCCTCTGAATATTTATTGAATGTTTAAACCTTCATGCAACAACCACATGACATCTAGGGAATATTCCCTGCAGCTCTGTGGATGTTTACTGGTAGCTGGGATATTACAAGCCATATTTTCAGAAGACGACATCACGAGGGACTTGGATGATGCCACATAATGATGAGCAGGTCCTGGTCTCAGTTCCCTGAACCGAGAACTTCATACTGCACACAGACGGAGGCTGCAGGAGCCACGTAGGTGATTGACAAGAATAACATGCAACTTGTCCTCAAATCTATTTCCTCCCCCAGTAAAAAGTGAAAGAATAACATTTGCTAAATATAATGGTGTGAAACAGAAAAAAACGGGCAGCATGATAGAAAAGAGCAAGGCATGGCATTTTTGGTGATTTCTAATGCCATAAAAATTCCACCCATCTTATAAAATGTCATACAATACAGGATTACTTTGAGCCTGTTGTATCTCAGGAATCACAAGGCAGGGGACACCCTGGATGGGATACTGGTCCATCATAGGGCACAATTTACCCTAAATGAATGCTTTTGGACTCCAAGAGGAATGCAAACTCCACACATGCAGATGTGGTGCAGGATTTATGCACCTAATCCTGGAGGTGCGACGTGACAGTGTAAAGCAGTGCACCACTGTGCCACCTGACCGCCGAATGTTTCCAACATCGTGGCTGCTTGTCCCTCATCACTATTGCCAGCCCTCTAGAAATATATACAGTAAACTGACCTTTCGTGGTGGTTCTGGGAGGAAAGGATTCAGTTACTAAAAATGTTTGCATTTGCTCCCCTATTTAACATTGGGTAGTATCTGACTATAAAGTGTAAGTTTCTGTGTTCTTGTTGATTGTGTTATATATATATATATATATATATATATACACACACACACACATTTGGTTGATTTTCTGTATATGTTTTATATTCCCAAGCTACTATTTTTGTGTATGTTGCGTCCTAGTGTGACAAAAACTGTAAATTCAAGAGAACTAAATAAATTTAATACGAAATAGACAGGCAAACAAATAGATGAAAAAAACATTTCGAACATTTCATGGGTAGATGTACATATAGATGAAAACATGGATGGACCACAGGATTATATTTAAATCAAAGTAAACCCGAAGAACACCTACATGTCTCTCTCCATAAGTCGTCTTCAGAGGCAAATTGGCGCAGACTGCACATTTTTAATCATTCCACTATAAACATGGCAGCTTTGCAGACATAAAAAATGAATGGAAATTTTATCCAGGCTTGTAATTTGCACTTAAATGCCTCATCTGTGTCAAACGTAAGCAAGCTGACACCTCGACGACTAAGGCAAAGAGGCTGGGATCTGATCCAGGCTCTCACGCACAAGCAACAAAAGCCATCATTTTAAACAGGAGGCTATGGTTGGATTATTATTATTAGAATGTGCTTGTTGTTTTTAGTACATGAGCTTGGAGCGTCTCTCTGAAGAGCAGTTATTGTCCAGCACGCAGCCCTATGGAGAACGGGTCTGTGAAGCTTGTCATATGCTAATACCTACTGATGGGAATTAACGGCCCTCAAGGTAGGACCTCAACGAGCAGAAATGGTGAAATGAGCGAGTTAATCCTGGGTGACAGGCTCTCGTAGGAAGGTCACATGGTAAAGTGACGAGTCCAAAACAGCCCTCTAGCTATGCAGATGACTTGGTGGCGACGGCCTTTGAGTCTGAGTCATTAGTCTCTGCGATATCTGGCTCCGGAGCAATATTTCATCCTGTGAATCTCCAGGGACCTTTTTCTGCTGACACGGCCTTGAAGTTTTAGGAACCTGCAAGAATGATTGAATGAGTTGTGTTCACCTTTGACCTGCTTCGGATTTTCATAAAAAGCAACCGGGGTTTGAAATGAAAAGCCGCTGTGACTCGCCGGTGTGCACATGGCGCGGGGGGGGGTGCATCTTTGCGTCGTTTCAGCAGCCAGACAAGCAAACTGTTGTTCTCGCTCATTTGGCATGATGGTCACTTGGGATGCAAACCGGATTTGAATCCTTGCGGGATGTCTCAACAACTACAAATAAACTGTGAATCAAATTTTCAATATTTATTAGGTTGTTCTCCATTAAGGAAGCGCAGGGCACATGGCAAGGGACACACTATGGCAGGGGTGCCCAATGCGTTGACCGCGATTGACCGGTAGATCTCAAAGGTAGTGTGGCTAGATCGTGCAACATTTTTATTAGATATTAGCCTATCATCTATCCTCGCTTTGGCATTTGCCACTTGATCGACGTAACGGGCTAGTTTGCTGTTGCTTAAAACTTTGTTTCATAAGGTTACCATGACAACTAGTTAGAGCCCTTCTCTTCTAAAATATCTTGAAGATCACACAGGTCACCACGCAGAAAATGCAACTGTATTGCGAGCTAATGCAAAACTCAAGCAAGCAAAGTGACCCAGCTAGCCTTCCGATTAATATCTACTAAAAAAAACAATGAGTGGGCGAACTGGACCAAGTAAGGAATCTAAAACTTACCACTTTAATGTGGGATCGGAGTTTTTTTTCACCATGTCATATTCGACTACCATAAATGTATTGAATTGTATTGTGCCGTAAGGGTTAGGGTTAGGATTAGGGTTTGCCAACATATACTGTACTGTATATATGAAGTATACTTGGTGTGTGTGTATACAGTATATATATTCCGACTTGGTAATTTTAAAAGTAGGTCGCAAGCTGAAAAAGTGTGAGCACAACTGTGGGTAGTTCAGATACAGCAATTCACCTGACCACCTGTTCTGGAATTGTGGGAGTACAGAACATGAAGGGTGCGTCTGCTTCGATGGAGAGGTGGGGTGTGAGAACAATCCCCTCTATCCCCCCAGATTAATTATGCAGGTATATAAAACATGGGGGGGGGGGGGGGGGTTCATCCTGCGCATTTAAGTTAATCAAAGTCAGCAAGTTTGATCCATGGAGACAACACGCAAACTCCACATTCTAACTGCTTATCATGGTCAGGATCATTGGGTGGCTGAAGCCTAACCTAGGTTGGGTAGCACACAAGCCTGGGACATGCTGGTGACTGGATGCCAGTCCGTCACGGGGCACAAACCTGGGGCACACTGTGGACCATATGTCAATCCGTCATGGAGCACAAACCTGGGGCACACTGTGGACCAGATGCCAGTCCGTCACGGGGCATAAGCCTGGGCCACACAGTTGACAGGATGCCAGTCCATCACGGGGTATAAACCTGGGACACACTCTAGACAGGATGCCAGTCCATCACGGGGTATAAACCTGGGACACACTCTAGACAGGATGCCGGTCCATCATGGGGCACAGGCCTTGGGCACACTGTGGGCAGGATACTAATTTGTCATGGGGCACAAACCTGGGGCACACTGTGGACAGTATGCAAGTTTGTCATGGGGCACAAACCTGGGGCACACTGTGGACAGGATGCTAGTTTGTCACAGAGCACAAACCTGGGACACACTGTGGACAGGATGCCAGTCTGTTACAGAGCACAAACCTGGGGCACACTGTGGACAGGATGCCAGTCTGTTACAGAGCACAAGCTTGGGGCACACTGTGGA
>JAODKM010000035.1:12612217-12626059 GCA_026780845.1 Petrocephalus sullivani | reverse complement strand
CAGGATGCCAGTCTGTTACAGAGCACAAGCCTGGGGCACACTGTGGACAGGATGCCAGTCTGTTACAGAGCACAAGCTGGGGGCACACTGTGGACAGGATGCCAGTCTGTTACAGAGCACAAGCCTGGGGCACACTGTGGACAGGATGCCAGTCTGTTACAGAGCACAAGCCTGGGGCACACTGTGGACAGGATGCCAGTCTATCGACACAATACAATACATCAGTAGAAATACTAAAAGATAGAACATTTATGTTATACATTCATTGGAAAAAGAAAGTACACAGTCTTTCAATGCTGATTTTACGTATCAGGACATCAGCTCCTTTGCAGGTTCTAAAATTATTTAAATCAAACCTCAGGTGTAGAACAACACACAACAGACTCCACTGTGTCATTATTTATTAAAAAAAAGATGCCAAAATGGGGAAGCCATGTGTGAAAAACTAAGTGCATGTCAATAGCTTGTAGAACTACCTTTAGCAGCAATAATTTGTAGTAACCGTTTTCCGTATGACTCTTTATTAGTCTCTCACATCGTTATGGAGGTACTTTGGCCCACTCTTCTTTACAAAGTTGCTTCAATTCATTGAGGTTTGTGGACATATCAGTTGGGTTGAGGGTTGGATTTTGGCTGGGACATTGCAACCCCTTGATTCTGTCCTTTCCCTCCATTCTGTTGTAGATGTGCTTGGGATCATTGTTCTATTACATAACCCAGTTTCAGCCAAGCTTTAACTATTGGACAGATGGCCTCACATTTGACTTTACAATACTTTGGTATACAGAGGAGTTCATGGCTGACTCAATGATTGTAAAGTGTCCAGGTCCTGTGGCTGCAAAACAAGCCCAAATCATCACCCCCCCCACCCCCGTGCTTGACAGTTGGTTTGAGGTGTTTGTGCTGATATACTGTGTTCGGTTTTCACCAAACGTGGCGCTATGCATTATGGCCAGATGTCTCCACTTTGGTCTCATCTGTCCAAAGGACATTGTTCCAGAAGTCTTGTGGTTTGTTCAAATGCAATATAAGCAGTGCTGCCACATTCTTTTCAGAGAGAAGAAGCTTTCTTCTGGCAACCCACCCAAACATGCCGTACTTATTCAGTCTTTTTCTAATTGTACTGTCATGAACTTTAACATTTAACATGCTAACTGAGTTCTTTAGAGTCTGAGATGTAGCTCGTAGGATTGTTGCAGTTTTGATTTGGGCTGAATTTGCTGGGACGTTCAGTCCTGAGAAGATTGGAAACTCTCTTGAATGTTTTCCACTTGTCTCACTGTAGAACCATGGACTTCAAATTGTTTGGAAATGGCCTTATAACCCTTCCCAGATTGATGGGCATCAACAATTGCTTCTCTAAGATCATTGCTGATGTCTTTTCTTCTTGGTATCTTGGTAACACACATCTGAAAGCTCCAGACCAGGGAACTGCCAAGACTTTCGCTTTTATAGAGGTGGTCACACTTGGTGATGATCCATTAACCAGGCGCATTTGATTTGCAGCACCTGGCTGCTACTTACCCTCTTAATTCCTATGGAAGTAGTATGGATGTACTTAATATTTCACACACTGCTTCTGCATTTTGGCTTAGTCTTTGTCAAATAAATAATGACATGGTGCATGGTGTTGTTGTTCTTCTGAGGTTGTATTTACCTAATTTTAAGATCTGCTAAGGACCCGATGATCTTTTATTATGTCCTGATACATAATACCTTAGAACTGTAAGAGGCTGCACTTTTTTAGATGACTGTACAGACATTTGTTTGTGGCCAGTCAAGGTTAAAGTGTCTGATCTTTAGCCCAAAGCTGGAAAAATACAAGCATGTCTTTTCCTGTAGTTGGCCTATTTGCCCTTTGCACCAGAACCAGCCACCCCTAGGGGCAGTAAACAAGCCATGGCCTTTCTGCCAGAAACGGAACCCAAACCCAAATCCTCCGTCGATCCAATCCATCAGCTTCCTGCCCATCTCCGATGTGAATTATAATGCGCATCTGTGACCTAATGATCCATGTCAGCCGGACCCTGCAAAGAATCGACACAGATCTGGCCACCCCCGCTTCAGGGGAACATTCTGTTTGTTGACCACCCCACTCCCATAACCCCTGTCACTGGGCCACCTCCAGTTAATATGCACCTGGACCCCGAATCCGCTAAAATCCGGGCTCCAAATCAAAGCTGTTCAGTCTGGCATATCTGTTTGTGGCACTGTAAGGACATATCATTTCACATTCTGCACGTGATGACAGCACTCGGTGCAATTTATTTCTAAATTAAATGACTGTTGCTGCTGCATTTTCTGTTGTATTTATCCACCATGATCATGATTAATATGCCATAAGCGTCATTATTAAAATGTAAATCCAATTATCCCCTCCTAATTACAAGGGCATGGGGATGTACTGAGCCAGACCACACAATGAAAGCAGTGTCCAGTTCCCTGTATGCCATCACACCTGCACCACATAAGGGTTTGAGAATGAGGGCGGTGACAGGGACCCCAAAAATGAATCACCCAGTACTTTTACATTATTAAATGCTTTTTAAGTTTTTTTTGTTAACACATCTTTAGCCATGGTGATAAATGTAATTGTTCTTGTAACCTGAGAAACATCTGAATGTGGCCAGACAGTAAAAGGCCTTTGCTGTTTTAACTGCCGCATAATTACATGGCATATGAGTGTATTGGTACAATGCAGCAGGCCGTGCGCTGCCAGGCAACACTGCCACAGAATGAGCAAGTCCAGGCCCGACACAGAAATATATAGGAAAAGAAAACCAGGATGTTGTTTACTGTTTCAAAAGCTTGATCACTCTGTACAACACACGTCAGTCACAATAGTGAAAGTACAGTGACTTAAAAAATAACTGTATACTGCCATGCTGTCCGGGGTGCCATTAGTTGCCTGGGACTCTCCCCCCCCCCATGATGAATTGATAGATGGGTTACAGTTCTCTGACCACATACAATTTCGTGTCCATTTTTGTAAAATGAAATGGTGCTTTTTAAATATTTCAATCTGGTCTGGCTGCGTTCTCTTGATTTTCACCATTTTCTTCCAGGGGCAATAACGTGTCGTCATAAAGTCCATCTGTGAAATCATTCAACAAAATATCGCAATATACTCATATTGCTGCAAGTTAACATTCACGTTTTTGGACAACAACAAAAAAAGACGCAGTGGAACGGTTGTTTAATCATAAAGCAGAATATGTATCAAGAAGTGTGTGACAAGATCTAGATTGAATATTACAACAAAGCATGTTTTTAATATAAAGCCAGTGTGTCTTCCTACAAATCTTGCTATTTAAAAAAGCCACCATGTCTTCTGAAATGCCAGGTGTTTAATCTGCTCCTGGCCTGCTGTCACGTCACTGTGATCTTCGTCACACAACATTAATCCTGGAGACGAGGGGAGGAAGCTACGTGGAAGATTACAACTCAGCAGATTAAAGAGGACCCACAACAGGGCACCGGAAGCTTACAGACACACCTAAACATGACTCTTTAAACCTTATTATGTCTATAAATCCCCCAGATTAAGTATTTCTATAATAAAACCATCATTTTTTTACAGAGGATTCCAAGGAAAAATGAAATCCTCAGTGCTAAATAAGTCAATGTAATTTTAGTTGAGACACAAATACATTTTAAGTATATATACATACAATTCCCTTTTGTCAAATATATGAAGAACTTGTTGTCCTGTGTTATTTCGTTTCTTCATAATATATTCTGAAGCCTGATTTGCAAGACTGTGGTTCTCAGTATTGCTGAGCTGAAGCCAACGGACCCATGAAGTGTGAAAAACTGTCCTACCTGCTGAACTTCAGGCTAACTGTAGCCTACAAACCATTGGTCACTAACATCTACTCCGGTCTGCAGCACAACCAGAAATGGAAACTATAGTATGTACCTCCCATTTAGGGCCACAGTGACCCAGAGTCCACCCAGGAAGCCCACAGTACAAAGTGGGTCACGTCCTGAACAATGGGCCTGTCTATTTTTGGGTCTTCATGTTACATTCATACACCAAGGACAACAAAGAGTCACCTAAACCACGCAGCTTTAGGCAATGGCAACCAGCAGATCCGAAGGAATCAAGGAAAGGCTGACCCCCCACCCTCCAAAATCCTCAACCGCAGAGGTGTAAGATAATAACAGAGCCCACTCATATCCCAACAGGTGCTACAATTTTTATTATAAAATTAAACTTTGGCCTTTCTCAAGGAGGGCAGGAGTTATATGGGGGCTGGAACATAAATTCATAATTGAAAATGGTAACCTTAGGATATTCTTACCTATTCAGCTTAATCTGAAGCCTGAAACAGACAGACGGCCTCATACCACCCCTTCACAAACTATTAGCCTAAGGCGCATAGAACCATTGTTCCTGCGTTGTTAGGTAGGTGTTATTGTATGCGATTTTGGCTGATGAGCAGGGCTACAGAGACCTCGTGTGGAACATATTATTACTGCATAATTTGTTTCATTTTTGCCCCCCTTGATTCTGCTGATGTAAACAGAATGAGACTGAAGCATTCAGAATGATTAGGTGCTCGATAGACAGGGCTGGCGATGATACATACATAAGGTGTACTCTCTATGTCAGGGGTCCCCAACCATTTTGCCGCCGAGGGCCAAATTCCATCAGCAACACAGAGCTAAGGCCCACCTAGTTTAGAAAAAAAAGGCTTACTGGGGGGGTTGTCACCCGGTGATAAAATTTGCCGACTGGGGGGAGGGTTCCCAGTCATTGCATGGTCTGGATTTAACTCCGCTTCAGTCCAGACGCAAACCAGAGCCTTCCAGTGGGTGACCATGGGATTATACTATAGAGTTCATGCTATCAGCAGGTACTGTAGGACTATCGCCTCACACCTCTTGGGCCTAGCATTCGATTGCAGCCTCCACTGTGCGTATCGAGTAGCAATCTTTACTTTTTCATTTTTCACCTCACAAGGTCCGAAAACAGGGTGGATTAGTGTCTCTGAATTGCCCGCACTGTGAGTGTTTGCCCTGTGATGGACTAGCATCCCAGCCAGTGTGTCTCCCTGCCGTCTTCCCTTTGCTGCCTGGGATAGGCTCTATGCCAATCTACCACCATCACCAGAATAAGTGGCTAGAGCACGGATGGATGGTAATTGGGCCAATGCCCCCATCTGAATGTTGTTTTGGCTTCTGACTGAAAACCGAACAGAACAAAAAATCTGACTGAAGGTGTCTGCACACATCAGAGCACCATGGCTGAATGTAGCCCTGCAGCACTAGTACTCGATGTATAAGTACTCTACTGCAGCAGTAGTACTCAATGTATTAGTACTCTACTCCAGCTGTAGTACTTAATGTATTAGTACACTACTATAGCAGTCGTACTCAATGTATTAGTACTCAACTCCAGCAGTAGTACTCTGTGTTGTAATACTTCACTCTAGCAGTAGTACTCTATAGAGTATTCTTTCTATACTGTACATGCAGCTGTTTAACTGGTTCAGACAGACCTCTTATTACACCCAAAGAAACACAGAAGCCTCATGAATAATGACAGATAACACAAATAAAACTGAGGCAGAAAGCACAGGAATGTATAATTAAAAGCCCTCAGCAGGTGAGCCTCTCTCACCCACAGCTTCTGTTATTGCAATGCCTGAACTAACACAAAACAACATCTGTGTGTTTCAAACCATTGCAACACTTGCTGTGCATTATGGGATTGGTGAAGGACAAGCTAAGATACTGTGCTGTATAAATCTTTTCTATACATTATACAACACCAGCCCATTAATACTGATTAGCTATTCTCTAGCAGGACAGACATGTATACTGGAAAGGACTGGAAACACCATTAAAACAGCTCTGACAAAGCAGAAGATCAGAAGGAGAAGCCAGCGTAGAGTGTGATATTCTCAAATGTACAGAATGACACACACACTCACACACACATATATATATATATATATATATGTATATATATTCTGCACAGACATTTTCTTTTTATTAAGTATCATCATTTTTTGACTGACTCATTCCATTCTCTTCTTGCCATTTTGCAGTTAATTGCAATTGTAGTGGCTCCCCAAGTGATACTAACGCGACTATTTGGTGTTTTGTGTTATTGCAAAGGTGTTCCTAATTAAAAAGCACCAAATGATGCTTGTCAATGAACTTTTTAACTCAGAACAGTTCCTTTAGACATATAATTTGGGTTTCAATTTATTGCTACTTGAAACAAATTGCTTTACTTAAAACTTCTGCATGATGCATGTTTCTTGCAAACGAATGAAGTAATGACTTTTGCTGCAAAGAATTTGCAACATTTTCACTGAATTAAGCACGCGTCCCAAGACTTTCTGTGAGCACCGAGAAACATATGTGACTCAGCAGTAGAGACATAGGGTTAGGCAATGGTGAGCCTATGGGAGACGATGGTGAACGTTCACTAGACCCATAGTATAGTCCATCTTTATGACCTTGATGGGAACTCACTATGTCAGCTGGGAGAAAGAGAGAAGCTTTCTTGAGATGTGTAAAGGCTCATACTTGGGTTAACTGGTTTTATGTGAGCATTAGAGGGCTTTTCTTAGATAAAGTGTTGCATTGAAACATCTTAAATGAGCCACGTCCAAATTCTGCTCCTATTTCCGTGTTAAGTTTCTTTAGCTCATCAGAACCCTGCTGTCCTGCCTTATCCACATTATAGAATACAACATCATAGCGCCATCTGTCTGCACTTGATGTATAAGGGGGTAATTGTGTATGCAAATTTGATGCTTAATAGTTCTCTTATTACAGTTCTGGGTGACTTTTGTGACTTTTTGGTGGTACGGTGCCCTCCAGGGCTCGGTATCCCGGCGGTACTCTGCAGGGAGTGGGCATGTTCTCCCCATGTGTGTTCTCCCCTTAGGTGTAACAGCACCTTGAAATTGCCCATGATGTATGTGTCATGATTTTGGGTGGTCCCCTGTCGTATGTGCTATATTTCCCGAATAGGCTTCATGTCAGTGAGGGGCAGTGGTGGTACAATGCTTGGAGAAGCAACTGTGTAATCGCAAGTTTGCCGGTTTGCGTCCCCGACCCCCAAGGACACCTTTCGTTGTTGTGCATGCTGGTGTGTCGACAGTGACAGTTCCCATTCTGCTTAATCTGAAACGGAAAGGCGGCCTCATACCATCCCTTAACAAACTATTCATCGAATGGTAACATGTACATAGCACCATTGTTCCTGCTTTGTGTTAGGTAGGTGTGGCTGTATGCAAAATTTTACTGATGAGTGAGGCTACAGAGACATTTCTTGTTCACCAGGACCCTGTACTAGATAAGTGATATAGAATATGGATGCCTTTAACGGGTTAAAAGTCCAGTTTGAAAGTCCTTTTAACGTGTGCCCTAATTCATGTTTATCAGTGGAAAAATAGTTTCAGCGCCAAGCGCATTGTCCAGAGGGTTATACTGTCTTGTAATTAATCATGCGTGTGTTTATGGAGTAACGTGCTATAAACCAATCAGAGTGTCAACTCACATTCCCTTTAAGAGCCATGCACACTTGCACCTAGCTGGATTGTTATTATAACGGCAGATTTACCAGGTAGTGGAAACGCTCCTCTGCAGAGGAAACGGATCTACTCGTGCGTGAAATGAAATTGCACGATTGATAACAAGCAGGGCCCTTAAAATAACAGTGAAATAGTGCGCGATTGACTTCAGACCAGGTTTTTGTTGGCCGCTTTCTGCTTAAGTTAGCAATGTGCCAATATCACACCTGCACCTCATTCTGGATCCAACACGCTCATGGGCCTTGGATGGGTTCAAGTACATTTGCTATTTAAACAACATGGATTCTGAATGGTAAAATGAGAACCGCGATGGGCTCATGCTAGCAAAGACACGCACGTCGTGCCTGGCGCCACTTTTGCGCGCCGGGTGTGCGCTAGGCCCGTTTGGCCACAAAGCTCCACGGTTGTGAGTTCAAATCCTGCAGTCGCTTAGCCCAAAACATGCAGTTAGGCTACTTTGTGCCTTTATTGAACCCAATGGGTATAATTTTGTGTCAGTGCCCTGCAATGGATTGGATCCCAGACTGGGTGGGGCCTGACCACGATAAACAGTTAGAAGGTAGATGCTAGTTAGTCCTCCTGTGTGATGTAAGGTCACATGTGTGCCACATCACTGCCATTATTATTATTGGACACCCTGTGATTTTCGGCTGTTAACATCTCCTCAGAGTGCTGCATGTCCGTGCTGCCAAATGATAAAGCTTTGTATTTGACACACTGTAATATATCCATCTCTGATAACTATGCTTTTATCTCAATGATAAAGGAGCCCATCCATTAACGACAGGCAGGGCAGACACAGGGCAGGGCAAATCATGCACCAGCAGCAGTGGAAAGTTCAGGTCCAGAACTTAAAAATCCAGACCAAGATTTTATTTCAATCAACCAGCTGAGCATAAAAAGTCACAATCACAATGTTAATCAACTAGGTTGGTCTTGATTTTAACTTTCTGGACCTGAACTGTCCAACTCTGCACACCAAGGGCATTTAGTGATAGAAATTAAATGAAGGCAAACACATTTGAAGTGAAAGTGGAAATCTATGTGAACATACACACTCCAGTTACCCCGAGCCAGCATGAAACCTATGGGAGTCACCTCGCCACCCTCTCCTCCGGAAAGGAAGGACCAGCAATGGCTAACACCAAACAGCGTAATTAGCTATTCTGTTGTTGTGCTATATTCTACTTCCCAGTAAATCCCGAGCTTTTTGTGACTGGCTGCCCATAAAGGTAATTAGTCTCTGAGTACACGGCCTGCCTACTTTTCGCTATAACATCTGGGCCTGCCGAGAGCTCCCAGGAAACAGAGACTCCTTGTTTTCTGTTTACCTTGTCACGATGACGAGTCAGTATGCTAATGCCTCCACCACACCAGGACGTGGGCATGCGTGGGCAACCAAATTGATTTTGAAATTTGCTACGGAGGGGAAGTGTGAAGCTACATTACCAAGTTGCAAATTGCGAAAAATGAAAAAATACCCAAAACAGCTCATCTTCCTTGTTGTTTGATCGCTTCTTGAGTGTCTCTCACACAAGGTCAAATCTAGTACAGTTAAAGCAAGATTTCAACATAGATAGAAATACATGATAGAAATACTGGCTGCAGTTAAACTACAGGGTCGGGGTGAGGCTGGAACTTCACCCAGGATGCACTGGGCACAATGCTGGGGTCACACAAACCTGCATACCAAGACTGCAACTGTGACCTGCTTCTTTGATAATTACTACTAGCCCACCAATTTAGACTAATTACATGTCATTACTAGTGTTGAGCGAACCCGAACCTTACCGAAAAAAGTTTGGGTTCGAGTTCGGTGTTGGGGCATTTAATAAAGCTTGTTGAAATCAACAAGCTTTTAAGCTGTGTGCCCTTAGAAGTCATCACAGCTAGTGTTGAGTGAACCCGAACTGTAAAGTTTTTGGTACCCGGACCCAAACCCGAACTTTGCGGCAAAGTTTGGCCGAACCCGGTGAACCCGCCAAACCCGAACTTCCAGGTGTTCGCTGAACCCTAGTCATTATGCTAGGTTTATATTATGGCAACACAGTGCGGTGGCTAGCCTCACCCATCTGGGATCAGGGTTTGAGTCTATGCACGGCATCTACATGAGTGGAGTTTGCATGTTCTCTCCATGCCATAGTGAGGCTTTCTCTGGTTTCCCCTCACAGTCCAAAAATATGCAGTGAATTGGATTTGATAAATTGCCCCTAGGTGTGAACAGCATGTGAGTGCACCCTATGATGCGTTGGTGTCCCTTTCGGGGTTATTCCCTGCCTTGTGGCCATAGCCCCCTGGATAGACTCTGGACCTCCGTGACCCTGCTTAGGACAAATGAAATGAAATGATTATTTTTAATTGATCCCCACTGGGCAAATTCTTTTTTCGCCTACCCCATCTTGGTGTGCGCAAGCCTGGCAGTGAAGAGCGGCCACTCAAAGCGGCACCCAGGGACCTGCGGGTTACAGGCTTTGCTCATGGGCCCACAGACATGCGATCACAGGCACAGGGGCTTGGCCCACTGAGCCGCACAGGTGTCTAGAGGATGATTGGAGATTTATATGATCATAAAATTAGTATATGTTACAGTAACCATTATTAAAATAAATAGTAAAAAGCAGCATTTCCCAAATTTCAACTAGTAGTACCAGAACAAAATTTAGGCACGCCACTTGCATCGACCTGCAATGCAACGCATTCATATTCGCCCATCTTAACTGTATTACTGGTAAATGTTTTGGTAATAAACATACATTTTACAGACGTAACAATGTGATGTATAATTTTAAAGGAAAAAGTCACAGAGTGAAGTAGTGCAGAGTGAAGTAAGTTAAATGGTGTTTTTTTTTAACATAAACACCAAGGTTCGTTTCATTGGCACCAAAGAGCCAGATGAGAGTGAGAGTACATATGGAGCGGACACAGGTAGATGAAGTCCTGCTCAGAATAGTCTCCAGGGCTGGGTATCGTTTAGATTTTATTGATTCCAAATCTGATTCTGAGTCTGCTCAGATTTGGCTCTAAACAATTCTTGGTTCTAATTACAACTTGGGGTGTCACGGTGATGCAGTGGTTAGCACTGTTGTCTTACACTTCTGGGACTAGGGTTCAAGTCTCCACCAGGGTTCCTTGTGTGTGGAGTTTGCATGTTCTCCTGGTGTCATCATGGGGTTTCAGCTAGGCCCCCCCCCCACAGTCCAAAAGTACTGAGGCTAATTGGTGTTACCAAATTGCCCATAGGTGTGCGTGTGCAAGTGACTGGTGTGTGTGTCCTGCAACAGGTTGGCACCCCATCCTGGGTTGTTCCCCACATTGTTCCCCTAGGCTCCAGATCACCAGTGACCTTGAATAGGTTACAGAAAATGGATGGGTGCAATTATAATACAGTTAAAAAAAATGTTTCTATAACAAAACACTGCATTGACTTATTTATAGAGTTCAACTTCAACTTTTGTAACAAAAGCTACTTGAAGCATTTATTTCATTTCCATATTTTGTTAAAAACACTGGATGTCAGCAATACTTTACATTTATTTTTAATCGGGCTATGGTATGTCGTATTATCATATTAAAGACGACGGCTTGGATGGTGTATAACCAAAATATTTAAGAGTAGTAGGCAATATCAATTTTTATCATCATATATTACACTTAGGTATACGGTTTTTCAACTGAATTTTAAAATGCGACACTATTCTGGTACTTTGAAATTTCCCAAGATAGAGTTTTGCCCAAAGGAAATACCACAGTATTCTGTGCAGCCATAATACTGCCTAATAGTACTAAAAGTAGTACCAAAATTCAAGTAGTAACAATTTCAAGTAAAACATGCAAGCATCGTGTCCTTACATAGCTGATGAAAAGTGAGCATGCAAGAATCGATAAGTGGAACCATAATTCAAATGTCTTATCAAATTCTCAGTTTTTAAAAATGAAGAACCATTTCTAATTTGGAGCCTGTTCTCAATACCCAACCCTACACACCAATCCTCGCTCCCTCCAGGTGTTTCACATGATGCATAATGAAGATTTACATAAAAAAACAATGGCAAGTCCCACTGCTGCACCTAGTTACAAAATGTAACTGCAGTCTCTAAAAATGGTCGCAGATGGTTGCATTCCGGAGCCCTGCTGGTGATCACAAGCATCATACCATCATTAAAGAAGATCAAGGCTGGCAAATATTTCAAATAAAGCCTAGCAAAGCTAAAAAATTATTTTCGATATTAGGGGATTAAGGCAGGATTTTATTAGGCTTTAAAAAAAAGCTATAAAGTGAAAGATTTAAAAAAAAAAAAAAGAAGAAGAAAAAATGTGTATTTCTGGGTTTTGTATCAAGAATTTACTAACAAATAACTCATTCCTGGTAGGTGCTGCTCTGGTATGCAGACTACGGTGACTTACATGTCTTTGCCCTGCCTAGTGATCATACTGTGATCATCCTGATTAGTTCAACTGGCCCTCCCACCATTGGCCTTTTCTGTCTTCCATTTTCCGTCTGGTCTCTTGTGCATCCTAAATGCCCTTTTCACACGCTTTTGTGACTGAGTAGCTCTCTCATTAAGTTCTTGCTGTCTTGCATAACTCTTGGTCATATTGGAGCCTCAGCTGGTTCCATTATTATTTTAAGGCAATAATATATACATTCCTGTACATACCAGTATATATGTACATATATTGATATACCCACATGTACACCAGACATACAGCTGATTGCAGGCAATACACTTTCCCTAAATGACTTCCAAGAGAAGGAAACGTCCCGATGACCTAGTTTGAATATTCGTTAGCCAACAATTGGGAAATCTCGCAGTTCATGTGGCCGAAAAGGAACATTCCGGCTTGGCTCCTCATGTTTTGATGGTAACAACACCAACAAACGCACAGAGTCACAGCCCACACAGCGACTTATATGCCAGCTTATATAATCACTCTTTTCCAGTTCACACCTCAGGAGAAATATGCTACGCCATCAGAACACTTTCTTACATCTTACATAATCACCCTTTTTCCATTCGCACCTCTGAAGAATGTGCTACCAGCATACTATCCGCCTTTGAAGGTCTGTCTCCTTCATTCCCTGGTGTTAAACGCTCTTTACAGACCTGGCAATTCTGCAGGTCTTTTTAATCGCTGCTCACTTCAGTTTGAACATGTGGTCAAGGCTGAATCGAATCAAGGCTGTTGATTGGCCGTGCTCAACACAGGGTCAGTTTATGTCTCGGTGCTGCCCATAACGGTCTTAGTCTCTGTGTCAGTCTACATACAGTGCTGTGCAAAAGCTTTAAGCAGCCAAGAAAATGTTTAATCTATCTAATTAATAAGCATATAGAAAATAACATTGGAACATATGCAAATGAAAAATAACAAGAATTTCTTCTGTTCTCCAGAATGTTTCCGGCATCTTGCTGGATGGCTAGATGAACATCGCTTTGGTTCCCAAACCTCTTCTCAGGGGTACATCAGCCAGTAAATGTATTTGTTAAATTTCATCACCAGCTCAATTAGTTCACGTAATTGGTTAAATAATTTGATGAAGTACTGAATAACATGTTATGCTAGTGGGCAACAAAAGTCAACGAATACATAGATATATTGGCTGGTTACCAGAAATATTACAGTGCCTTTAGGAGAGATTTTGAAATGGCTAAGCTGATACTCTTATACAGGAACTTAATATAGCTTTTTGCCAATTAAACAATCATGTAAAGTAAATTTTCTTTGACTGCCTAAGACTTTTACACAGTATAGTAAAACATCCTTCCCCCCACAAATAACTACCCAACAGTTACATTAATATGCAGATAATAACATGGAACCACATTTTAATTATGTTGCATTAAATAAATTCACGCTGGGAATTAAAGGGTGAACAGCTGCTAAGGTCAGAAATTATTATTTTCTGGGATGCCTCCTAATATAATATTTCAACAACACTTCTTCATGAGAAGTCTGGGGAGCTGCTCAAATTCGTCTTCTACATGATACCTTCTGTGTGTGTATATATACATATATACAACACTACAACAGAATCCAGCATGGCCTCAATGACATATATAAATTGATGTGTTAACACTATTGCCTGTACCCCTGTAAACCCAGAGAATCTAACAAAAGAAGACAATTCCTACATAATTCTGAGAGAGACTGTCATATACACTCTCCTAAAGGATTATTAGGAACACCATACTAATATGGTGTTTGACCCACTTTCGCCTTCAGAACTGCCTTAATTCTACGTGGCATTGATTCAACAAGGTGCTGAAAGCATTCTTTAGAAATGTTG
>JAODKM010000035.1:12597388-12612117 GCA_026780845.1 Petrocephalus sullivani | reverse complement strand
AATCAGCACACAGCAAGAACTCAGTGCTTAAGTGAAATCCAGGTCCTTTTAATTGAAATGGTAGTTTACAAATCCTGCCCTAGCTTAAAGTGTCCTCCCTGACATGGACCGTCTTGTCACTCTATCTTAGTTGCCTCACACCTCCAGCATTGGGGCATGACCCCCCCTCACTCTTTGTGTGTGAGTTTGCATGTTCTCCTTGTGTTTGGGTGGTATCTTCCAGAGGGAAAAAATGTGTTTTGATGAGTTCTCACCAGGTGAAATCTCAAGTCTGCCATAGTGTATGACCTGTGATGGACTGGCATTCCATCCAGGGTGTCCCCTACCTTGTGTGCAGTGATGGACTGGCATCCCATCCAGGGTGTTCTCCTGCCCTGTGCCTTGTGATGGACTGGCATCCCATCCAGAGTGTCCCCTACCTTATGCCTTATGCATCCTGGTTAACCATGAGACTAACCTTGACCCTGTACTTGTCTTACTTCAAAAGTTGCAGAAGATGAATGGATACCCGTCTGTGTGTGTTTACACTGGATCCATTATCCTTTTATTATCTGTTTCTTTCCTTATCCCTTCATTTGATATGCATAACTTGTTGGGAAGTACTCGTAAAGACTGTATGGGTCTGCTGGGAATCAGGTCATGTCCATCCTAGGACAATGAATACACCACTGCGGATAGGGAGTGCACTTTACTGAAGGGCATACGAAGCAACAGACCTCTTCAACACAGAGTTCAGCTGGAACATCAGATGATTTTATGAGCATGGATATGTGTGTTTTATGTGCTTAGGTGTGTGTGATCATAAACAAGGAACGAATTTGACAGTTACAATTTTACAATCTTGTAGCCCATAAAGGACTTCTTTAATAATAAACATAAATGGTAAAGGGGTGTCATTTACACTGAGACTGTATACCAACGGAAACATAGAATATATATCTCCATTATATATATAATCACTTAACCCTCTGTAAGTTGTATAGATGAATTAACAAATGTACTAGACTCACCGAACGCAAATATTCAGTAATAAACACTGCTTAATAATTACAATGAATAAATTGGATAACAAACACGCAACTGGAAATAAGTGCAATGCGTACAACTAACTCAATTGTAGGACATAATACTTACATTTTGATATTTACAAACACGGACTAATTATGAACTTCGACTTTCAATAAACCATTCAAACTCCCCCCTCACACGTGCTGAAAAGTGTCCATGCAGCAACAAAACTGTTAGCTTTTCGCACATAATACCACTCCATTAACACAATAAAATGTTTTTTCCCTCCCATTCAAGTGACTCTTTTCTGCCCACAGCAGATATTAAATCCACTAACTGATGTGTGCTTCCATAAAGTCATGGTTTGCTTATACAATAAGAATCACATCACAATGGTTCTTAAAAGAACCTCTTTTACTTCATCCATCCGGCCACCATAACATAGTATTACAACTGTGAGGCACCATAATACTCAACATCGTCCTTGTAACTATCACGCTCTGAAGTTGGGCGCACTGGAAACTAGCACCCCCCCTACCCTGCTCTATTAAAGGCTCACTTACCAGCACACTGCTGCCAAATGCACTCTACCAAGCAGTCAATTAACATTGCCTCGTCTTTCCCGTGTTGCCTCGACTCTGCCTGGTACTGCCCTGGCTGTTCCTGCCCCTCCCGTTGCTGCCCTACCAGTTTCTACCCTGCCTGTTCCTGACCCTCCTGTTCCTGCCCTACCAGTTTCTGCCCTGCCTGCTCTGCCTGTTCCTAACCTCCCTACTTCTGCCCTGCCTGTCCCTGCCCCTGCCTGCCTGTCTCGTCGGGTGTCCCTGTCCCTCGTCTTGTGGATACTAGTCGGGCTGACCTCTGCGGCTACAAACCTCCTGGGATCTACCACCTCGCTTACGATTCTGGTTTTGCGGTTTGGTTTCTGGTTGCCTAGCCTCATAAATAAAGCCTGCGGTCTCCTGCATCTGGGGCCCCTGTCATCCCCGACTCCCGTTTGTGACGGCAATAAATGCCAGAAATCAGAATCCTGCACTCCTAGACATTGGCTGTTTGATTCTGACAGTGGCGGCTTTGTCAAATCCTATGTTTAATTAAGTGGGCTCCTCAAAGACACAGTGCGCAACTCAAATGCTGCAATGAGCACAAGCCCACAGGGAGATATTTGCTTTACTTTGTGCGCTTGGTTCTATGGCTTAACGGTAGGGAGAACTGGAACCGTGGGCATAAAAGGCCAGGTCAAAGTAAAATACGTCACTGTGTTACTACTTCTTATTTACTGCCACATACAGGACCCCTAGCTGTCCCATACAGAGGTCGCATGACACAGTTGACAGATATTATATACACTGAAATTTCGGGTCTTGGACAATAACTGAAGCATTAAACTTCCTACTGGGGAGTCGAGCCCCAGCCAGTGAATAAGCAATCTCCTACAGGTAGCCTCGACTGGGGTAACTGGCACGGAACGCTTGTCAGTTGAGATCAAGAATCAGCCTCCATGGCTTTCGATCACAGCGCGTCTTTCATGTCCTCCGTAAGATGGCTCTTTTCCGGATATTGCTCTTAAAGCACGGGCTACCTCGCTTGACCACACAGACCTGCAACATTCCTCCAGAGCGAATCGAAATTGCGCATTTTCAAATATCACCAATGTGTCCCTCTGCTCCCTGAGGACGAGACTGCCCCCAAGGACGGCTTGTTCTGCTTATTTGGAGCAGATCTGCTGATCTGAGCAGATCTCTCTTTGAAGTGTCGTGGCAGAGGGGGGAAGAAAACAGGGACGCAGGGTTTCTCAGCCTGCGCCTGTGCGTTAATAATTCTGCATCTGTCAACACGAGGGCCTACCTTCCATGACAGATCTTCTCAAGCAACATTTGTTTATGAGCTTTAATGAAAACATTTGTGGCATCCTGCCATGCAAGATTTATCAAGCTAAAATCTACAAGACTATAACTGCGATACAATGACTCAGACTCTAGCCAGTGTCCTCATAATCAAACCTAATAAAAGTGCTCACAAATCATACGATTTTACTAGTTTTGTCCGGCTCTGCAGTAAGCACTATGATCTCACAACACCAGAGCTAAGGGTTTGATTCCCTAATCATCATCTGTAAGCTTATTATTTTCCCACAGAGATAGATAAAAAAAGTATAAAGTATGATTTCTGCTTAACTAATATTAAAAATACATGAAATACAGCTATCGCTAAATGCAAATATTTTTTAATACATGTCGTACAGAAAATACCCATAATCCATCCCTCCTCCTTTCATAGCCACTTAGCCAGTGAGCCTGGAGCATGTCCCAGGAGGCACAGGGAATGAGTCCAGGCCGGATCCCCTAGACAGGATGGTAGTCCATCACAACAAAATTTTAATAGTATTCACAGCTCAATTAAGATATGTTATAATTTTAGTTTTTACAAAGGTGTAAGGCAAAAGACAAAAAGGTAAATGCTGACTCTCAAAGACTTTTGAGAAACAGACACACACAGTTGCACAGATATCCAGAACTGGTTAAATAATTGATTAAAATAAATACACTTCAGTAGAAAACTACCTATTAATGAAGGGTGTGGAACTGATAGAAGAGAAACAGGGTGGCAAAATCAAACTAAATTATGAGAAACAGTCATTTCATAAATAATTCAGATGTTTCTTTGTGACTAGACAAATGACTGAGCAGATTGCGACGGAGCAGAAAAGTAACAAAATGATTTGTTTGACTTTGTGAGTAAAAGTGAAGGACATGCACCACGAACTGGTGGAACAACAGATGGAAATACCTGCATCGCCGTGCATTTAAAGTTATTACTCCCTATGAAAATAAGAGCAAATGTGTTGGGTAGTCCTTGAGCTTCTTACCAGCCGGAGCAAAACGCAAGACTTGCCTTTCAAATTGTGTAGAACTGCACCGTTTTCCAAAAAAAAAAAAAAAAACACACTTCGTTGCAAGAAAAATAAAAAAATGGCACTGCAAGCACTCACGCATGGTTTCCCTCCCGTGTGCATTTCTGCTGCGCTTTGCACAAAGCTTTCAGCATTGTGCAGAATGCAATCACATGTTAATATCCCCTATTTATTGAATTAGCCATTCTGACTATAAATAGTTTCAAAGGAAGATTTCTGCTGCATTAAAACAAATGGCATTATGAGCATAACCTGTTTTTGAAGCTAGGGATACCAACTCAATTAACACAAGATTAAATATAATACTGAGCAAAAATACAAAATACTCTTAGAGTTTGTCATAAATCTAAGTCCTGCACATTGCATTGACAGGCTGGACTGGCCATCTGGCATAGCGGGCATTTTCCCGGTGGATCTCAGTGGGTATGTAGGCTGGCAAAATTTATCATTAGAGACCCCCACAAGTCATAAAAATGTGAAGGATCCCCCCCCACAAGCGAAATTTGCAGGTCTAGGGCTAATTTCCAGACCAGGAGCACGGGTGGAGTTTGGGGGGGGGCAGCCAGGGGTTGTACAGCAGGGGGCTGTACCCCCCCCAAGTCTCCTGGATGGAAATTGCTATTAATTGGCAAGACCAGCTTTGCACTATGTTTGTATGCTGGTACTTTGCACCTTTACAAAAGCGATTTGTCTGTACCCTATAAGTAGGCAACAACTAGGGTAAGCAAGATGCCGTTTTTTTTCCTTTCTCTCCCGATGCAAAACCTCAAACTCCACCTAGAGTCAGGGGGCTGCTTCACTAAATCGAAAGTATCCTCTGTCACTCAGCTGTAATGCACCTACCATACCTGCACGCTCCTACATCAGTAACTAACTTAAGACTGTGTAGAACTGCAAGCGACTATGTTCTGCAGCAAACCTTTCTGGTGTTGTCATGCCAACTGTTTCTCAGTGACTGCTGTCCCTGGCACTTGACTCCAGTTTTCCCTTCTCACATAGTAGGGGATGCCCACTTTACTGCTGTTTCACGGGGGACACTGTCTCTCTTTCCACCTTGCTTAAAAGGCCTCTCAGCAGTCCTGCTCCAAGCCCATGTGACCATGTGATGGTGTGATGGGGTGATCAGGGTTGTCATTGGGGGGACGGGGTGTTTGGCAGTGGGGTGTGGTGGGAGCACAAACTGGCATGTTTTCCTGGACTGTGGACTGGAGGGGCTGCAGTCACCAAGTTGGTCCAAGGTGTCAATTTGAGACCGGCCCCACAATTTCTTGCTAGACGAGATAAAATGAGTTTTTATCTCAACATTATATGATTACATAAAGCCAGCAAGCATCATGTATGTAAATGAAAAACCAGAAATGTTCCTAATGTATATGAGTATAAGCATATTTTGACAGGATATTAGCATAGCATCATTCTTGGCTACTACAACCGTTGACCCATCTTCCATATCACTTACCCTGGACAAAAAAATGTGGGGAGGGGGTCTAGATTTTGTCCCAGAGAGCATATGGCAGAAAGCGTGGACACCCTGGAAGGGATGCCAGTCCGTCTCAGGGCACATCCATGCACAAACTCGTGCCCTAAGATTATTGTAGAGCCAAACAACATGTTTTTAAATTGCGATGAAAATGGAGCACCCAGAAGAATAGCAACAGAATGCTAATAATCATTCCATAAATGGGGAAGATCATCCCTGCAGACAGAGCGGATTACCCCACATACTGAGCACCATCCCTACACACATATATAGCAGAATAATCCCTGTACAGAGATGCAGATAGATACAGACACTGGTATAAATACAGCCCCGTGCATCAGGCACACTCGATACCTTAAATTTAGCATCTGCACATTGGCGCAGACCCGTAGGTGTTTTAAGCTAAAGTCCACCACAAAAGTACTTTGAAATGGAAAAGAAAATCTCCTGACCCGGGGCAACGCTTCAGCAAGGTAACGTCATTGGTGATATCAGAAGAAGGAGAGCACACCTTCCCCAAGTCTGAAAGGCAGATTTTCTAAGCTGTTTAACGTGCCCAGATACGTCAAAAGCAATCTCATGTCATCACTGTGCTGTCTCCTTACACCGTCTTCCTGTACAATAATCATGGCATAAAAGATGACAGATTCTAGCACGTTCCTCGTTCTCATCAATGTTCACCACGCGGCAGAGCTTTTCCTCTCATGACTAAATTTACACAATTAATTCGTGCTATTTTAAAGTTGGACATTTGAACGTCGATAAAGTATGTTAGTTAAAACAGGACAATGAAAGGAATATACTTGGCCGTTAATGTGTCAGTGCATGTTCTGACCATCCATGCTCTCAGCATTTCCACATGTCAGGATGGTGTCACCCACGATTGGGTGACATTGTGGATATCACTTACGAACTGCGACATTGTGGGTACAGCCTTCAATCTGCCACCCTACACAAGCTGGCGTGGAGAACTGACTCATTGATGGACTTTGGCTTTGCCCTTGACCACAGTTTACGCCTTGCTTTTAACCATCAAGCCCACTCTTTCTCTATCAATAATGTTAGCTGGCATGCCCGGGGGGGTTGGGCAGTCAGTTGCCCTTGGACCTCCAGAGGTTTTTGGTTCCTCTCCTCCATTGTCAATTGGCTTTCTTTCTTTCTTTGTCTTTCACTTTCTCTGTTTTGCATCATTCTTACTTAAAGATATTGTAATGTATCACAACACACCCATGTATAATGTCTTGGGATGACTCTGTTGTGAAAGGCGCCATATGACAATAACTTGAATTGAATTGAATCTAAGATGGCCAGCTTAGAAAGAGGAAGGCATCAAGTGACAGTAATCCGGAGTGCTATCGTTAGGTCATGCTACTAAGACTGTAACAATGCTAGTGATTCTCACCACTTCCAAACTCAACCAGCAATATAAAGTTGGTCTTCTGTGCCTTTTTGGCAAAAAAAAAACCCCACAATTTCTACATCCTGCCCTGGAAGATGAAAAGCTCTGTGCTCGATGCAGCGTAAGATCTCAATACTGTCTCTCCGTCCTTCAGCAAAAAAAAAGTGACAGGGGGCATGAGGACAGAAAATGGACCAGCGATGGACGAGTTTCAGACCTAAAGTGGCTCTGCTGCTGGGATGCAGAAGCAGCGAGCATCAATGCTCAAAGTGCAGGAAGCCATTATTGTTCAAACGGCACGCATACAAATTGCTTTTGCTGGGAGAGAATAAGCTTTTAAGCTGCTTCTCAGAAGTTTTCAGGACCAGAGTAAAAACATATGCACAATAAAATTTGCCTTTGATACAGATTTTTGTAACAATACCTGGTTTTATGTTTCCGGCCTAAAAGCAGCACGATTTTTATAGCGAATACTTCAGTGGGAAAAATAAGAAGCAAAATACCAGGCGTGGTCAGGATATGTTCTCCACCAATCAAAACAGGGTTGTGCTTCTCTGGTAGCAGAAAACTGATCTCTTTGAGAAACCGCTTTGAGGGAGAAGGGCGGAGATGTGGCAGGATGTGTGAGACATGTCGTTGTTTACAGGGTTGTGGCTTCAGCACCCCAGTGAGCAAGGCATAAGAACAGGTCATATTGAACGTACGCAGTTTTGTGGTGGGGAGCCAGACTCCCTTCTTCTGACACCACACACCCCAGGGGACCCCCACAGATCTTTCTAGGCACGGAAGTTTGCAATTATATCATTATGACTATGATTACATCTATTATTATGATGATGACTAATGATACATATTATAATTTCCAGAGCAGATGTATAATCTTCAGACAAGGCCAGTATGTCCCTGGGTGAATTGGTATCAATAGTCATCTTTGTAATCACATCCATGGTGTGTAGACGGTGGCTTAGTTAAGCCCGGTCTCTGATTGGCTTTTGGCTGTTTGTTCACAGACAACAGCATTTCCCAAATGTGAGCCAGACATCTGCTCTATGGTATGCTAAAAGATGACTAGGAACTACAGATTTAATACTCTGGTTGCATGGATTTTCCCAGCAGCATTTTCAGATGTGAACACATACATAGGTCCACCTCTTCCCAAACAAACACTGTTAATAAATCCTACTTTAAAAAAAAGCCTAACTTAGGGCACTAGCAGCTTTAAAAAGGCATCCGATCTTTCGTTATTCCCCAGTGTGCGGCAGTGCGATGCTGTCACGGTCCGTTCCCCCTTGAAAGCAGGAAGCCCACACCAGTTCAGAAAGGGGGAAGAACAGCCCACAGCTCCCGCAGTACGCATGCCATCCGCCGCTCGCCATATTTCACACCACGGCCTTCATCCAGTTGGGGGAAGCCGTCAGTCGCCAGATCCTGCCCACGGGCCAATGGGGACCCAGGCGATGGCATCGCCGAGTAGCGATGTGACAGAGAGCGGCCCAGCTGGCCGGACAGGAACTGTCTCCTCGCCAGTGTGGGGATCAAACCCAGGTCTCTGCTGAATGATGCACTGGGATGTAATCGGTGATCCGCTAAGAATGTCTTATGGCCAAGCCTAACCACAGAACAGAAGGCCTGATGGGTTTTTAGGAAACGATAAACACATTATTTATGCTTATCCGCTAAAAAAAAAAAAAAGTACTGTTACTAATAACAGCCAAATTTAAGCCAAATGAACTGAATAATTCAGTCATTCATTTTGAGAAAACATTGCGTTTTAATAGCGTGTGAAACAAACGTGGAATTTTTTAAATATTAGCAGCGCCGTTTTACAAGAGTCCTGTAAAAACAGAAAAAATTGCCAAATACATTCAAAACATTGAATCTGATTGCGGTGCTTCTTTGCGGTTTGTCAGAGACGGAGTGAGGAAAGCTCCCTGCTCGGCTCTCGCTGCTGAATGATAGCATCCCAAGCCACTAAGATGTATTTTTCAAATCCTAGAATGCGTCGGAAAATGTGCCCAAAGTAGCTTAGAGCGTGATTTGTATGCAGTATGAAGACTGAGGCAGTTAGAAAGTACACTACAGGGTTGATTTAAAGCTGAAAGCTTCTGCTGTGTGTGGGATTTGGCTGTTGGTTTACTGCAAAGCAGTTGTGTCTTTGCACAATTACGTATGAGAGCCTTTAGCTCAATCAGAGTGACCCTACCCTGTGGATCACCCCCCCGCACCACCACCACAAAAAAACCCTGCTCTAAAATCCAGAAAAGACCACGTCCACACCTCAAAGTTTGTATATCTTCCTGCTTCTCACTACTGAGGGCTGCCTTTGCCTGCTTTCAGCTGTTCCTGTGATAGGCGGCTTCCTTTCTTTTGTTTTGATGGTGGGGGGGTGGGGGTGGGCGGGGGTCACAGACATGCACTCTGATGTGTGAAATTTACTCAAGGGACCACACACGAGTTTCACGGAGGAGCATCAGCTACGCTTCTTTTGCACTGACAGAGTGTTTCCTACAGCGGCTACGTGCTGTGATGTCACTGACGTCTCTGCAGTGATTTGGAAGCGTGCTGTGATGTCACCGACGTCTCTGCAGTGATCTGAAAGCGTGCTGTGATGTCACTGACGTCTCTGCAGTGATCTAAATGTGAGCTGTAATGTCACTGACGTCTCTGCAGTGATCTGAAAGCGTGCTGTGATGTCACCGACTTCTCTGCAGTGATCTGAAAGCGTGCTGTGATGTCACTGACCTCTCTGCAGTGGTCTGAAAGCGTGCTGTCATGTCACTGACGTCTCTGCAGTGACCTGAAAGCGTGCTGTGATGTCACTGATGTCTCTGCAGTGATCTGAAAGTGTGCTGTGATGTCACTGACGTCTCTGCAGTGATCTGAAAGCGTGCTGTGATGTCACTGACGTCTCTGCAGTGATCTGAAAGCAGCTCCCCAGCAAAGTGGGGGAGGTTAGTGTGATTTCGCTCAATCCTCTTACCATGACCCCAAATGACTACTTACACGCAATAAGACACCTGAAACTGTAATGCAGCATTCTGATACTATACACATCACTTAGTAATACAGCATATCAGCTTTTAGGTCTAAGAACAATTAGATTAGGGCAGACTAGAAGTTCATATACGATACATCCAGCGGTAATCAGTCCTTAACCATATAGACAACATAGATTTCTAGCTTTTAACATGGAATTTATGGGGTCCATATAGAATCTGTCTCATTTCTGTATTTTGTTTAAATAATTACCTCTTCAGTTAGCTGACAGCAGACCTACCTTCATCAGCACAGCATAAGTAATAATAACAAAATAGCAAAGGCATCCATACATCCATATGGAGCTCAGAGCTCTCCAGACACACACTTTGTGACCAGGAACAAGTTTACTGATTTACACAAGATTCATTATCTTGTAATTACCTCACCTTATCAAGATGTCCTTATACTTCTCCTCTTCATCTAATCTACCCGTGGAGAAGGGTGGTTCTCTCAGCCAAAACACTGAACTTTTGACTAAAGGGTGATGGGAGGGTCATTTCTCTTATACCTCAGAATAAATGTAACTTGGTTGTCATCTGTTAAACTCGAGGGACTGCTCAGGGAGGCACATATCGTCTGTTTTTCACTCTCTTTCTGAGTGCTGACACTTGAGCCAGATGATGATACTCCAAAGTAGGTAGAGAGACTCACGGGCAGCTAGAGAGACTCACATCGCATGCTGGACTCCCGCTATGCATTTCAGCACCATGCGATTCATGCCGTCTAGTTTTTTTAAATCCAAAACTACTCACATTTTAAAGCTCCATTACCCCTATATGTTTTCCTGGACTAATTCAGAATCTCCCTTTTCCAGTGATACAACGTCAAGAGCACTCTCAGGTGTGGCGAGGAGAGACTCTGTCCTTAACTGCCACACTCCCTGCTGGCCACAGCAGGAAGGTGCTGCGATCTGAGCTCCATTCGGTGGCATTAAAAATGCAGCGTGAGGAGAGTTACTTTACCTGACAGGATGACTAGGGCAAACATCCACAGGAACACCAGGAAGCAGACTTGACTATACATCCTTCAAAACGCTCTCTTGTTTCTTTTGCGATTCTTCTTTTCTCCTTTTTTTTTTTGGTCTGATGTTATTTAATCCCTGTTAATTTATGCTAATTGTCCCGCTCTCCCAGCGCAGTTCGGGCCAGCAGGCAGGCTGCGCTCTGACTGATTATTCTCCACTTTAGCCACACTGATGCGCGAGTGAGCGGGGAGACGAGCCGACCCCTTCTCGGCTGCGATTGGCTGACGGCTCCTTCTGGCACGGAGCTGCGGGGGGCGGGTGCACGGGGGGTGCGCAGAGGCAGCGCTAGCAGCTAATAGCAGTGAAGTGGCTCCTCAATGTCTTCCCTGCTGGGCCACTTTAAGGTGCTGAGAGTAGACAGCATGTTTTCAGTTCAGAAAGTTATCTCCCTTCTTTTTAAAGTAAAGAGACGCTGGGGACCAGCAAATCTGTAGCCTGCTCATTTATTAAGATACTGTGTGCGGCGCTTGTGTGCCGATTCGTTATGAATTACTGCCTGTCCTGGGCTCGCAGGAGAGGTCGGACTAACTACATCTGGCATCATGAGAAAAATGAAGGATGGCATATTTATTATACATTGTCAGCTTTCTCATTGTCGCCTTGTACACCTTGGACCCGGCCTCAAGTCTCTGTCCTGGCTCCATGTCTGTGGAGTTTGCACGTTCCCCTCATATTGTCCTGGGGTTTCCCCTGGCCAATCCAGCCAACCCCCACCCCACATGCCAAAAACCTGCTACAGTGAATTGGAGTTGCCGAATTCCCCGTAGCTGTGAGCGGCGGGTTGGCACCTCATCCTGGGTTATTCCGTGCCAGGCACCCATGGGCCCCCGATGGATGGATGGAAAAGGATAGGAGACTACTCCATTTTTGAATAATGGAAAAGCGAGCGACAGTATGTGCGATAGAATCCGGGAAGACCGGTCCTGGCTTAATGGATCTTTTTTGTTTATCTTATCCGTATCCCAAAGTCCTGACTGCATGAGGCTGCATTCCCACCCCTTGCAGTTTCGTGCTCTGCCTTTTTCTGCCTGAATGCCAGGCTGTGTCACCATCCACCTTCATCCATCCATTCTCTGGTACCGCTTGTGCTATTCAGAGACGCGGGGGTCCGGAGCCCATCCCAGAGGCTATGGGTACAAGGCAAGGAATAACCCAGGAAGGGGTGCCAACCCATCGCATATATTATGGGATAGTCTTGTATTTAATAGTGAAATGCAGTACAGGGAGTCCTCATTTTACACAGTTCTGTTCCTGCGACAGTAATGTAGCCCGAATTTTGGTGTAAAAACACACCCTAAGTCACTTACCTATCCTAACACAGTTGTAAAATCATATTTTAAAACATGAAAACTATGGAGTGGAATTCGTGCCACCTTGAAATGCAAAAACTTTGGCATATACAGAAAAACAGTCAATAAGACATATAGTGTTACAGTGTGCAGCAGGCAGAAACCGTGCCATGTGGAGATGCAATGTATAATGGGCATTGCTTTTCAGTGAGTGTCATGATGAGAATGGAGCATAATGAACATAATGAAAAGCAAAACATGATTCTATTGCTTTGCATCTTATTTAACTACCATCCAGAAAAACTTTAGAAGGGTTATACACAATTAAATTATACACAATTATACTCAATTAAACGAAGAAATTGTGCCTCATCACACCGAAATGCAATGACCACCTGTCATGAGAAGGACTTTCTGAAGACCAGGGTCGACTGCAAGCGGGGTTTATATTTCTTTTAATGAGCGCACTTCTTTAAACAGGACCTTAAGCTTAACGTAACGTAATGTAACCATATTCTAAGGGAATGTTGCATTGTGGGATTTCTTATCACAACTCTTCATCACCCCACCTTTGCTCTGATGCATCGGCTCATTTTCTTTTTCGAATTGATCCAGCACAAATGAGTGTAAAAAAGTTGCCATGCGCAACCAAACTAGTTTGCCCACGAAGTCCGTAAGTATGAACCTATCGCCGTAAGCCGCAACAATTTTTATGTAAGTTAGCGTGGTAAACTCGTATGTTGAGGACCTCGTAACCCGAGGACTCCCTGTATTCCACAAAAATATGCGATTTGTTCCATATCTTCGTACAGATTTCGCACCCTCCCCCACTCAACAAATTTTATCGTGGAACCATTTTCCCGGTCCATGGAATTTTACAAGATAAACCCGTCCGCAGCACCCTGACTTCATAACACCCTGCTTATCACCCCTACTGTCTGTTTTATGTAATGACAGCCTTGATGTGATGAAAACTAACCCGTATAGTAACCAAAATAACATTAACATTATTAGCAAGCCACAGATAACTTCATGACTCCAATCTAGCTGTCTTAAGATTTGTGCTCATGTTCCCAGCAGGAGCCACAGAAGCGTTTCCCCGATTAATCAACTTACTTTTTTTCCGTTTATAATGTGATGTGCTGCAATCTAATCAGCCACCCTCCATAACCGCTTATCCAGTGCAGGATCGCAGTGAGCGTATTATGAGTTAACATCAGGAGCGTGGCAGGGGACACAGTGGATGGGATGCCAGCACATCACATCGCGTGTAAGCACACCGATGCGGGTATGCTGGGCAGTTTATGAACATTTTGGAGAGACTTTTAGAGAATTTTTAGAGAGTTTCACAACACCAGTAACACAAAGATTGTGGTCTTGCTAACTTGCCTACCAAGAACAAATTTACAGAACAATGGATTATGGGATTGGTGCCATTTGGAGAGGATGCAATCGATGTGTCATTGATCTTTGGGGCGGGGCGAGAATGGCATCCAGGGATTTTTACTGTCCTCTGTACTTGTGTTCTTAGTATTGGAAGTGGTCTTCGGTGATGTAAGATGACATGAAGTGGGTAGACGAGAACAGCAGTATGGTCAAGTATGCATATTGCGATACACTGTATGTCTTTGGACTGTGACACATATACGAAGGGAAGGAGCATGCACACTCCACACACAGAGTGGGGAAGGGTGTTAGCGCACCAAAGGCATAAGCCGCAATTTTTTTTATTGTGGCAAAACCCCAAAATGAGGTGAAGACTCGGCCCCCTTTTGTGTGACATCACTGGCCCTCTCTTTATCATCGCGCTAAACGTCTTCGCCGGAGTGGCACAGACAAGGTCAGAGCAGACACCGACCCCCCCAGCCAGCTCCTCTTCCCAGGCAGGAGCAATCTGTCAAACAGCCCCTCGGTTTCCATGACAGGACCTGCCCCTGCTTTGTAGAGGAGAGCCGTTTTCTGGCGGCACGGCGTTTGGGGTCTGTGACAGACCTATTCTTTACAGCTGATTGCAGGTGAGCTGTGCAGCTTGTCCCCCAACATCACCCCAAATTCCCCCCACCCCATACAGCTCCTCGCAGTCACTTCCTCAGACTTTCTAGAAGAAGACAGAAATAGTGCTAATTGCATCTGGCAGCCTGAAGGTGCCTCTTGTACAGCCCCAGGTTTCCTGTGGCGTGTAAAGAAAGCAAAGCGTTTGCATGATTTCCTGTAGGACGATCAGCCTAGTGTAGATGCCATGGGCAACATCGCCGAGGAGCAAAATTCAAACGATAATAATCATTAATTATGTGCTACTATGAACTGAGATCCCCTGCAGGGCGTCCCCTTGCCTTCCTGAGACAGGTCACTGCAAAGCTGTACTAGCCAATCAGCTGTAAGATGGTCTGCTGTTTCAGGAAGCACATGGCACGAGGCAGGGCACACCTTGGGCGTGACACCAGTCCATCGCAGGGTGGTATATTTACCATGTACGGATATTAAAAAGCACATTGCAGCACTGGTGTATATAACAGAGGTTCTCAAAGTTTTTGATCAAAGTTCTGCATCCAATTTTTGTTCAATGTCAGAGCTCC
>JAODKM010000035.1:12539861-12558964 GCA_026780845.1 Petrocephalus sullivani | reverse complement strand
AGTTCAGGAGATTGTCTTGACCAGGACCACACCCCTAAATGCATTGAAGCAACTGCCATGTGATTGGTTGATTAGATGATTGCATTAATGAGAAATTGAGCAGGTGTTCCTAATAATCCTTTAGGTGAGTGTATATATTGGTTTGTCATTTTTAGGGATAGACGGAAGGGTGTATGATGTTGCTAACCACTACAAATGTCGCAGTGTTGTGTTGTTGGCTGTTTATATAGGTCATGTGCATTGCACGAGAGGCCCAGAGCGAAATCATTACTTTAGCTGAATATTATTTTAAAATGATGGGAAGTATTTCTTTTGTTGGTTTCATAAGCAATTTTTATAGTTTTTTCCCTGAATCTGTCAGCTTATGGAAATGTTTTCATTCACAAAAATGTTGGTGGCATTCCTATATGATCACAATTTGCCAATATCAAGGTCAGAAAATAGCTTGTGTCTATGCATAATGCGATAAGCCAATGTAATTCTCATGACAGGCCTATCAAACCCAGCAATTTAAAGCTTCAGTGTATGTGAAATAACTTTTTGGCTGCAGGTGAACTTCAGCTTTCTAGTTGAGCTACACCTTGCTGGAACTGAAACCTTTAAAGCAGATCTTTGGCCTGTAGTACTGATAACACAGCTTGACCAAAACTGACTTGTCAAGTGTCAAATCTGAAGCTTACCCTGTTATGGGAATCCTCTCCAGTCTCCTATGCTTATTTAGTGCATCTTAAATGCTAATTATGAGCTGGGATGGAAAGCATCACATGGTTCAGGTCCCCTGGACACCTGGATTTGCCCATCCCCGCTCGATGCGCTTGCAGGCAGCCTGCAGAGGGCGCCGTCACACCAGATTCTGCAGCGCCAGGGCCCTTCAGGTGCAGAAGGTGACTCGTCGGGGTTTTCTTGCAGATGAGAAGCAGGGCACCCTGCGTCTCAGTAACCTCAGCCAGGCCATGTCTGGGAAGTACGTGTGCCGGGCCAGCAACACGGCCGGCGCCGAGAGCTGCTACATCAACCTGGAGGTGTCGGCCCGTAAGTACGCGCTGTACGCACGTCTATTTCTGATTGGACGACTGGCTAATCCGAGTTATCTTGTGCTGGTGTCATAGTAGCCGATATAGGACTGATTGCTGGGGCTGCTCTGGGGTCCATCCTGGGCCTGGTGGCCATCATCCTCTTCCTGGTATTTATTGTGAGGAGGTGGAGGAAGAGGGAAAATGATGAAGACATGGCTAATGAAATCAAGTAAGTGCTTGGTCACGTGCACAGTGGTGTGGGTCTTTCTGACTTACTGCTGTACAGGCAGAAGAAATATTTCACTACCTGTAGCTGGCTATAGGACAACTGAATGGATATCCTTGGTCACCGCAGACAGGTCCTCCATCAGCCTGTAGGTACCAGACTGTCTTTCCAGGCTCATCTCTGTAGACTACTCCTCAAAGCTCCTCACTTTTTATCACCTCGGCTGACTTCACTGAAATGCTTTGTATTTCTGGCCAATGTGTTTGAATAAAGAGAGAGAGAATGGTAAGGAGCATGTGCTGATACAGCATGTTGCTGCACACACCACATGACACGCCACCTCAGGGATGAGAGCCTGAGTACAATCATGTGGCAGGTGATACCTCACCACACTATGGGCCAATAGGATGCTGGGTTACATATCTTGTGTGTTGAGTTTAAGTCAAGGGAGGTAATGCTAAGATTATACAATTGCTTGGTAAGACCACACCTAGAATATTGTGTGCAGGTTTGGTCTCCACGTCTTAAAAAGGACACTGCTGCCTTAGAAAAGGTGCAACGCAGGGCTACAAGAATGATTCCTGGTCTTAGAGGAATGTCATATGAGGAGAGGTTAGCTGAGCTAAATCTGTTCAGCCTCGTGCAAAGGAGACTGAGGGGGGGACATGATACAGGTCTATAAGATTTGAGTCTGGATGCTGTTCAACCAAATAGATACTTCAGCATTAGTTCAAATACAAGAACTCGTGGCCATAAGTGGAGATTAGTGTAGGTTAACATCATACCCAGGACAAAGCAATTACAGGCTAAGGGCTCAAGGGCCCAATGAAGTAGAATCACTCTTGACATTCATGGGATTCGAACCAGAAACCTTCCAAAGACCAGCACAGAACCCTACCCGCAGCACCACTCCTATTGAAGTGATTTTAGCAATGGTGGCAGGATTCACACTTCCACCACATTTGAGCTAGCATGGTGCTGTGGTATCAACCGCTGCATGGCTGCACTCAACTCCTCATTCCTGAAGAGTACCAGCACATGCCCCTTTACCTATGGCTCCTGTGACATGTATGCTACAAGTGCACTTCCCTAACCATTAGGCCACCAATACCCCATATATTTTAACTATAACACCCAGTCCAATGAAATGACTAAGTAAAACCTTACTTGCAGCGTTACATTAATACTGATGAGCCATTACAGAGGCAGCATGTACAACACGTTAAACGTTCCCACCGGCGGTAATCTTAGTCAATCCTGCACCCTGATCAGTTACAGCTACACATTAGGTGCCAGTTAACATTTTGGCAAAGCCTTGCATCACCCAGCTACCAGGAATGTGCAGAAACTGAAGCCGAAATAAGTCGGTGCATGTGGCCCTTTGAAGGCAGGACTTCCTGGATAGCAGCGAGTACACCTCCATGCCCTCTGGTCATGACAGATAGGGCCAGTAACTGGGCAGCAGCTGTTGAGCAGCTCATTTAACTACAGGACTAGAGGACCGGACACAATATGGTGCATGACCAGAGGTGGGTAATCTAGGTCCAAAGAGTAAAAATCCAGACCAGGATTTTGTTTCAACCAACCAGCTGAGTATTAAGAGTATCACAGAGTGCTAGTTGGCTGAAACAAAATCCTGGTCTGGATTTTTACTCTTTGGACCTGGATTACTGACCTCTGCGCATGACATAAGCAGCCGGCTAACACCAGAGGACTGGGTAATTAAACGGCAGATGCAGGGCAGCCGTGCTGACGCCTGACCGATGTCACGCCCCTGTCTCTGTAAGGGAGGATGCTCTGGCTCCCAGGAGAGTATCCTGGGCGAAAAGTGGAGTGGGCGCAGATGACATCTCCAAGAAGGATCCCCTGTCCTCCCTGCCTGGCAGAGCCTGTCCAGAAAACCGCCACCCCCACACGCTGGTGTCCAACGGTGGCTCCGTCATGGCGACGGGCAGCTGCGCGGGCTACCGGCTGCGGCATGCAGACCCCAGCGTGCTGCAGGGCCTGCCGGGGTATACCGCCAACGGCAGCCTACCCCGCGTACCTCCTCTGGTCCCACAGTACAGCAAGCCCATGCTCAGAACTGCCCAGGCCCAGCCTCAAGCCCCCTCCATGACCATCAGCCACGCAGCCACGGCCGAGGTGCCCGTCGCAGTGCCCGCTCGGAGCCAGGCGGGCTCTCTGGTGTAACCATAGGAAACACCTTTAAGGAAGACCTTAAAACAGCGAGTGGTACAGAACGGCAAGATTACAGTAATGCAAATTACCTACACCTGTATCCTGATTCACAAAATGTTTTTATATTAAAAATGTATTTAATAATGAGCTGCATTATCTCCTTATGAAATACCACTTATTTAACATTACTTACACTAGCTACACTGAATTTTTAAAACTGTGTCCTGTGGGAGATTTGTACATGCTGCTTTTACTTGTGAAAAACAACTTTTATAAAACACAGAACTGTGAAATGGACCTGACTGAATTAAGTGTTCCTGTTTAGTGTGTTCAGATGTTCTTTGAATGTGACATGCTACGTTTAAGGGAGGGGGGAGGTTGGGTCACAATCATAGTGTGTCCAGTACGTGCAGGTTACTTGTGAAACAATGCTGGTGCCAGTCTGTGGAACCAAAATGTGATTATAAATGATCACACTGACTTCTAAATAAAATTTCCATCGCTGTTTATCACTGTCTGTACTGGCAAATCTTACGGACAACAAAGACACCATACCTCTGAACACACCATTTAAGTGTAAGCCATATAAGTTATGAGTCTCATTCACATCTTAACTAACATTTCATCCTTATTTTGCTGGACCTGTTCATGTGTGTGTACGATACCATATCTGGAATTAAGGAGTACTTCTGTGTACAGGGTGACATATTGTAGAGAAGTATGCAGAACAAAGCAGCAGGCTTATCTAGCGATAAGAGGGCACAGTAGGTGGGACAATCAAACACCTTCCATCGGACTCGCCTGCCTCCCATTGGTTACTTCATGCACAGTAGGTGGGACAATTAAACACCTTCCATCGGACTCGCCTGCCTCCCATTGGTTACTTCATGCACAGTAGGTGGGACAATCAAACACCTTCCATCGGACTCGCCTGCCTCCCATTGGTTACTTCATGAGGCCCCATTGGCTTAAACAGGGCTGTCATCCGACAACATCCAGCAGTTAAAACTATCAAAATTTTATTGCCATATCCCAAGACACTCTCTCTGGATACTAATGCACCCCACAAACAATGCGTTTTTTTTTTATTATGTACTTTTACAATTTCATCACAATAATTATAAAGAGACGATGGGGAAAAAAAATGTGAAACATGCCTAATTCCAACCATTTTTGATTCCGAATCGGCCAAAAATCGGGAAACCCCCATCGTCCCCCAGCCACGCCTGTGGTTTCGGCGGCCCCTGCGTCCTTTCACTAAAACAGAAACGCCCCACCGCGAGATCGCCATTATCTCGACTGCTGAACAAACAGCCAAGGCACAATGAAAGCTCTGCTACCTTCACACAGATCATGGATCCTGTGGGCCGTTTTCTCTTGGTTCGGTAAGCTACCAGTCTACAGGGGGCCAAAACCGGTGCAGAAAAACGAAAATACATGGTAACCCCGCACGCGAGTAGAAATGTAGCCGTTTTAGAACTTAAGCTACTTCTTTTGCTTAAACATCACCATTAGTAAACGTCTTATTGTATGTGTAGAGCAAAAAAAAAAAATGCTTTCCTACCTCACGTTTAATTTCATCATGACTCTGTGAGGAGCATTTTATTCCCTCACTCGACCGTGACTCAAATGACGAAGCCCCCGGTGGATCTACATGCCTCTCTCCTGCGGGACAGGTTCCGTCTCAGAAGGACAGGTGGTCACCGTGGAGAAGCAAGTGTTTGCCCGCATCGGAGCGACTGCCGAGCTGACCTGCAACTACCGCGCTACACCGGGGCCGGGATTCACCGTGGAGTGGCGGCATGCCTCCGTGGGAAAGCCCGTCGGAGAGGGCCGCAGGGTAAGCCTGGAACCTCCTCCGAGGTCCTCACTGGACTAACACCGCCATTCTGTGACACCTTCAGCTTTGGCTCCTTTGCCTACGTCTGTACCCTAATCTCCTCTGTTCAGGTTACCTTTGATGCATTGATACAGTCAATGTTTATCCTTCTTACAGGTGTTCTACTACAATGGGAAGGTGTATTGGATTGGATCCTTAGAGAACCGGGGAATGCTAGTGCAGAACCCACCAGTTCAAGGCTCCGCCTCTATCCGCATCCTGAGCGTGGAGCCATCTGACGCCGGGGTGTACATCTGTGAAGTCACCGACCCCAACCACTGGGCGAACAGCGACTGGGGACAGGTCAACTTCACGGTGCTCAGTGGGTACCTGCAGACCATGCCCTCTACAGGCAGGATAATCTGTCCTCGCAACACGCCCGTTCTGAGACCTGGCCTCGATTCTGCTCGCTATTCTAGTACCTCCTTCCACGCCGACGTGCTCGGTGAACGGAGACGCCTACCCGGGAAATGACGTCACGCTGACGTGCGTCAGCTCCCACGCCGTTCCTGCCCCGACCTACACCTGGAGCCGCGAGAAGAACGCCATCCAGCTGCCACTGCAAAACATGGTGGAAGGTAAGCGAGAGGGCAGCCGCTGGTCACACAGGGTGGACGGGAACCTCTCGTCCCCCAAACAGTTCCAAAGGAGCTTTACCAAAGGCTGGGGCCACATCCCCTGAACCCTCACATGCAAACAGAAAAAAAGTGCACTGCGTCAGCACAAATACACAGAGGCTGGCTAGCATCCAGACCATTGTGCCTTTGTTCTTTACTCGGGTTATATGGCACCAGCCATTACCTGCTACGCTGTACCTCTCATCCGCGTTCTTCTCTTCCCTTACAGACCAGCAGACGGGCTCCTTGATCTTGCGCAATCTGTCAGCTCCCTTCTCAGGCACCTACACCTGCAGGGCCTCCAACGAGTTTGGGGGTGCCTTCTGCACCGTAGTGCTCAGCGTCAGCTGTAGGTACCCAGCGGGGGCTGTGCTCCCTGTGCCCGTCGCGCTCTGCCTGCACTCTGGGGCTCTGTAGGTACCCAGCGAGGGATGTGCTCCCTGTGCCCGCCGCGCTCTGCCTGCACTCTGGGGCTCTGTAGGTACCCAGCGGGGGCTGTGCTCCCTGTGCCCGCCGTGCTCTGCCTGCACTCTGGTGCACATTCCTGCTGCATCTCAGCTTGTTTACTAGCTAATATTAAATTCACACAGATGCTAGATGCTTCTAGCTGTCAACAGCTGGCTGTACAGAATGACAATAAACAAGTTTGGTTACATCTTCACTCTTATAGAGGGAAAGCAGAGGTCAAATGACAGATGGCCTGATGTTAGTGTACTCTGCAAGTATGTTTTTCATCAAAGTGGTTTAGCCCTGTGACTTGGTCCATGTGATGCAGCTTTTAAACCAGGAGTGCGTGTGTGTGTGTGTGTGTGTGTGTGTGTGTGTGTATGTGTGTGTGAGTGCATCACCCAGTTTCTCCCTTTCAGACACCAGCAGTGCAATGGTTGCTGGTACTGCCGTAATTGTCACCTTCATCATCCTCCTCCTCCTCGGGGCAGTGATTGGCTACTTCCTGTGGTATAAGAGGAGGACTCGCAATGACCCAAGGTGTGTTCCCCTCCTTTATGATTACACTGACCCCCCAGCTCCCTCGCCTAGCCCTAAGATCTGCTGTGGGCCGGGCCCCACATCCCGGCCCAAATCCACTGCGGGAGGGTCCACGGGCGCCTCGGTCTGGTTCTGCTTCCGGTCTGACTGCCCTGTGCTGCACAAACCACAGACACACACCGCGGGAGCCTGCCGCAGCCGTCCCGTTTAGGCGGAGCCCCGACTACAGGCCGTCCCACATTTCAGAGGACGGGGAGGATCAGCTCATCCCAACAAAGCCCAGCATGCTGGTGTAGGGGAGGCCCTGGCCAGGGGTGCGACAACATTCCTGATGAGAATCTCTCTTCTTTTTTTTAATTTCCTACAATCAATAATGTTCCATGAATCAGGTGGATATCAGTAATAGCTGGTACCAATGTAAAAAAAAATGTATATAAAAATAACACAGCTTATAAGTTCCCAATTTATACAGCACTGACTGACAGAGTGTAAAATTACCAGGGCAACAGCACTGGCTGTAATCATCCCTTAGCATACGGCCATATGGCTTCTGCCTTGGCATGACGCCTCCGGACCAGTGACAGAGCTCCTAAGCAGATTACTTTGACTGATTATGTTTGATTTGTATGTTGTAAATGAGACAGACCACAGTAATGCAATTGCAATTAGAAGCTGGATGTGGGGTTTTTGTGAGCTTTTAATGCTGTTTTCCAGATGCTGGTAACAATGATATGAATAAAGATCATACTTAATTGACCTATGTTTTGACCATGTGATCATTAATAAACAGCAGAGCAAGTACAATCAACATATACATGTAAGTGCTAGACACAGCACTCAACAAGCAATGACACTCACCCTCCACATCTGTCTCATCAGTCACAACCGCTTTTAGCCAACAGTCACAGAACCGAGACATCTCCACCATCATATACTACATATACATATACTACATATACTAGTATACTACAGCACGAGTATACTAAACCTACCCAGAAGTCGTCTTTTAAACATGGATTAACGAGAACGAGAAGAAGAGAAGTTACACAACCAGGTTAATGGGAAAGTGAGTGTAAATCATGTAAATCATAACAACCAAATTAATCATGATGCATCATGAACAACTGCTTTCAGAGACATGGTTGAACAGAGTAGCTAAAACCAAAAGGGAGAGACTTAATAGGAGGAAAGTCAAGTGGAAATGTAGACTAGAGTAACTTGAAATGTCCATGATTTTCCTGCAAAATGCTGAGGTATGGGCAAGTGGTGCCGATCTGAAAGCCAACCCAGCACTGCGGGGCCAGTGAGTAATTTTGTGCAAGATTCATGAAATTATTCACTGCAAAACACTGCAGGGACACATTTCTACATTTATCGGCATATGACAATGAAAACTAGAGGCTCCTCCCACATAATGATGTCAGAGACGGAGTCCTGGTTAGACGGCAGCGCTTACGAGTCCGTCAGCAGGCTCCTGGAGATGATCATACGCATCACTTCATTGGTACCTGATTGATGGAGAAACGGGGTAACCGCATAATGCAAAACCAGCCACCAGCACCAACTCGACTGAGCAAGAGATGACAGTGTGCTCATTTACTGACATAAAATCTAACGAGCTTAATGTAAATTAGCAGGCTTCCGCTCAAGGACATCCATGCTCACTAACACACTGAAACACACTAAGCAGAAGGGTACGGAGGATGATGAGAGTTTTACTTTTACCTTCCAGAATCTGGTGCACCCTAAGGTCCCGCACGAACTGCTGGACCGGGTAGTCTTTGAGGTAACCATAGCCCCCAAACATCTGGAGAGCCTGGTTACAGATCTGTGGAATGGGGAGCCAATTTCGTCTTAATAACAGTCACACAAAAGGGGCAGACAGCTTCTGTCCTGAAGGGTGCTGCTAAGCATCATTATCTACTGGCTTATGGAGACACTTAAAAATATGAAGCTCTCAGGATATCCATAGGGCAGACTGCGAGGGATGTGTGAACTTATTAAACTTGGGGGAGGAAAAAAATGTCATACGCAGTCGCTGGTTATAAGATGTTTGGGTAAAGACGTTGCCACCACTTTATTACTGTAATGGGTGATTAAGTGTAATCCTAGTCTGAGCCAGTCGCCATGGGAACCTCACCGCGAAACACTCATCCGTAGCAAAGAGCTTAGCCATGGAGCAGAGGGCCACGGCGTCGTCCCGGCCCTCCTGCAGCGAGGCCGCCGCCTGCCGCACCATCAGCCGCGACGCCACCAGCCGGGTCGCCATCTCAGCCAGGCGGAACTGCAGGAACTGCAGGGAGCCGTCCAGAATTCACTGCTCAAAGCCCGGCAGATCCCACGGCTCTCACCCACAATGCACTGCTCTTACCGAGACTCCAGCTCACGCTACACCATCACACCCGATCAATGCCATCTGTTTTATGTTGCCTATTAATGAGGGGCTGATTGTGTCCCCAATTCCCCAAACCAGTGAGTCAAGGCACACAGGGAAACACATTACTCACAAATAAGTATATGGCAAATTACTCTGAAGTGTTTGTTTACATTTCAAGCATAATATTACTAAATGTATCTATATGTAATTTTTTTTTTACACTATTTCCGTAAATTGTTTTAATTTTTTTTTAGCAGACCCAAAGCAGCTTTCAGTTAAGAGTAATATAGTAATATAAACCTCATACAAGTGATCCTAACTAAATACACAGACAGAGCAGGATGCTTACAATTGATTTAAAGTGCACATATCTAGGGAAACCTGTACGACACGCATGACAGCAGTTCCCCCATCACAGCACGTCCCGTTGACAGAGCGCACCGCCCCCTGCTCTGGTACCTGGCTCTTGGAGAGCGTCTCCCCAAACTGCTTCCGCACAGTCAGGTGTTCCCTGGCCAGCTGGACGGCGGCGTGGGCGGCCCCCAGCGAGCAGGAGGCTGAGGGGACCAGCAGCCAATTCACACACATTCCCACTGCAGGGCACCCTCCACCCCAACTCGCAGGACTACTGTACCTGCGACCCGGGCGGCTGCACAAACCCACCGATGTTAATCCGGCCTCCGTTTAGGCCCTTCATGGCGATGTTGAATCCCTCGCCCTCCTGACCAAGCCGATTGGCTGCTGGCACGGCACATTCCTCCAATATGACGGCACGTGTCGGCTGGGAGTTCCAGCCTACCTGTTACAATCACACAAACTGGAGCATAGCACGGACATGGACTCAACTCTGCCATCTGGTGGACCTTTCCCCTTACATCAACATAATCACTAACATGAATCATGCCATCATGGATAAGGGGGTAAATTTCGTAGAAGCAACCTTCTTCTCCTTCTTTCCGAAGCTCAGTCCAGGTGTGGACCTCTCCACCACCAGGCAGGAAATGCCCTTGGCTCCCGTCCCCCCAGTGCGGCACATGACCACGTACACATCCGACTCGCCCGCACCGCTGATGAAGGCCTGCGGGGGGCAAAGTCAGGCATGAATGTATGGAATATGGGACCCGAAAGCCAGGTGACTCGTGCTCTTCCACAATACCTTGGAACCATTGAGGATATAGTGGTCGCCTTTGCGCCGTGCACTGGTCAGCAAGGAGGCCGCATCGCTGCCGCTTCCTGGAAACGGGGAAGGAAGCAGCCGTGCGTTAGAGCAGACCAACCACTCCTCCAGCAAACTCAAACTCAAGTTTCATGTTTTATCCTGCGTTCCATTTAAACTTTGACGGCAAAATTCACGAGTTCCCAGTTGGAAATTTCAACTGGGATGGCCCTGAAGTTGGGCATCCCACAACCCCGACCTCAGAAATCAAGATGGCCGCAACCTTCGCCAACGTTAATGAAAGCTGTAGTTATATACCGTTTATTAGCACTTACATCTTATTTGCGGCTCATTAAATTGGTCGTACGCACAGTACTATCCAACTGTGATCTGTGGATGTGTTGCTACAGTATGTGAAAAATATTGTGTAATGTGTTATTAACTGATATTGCTAACAATGGCTAAAAATGAGCCTGGCTAGAGCTTGGGCAGATTTCAGAATGCAGGATTTCTTGCTTAGCCGGATGACTTGTCAGATTTAACGTAGTCGGGGCTAAATGTAATTAAACGAAGATAAAGGCAATTTAATCAGACAAGTTAACCAGTTAAGCACAAAATATTGCTTTTTAAAACCAGTTCCTGGCATTGCTAAACAGCTTTATGACTTGCTTTACTGGAACATGGTTAACTCTGGTGTACGTCATTCCCAGCAGCAAGTTCCGAGCTCCGAGGTAAATGGAACACTGCATTGTCGTCACATGTTCTGAGGAACACCCTGATATTCTTACGCTACAGTTGCAGGGTCGGGCAGCGGGGAACAGGACAAGTGGTAGGACAAGACGAGACAAGCAGAAGAAAGACTCAAGGGACTCAAGTTTGAGGAACAATCTTCTGACACCGGAAGGACACACATCATTACACAATATAAACAGAAATAAATGCCTGGCAGCCTCAATGACTTTGTCTTGTCTCCTTTCCACTCCGGGGAGGAGGGGTGTACTTACCAGGCTCAGTAAGACAGTAGGAGGCAAACTTCTGCATGGAACAGAGATCGGGACAGTACTTCTCCCTCTGCTCAGTGCTGCCGAAAGTGTCTATCATCCAGGCACACATGCTGCGGACAGAGCGTCCATCATAAGCGGCCATTCTTTCCACAAGGAGCCGGGCGGCCAATGTCAAATTCAAAGATCAACAGCAAAGCCGCGGGAGGAGCCTCACTTGTGGATGCTCATGTAGGCCGTGGTGCTGGTGCAACCCGTGGACAGCGCCTCGAAGATGATCGACGTGTCAAGGCGGGAAAGGCCCGACCCCCCGACATCGGGCTGCACATAGATCCCCCCAAACCCAAGCTGCGCTGCTTTCCTCATGGTCTCTACTGGGAATACTTCCTTTCATTTAGGGAAGGGGGTGCGACAATCAATCATTCTCACATTCATATATCGACACCCAGAGTATGTCACTCTATCACACTATCAAATATATCACATTCTGCATAAACCACATGCATTATCAGTAAGTAAACAGATCAAGGGATATTATTTTAAAAAGTGTTAACCACAACTGCACAATTAAAGAGCCCCTAAGATAAGATAAGATAAGCCTTAAGATACTAAGAGACTATAAACTTACTTTCTCATCCCATTCTGCCATGTGGGGTGCCATTTCTTTGGCAGCAAAGTCAAAGGCCACTTTCTGGAACTCCTTCTGTTCATCTGAGAGTCCTACTGAAGCTGTATGGAGATTATACCGCTACAGTCAAACACTTGCAAGCATAAAAATATTACCCTGCTTGAAAACTTATATAATGTCTGGACCCTCCACAGCTGCAATTACTTTATACAAAACACCAATCTATGTGTTTTAATAAATATACACATATTCCTAACCTCACACTTCAATATTACAGTAAGGTTCTTTGTAACAGTTTTTTTGTAGTAGCAGTAAAGGTTTCTCATCAAGCAACACATCCTGTGACCGATCCAGGTGTAATAGCTCGATGTTAAAGGGGCAAAGAAATTAACTGCTTGCTGACATACAGCTGATTAACGTGGCCTTTAGTTTCAAAGACGGCGACAGGACCGCAGAACGGCCTCGCCTTTCGCAGTATAAGGCGCAGTCACAGGATGCGGGGTTAATTTGCTGCAAATATATGAGTTGAATATTTTTAGAAGCTTTGCAAACTGGAATAAACCAGTAAGAGTAGCTAAAACTCGTGAATTAACTACGCTGGAGAAAGTAGGAGTACCCTCATACAGAAACAGCACGCCACTTCATATTGTTCCTTTATTAGACAAGTAAGAAACGTGGCGTGAGCGGTTCTTAGATCCACCGAGATTCCGTTTGGCTACACGGTCAAGGCAAAGGCATTTGACTACAGGACATTTTGTAACCTTGGTTAACAAGAATTCCAAAGCAAATGGAACAGTTTAAAGAAATTAGGCTTACGGTCTATGCAAGATGCAATTCCTCGCCTTTGTACTCTACTAAATAATAAACCGATATATTTACTAGTACATTGCCTCAACCTAAACCCATTTAATAGCTTTCCAGCTAACGCCATGACTTCCAGGGATCTTTAAGCGCATGTTCAAAATTATGGGTAATGTAGTTTCTATACTTGGCTCAGACGACGACGTCAACGCGACAACTGGCCAATGAGAATCGTCACAGCGTTCTCCCTTAATTATGGGTAATGTAGTCTCACTGACCAGTACGGTAATATTCCATGGTTCCCCAATTCCAGTCTTGGAGGGCCCTACGCAGATATCCCTAATAAACGTGGTAATTGATTAATTGGTAACTGATTAATGTGTGTTTGAGCAGGGAAATCTGGCGAACCATGATTTTATCCAGCTAGCCGGTGACGTTCGTTAAAGCGTACGGCATCGGTTATGGGTAATGTAGTCTACCTGGTTAAATTGGGCCGATAGAGGAAACCTTTCATTCGAATCTTTTTGAAGACGTAAGGCGGTCTAGCGTTACAGGTAAATGAATTGCACACTGTTCGCTCTTGTTTTCAGTTATTACTTATTTTTAAAACGAATTTTCTCAACATTCTTTTAGGACTAGCCTAGTAAATATAGTTTTTTTTACTTGTCTCCACTACTCTCGATATGATAAGTTTGTAGACTGATTCTCGCTGATCTGCTTCGCTTGCTACCTGCATATTAATAAGCAGTGCATTTAATCTCGTATGCATTGCGCGGTTTGAAACTGCATACATAAACACGCAGTAAGACTGAATGACAGTCGTCTTGTCCTTATATATTTGAAGCACTGCATGTTACTGCAGGTCTCGGTACTTGGACACATTGGGACGTGCAGCCCGGTATGTTTACAGTGTGCGCGGTGCGTCATGCACGCAGCGACCATGCTGCGCGGAATATGTAGGTCAGTCATGACGCATCTTATGTAAAAGTATATTTCTTTTTGGAAAGTGTTACTTTATGACTGACCTACGTATTTTATGAGATTTAAGTAAAGTCGACTTATGTCATCATAGATAAAACTTTTATTACTCGATTGGTGGACTATTTGAGGTTTTCGAAATGGCGTGCTGTAATAAATATAGAATGCAAATGCATAATAAAGGCCATTTGTTCTGTGCAATAGAACAGGCAACATGTCACCTAAGAAGCGTGCTCGAGGACGGCCACGAGAGTCAGGTAAGTTGTTTGTAAAGGGAACATCCTTTTTGGAATGTCTAAAATACTCGCTTGATAATACCGTATAACACAGCATACATAGCGCACTTAGCCAGTGCACAGTGCACACAACAGGCAGTTTAGAGTCGTCAGTTCCAATACAGCTTGGTCAGCATGCAAACTCCAAAGAATAAGTATAAGTAAATTTACCTATCTAACATGGTGAACCCACAGCTAAATCAGCAGAGGCCTCTCCTGACCAGGTTGCTGAGCAGAAAGAGTTTAAGAGGAGAAAGACCCAAAACCCAAAGTCTGCTGGGAAAGAGGAAGGGATAGGTGGAGATGGTCCCGCTGACAAATCTGCCTACTGCCACTGGCTGATGAAGTCTGAACCGGAGAGCCGCTTTGAAAAGGGCGTCGACGTTAAGGTAATCGCTATGCCAGCAGGCCAGCGATCAGATCAGAGTATCAGTGGATCAGAGTGTGCAACACAGGAGTGTGTATAACTTCTCGTTTCTTTGGAAAAGCAGTTTGGAATCGAGGACCTCAAGGCTCTTCCCAATCAGACAGGATGCTGGGATGGAGTTAGAAACTACCAGGTGAGGGGAGGGTGCTGATCCCACCCTCGTGGTTTGCGGAAGTCTGTTTCTCCCTCCCTTGGTAAGCGGGGATGTCTCCTGATGTTCAAGCAGTGTCTCTCTCTGGCAGGCCCGAAACTTCATGAGGGACATGGAGGTGGATCAGCTGGCCTTCTTCTACCACAGCAACTGTAAGGAGCCTGGAATCGCCGGGCTCATGAAGGTGCGAGTGTGTGCTGTCATGAGGAGACTTCACACTAGGTTGTTAGAGAGCTCAAGGTACTAGGCAGGGGAACATACTGGGTGGGATGCTGGTCCAATGCAGGCCAGATACAATGCGCCACCAATAACTGAAGAAAATCATAATATAAATAAATATAACTAAATAAATAATAATCCTTTTTATTATAAAATAGATTTGTTCGGGATCACTCAGCTATAAAGTACTCAAATTATGCAGCCAGTAACAAATCTGTGATTTTACTTCTTGATTTAAAAAAAAAAACAAAATTGGCCCAGGTTGAAGCATTCTTGTTTATTACTTTACCAGTATGATTTTAGTCTATTTCACAGGCTGTGTTTGTTTTATAGATTGTCAAGGAGGCATATGTTGATCACACGCAGTTTGACAAGAGCGAGGCCCACTACGATGCTTCTAGCAAGCTGGAAAACCCCAAGTGGTATATGGTCAGGATTTGTCTCGCTCGCCTTACATTTGAGAGCCAGAAAATGGCAGCAGCCTAAAGTGAAGCCATCTGTGCTTTGGGTGTCGGCATGTCGCGCCTGCCGCCGTCCCCCGCGTCTCCTCCGATCCGTCGGTGCCGCAGCTCCGGTCTCGCTGGCCGTGTGCCAGCTCCGGTTCCACTCATTTTTCACCCCCCCACCCCCCCCATCCAGGTGGACGTGCGGTTTGAGAGGATGACCAAGCGCTTCTTCCCATTGACTGAGCTGAAGAAGTACCACCTGCAGCATAAGGCGGGGGGCGGGGCCCTCAGAAGCATGGCCCTATTCACTAGGGCACGCCTATCTGTGCAGCCTCTCACTGCAGGTCTGTGTATCACCGTATGGCCTTTATGCACCTGCAGGGACATATGTATGTCTGTAAATGTGTGTATGTGGGTAACATATATATTTCCCAGTGCATGTGTGTGTGCATAATGTCATGTTTATACACAGTTGCACATAAAATATGTGTGTGCATATATAAAATCAGAGCTAATGTTCTGTACCCCTCAATAAACAGACACACAGACGTTTTGACAGTTGACTGCCCACAGTGTTTAATCAGCAAAGTGTCAACATGGCTGAAATAAAAACTGCATTCACTGCACAGGATCTTAGCACCCGTTACATGCCGGCATGAGTATTCGACATGGCTGTGGCATGTCCCAGTGCTCGTGTCGTCTGATTTCCCATTTTGTTATTCTGCTTTTTCAGAAGAGTTTGACTTTGTGCTCAGTCTGGAGGACAGAGATCCCATTTAGAGAACAGGCCTGATTCCATCCCCTGGATAGACCATCTCTTCAAGGCTCTCTTGGACTCTTTATAACAGTCTCTGGCCTTGGTGCTTGTGTTTGTTTGTTTTCTTTAAACTCTTCTTTTAACTCTGCTTTTCAGTGTGCTCATTTTTCATGAATCCGAAATACAGTAACCGGTAGTAAAGGATACGAGTTAGCTCACCTGTTATAGGCTGCATAGATCGAATAATAAAAATACATTTTCCAATGAAAAAAAAAATGCTGCAGATATTTTGTTTGCAGAAACTTTGAATGCCACAGTTAAAGTACCTCTGATAAATTTGTCCTGTATTAATGGTTTGTGCAACTTGACTTTTAACATATTGTTTTTGTATGAAATTTACTACTCTGGGCCAGATTTAAAGATGAGATTTGGTGTGCTCAGATAACCACTTACTTTCAAGAACATATTTCAGCACAGGAAATAAGATCCCAGTTGGAATGATTTCTGGAATTAAGGGCTGTTCTCTTTTAAGTTTTTCAGAAATTGTAAAGGATCAGAAGCGTTTTGGAGCTTAAGCTGGCAAACACTCAAATTGTGTGAAGCTTTCATTACAAAACATGTATGCACAGTTTCACCCACAAGGGGGCGATACTGAAACAGTCTGACCACTGACGAGACATTCACTGTTAAGGATCGAATACAGCGGTGTGTTCGAGAAGTTATACATGATCAGTATTGAGCAAAGCAGTGTTCTGGAGTTTTCTCTCCTAAAATTAAACAACTATTGTAACACTAAAATCTCATAATTACTATGCAGATCAGTAGGTGTTTGATCATAGCTCGAAGCAGGGGTAAATACAGCAAATGTGCCGAGATCGGAACATGTTACCAAGCATTATAAGCCCACGCATGTTAATAATGACGTTGACATGTACGCAACTTATTATATTGCTAAACTGCACAGAATCCATTGCAGTGATCGCATGAAATGCAATGATATACATTACAGCCTCGCCTTCATCCCGACTGCCTCTACACCGTTTACAAGATGAGCTCGTATCTAACTGGACACTCTAGGTTAAGCCAAAAGTAATTAAGATTCTGCAGCCAAGTAAAACAGGCAATTTACAGGCATTTAGAAATAGACATTTCTCTTAAAACGGTGTAGCCAATGATTAAAAAAAACAGTCAATGTATTGGCTACAGAGTGCTGATGTTATCTAAATGATAACTAGTAAATAATAATTACGAAATCTAGTGGGACAGCCAATTACCATATACAGAGCATGAAGAAGGTCCCGTATTACATCTGCTAAGTTATACATTGGGTAATATTTTATAAATATAAAATATAAGCTTAAATCTGGTTTTATAAAAATACCATCAAAAGAGTCTGAGAAGTTGGTTGGAAAGTTGGCATGCGCCATGGACCTGGTGTTTAAGAATACGGGCTTAGAGGCTGGAGGCTGGGGCATCCTGAATTTGCCCAGTAAATATATACAGGTGTATAAATGAATAAAATCATTGCTTTGGATAAAAGCTTGAGTTCTGCTTAGCCACATAATAAAAAAGAACAGTATAATCACTGTCAGCTGTACAAACCGGATAAAACAACTTTGTGGAAGACATGTTATTAATATATAAAACGGCTGATCCGTAAAAATGATTCAGTTCACGCAGTCAGTCATAACACAGAAAGGAAAACGAAACCTGGACTTTGCTGGGGTTAAGGTCATCTTTTTGGCACTTCGCTGCTGCCATACAGCCTGGCCACTGGATTGCACGTCTACAGGCTCCGCCCATGCGACCTTCGCAAGCCCACCTGACCCTCGTCCTCCTCAGATGATGAACGAGGATTTGTGTCGGAAACCACCCTACAGAAAGATGTTAAAAACAGGCTATGTTACGCACTTCTCATCCCTGTTCCTCTGGTACCTTCTGCACATCTCCACAATGACCCTCATGCACAATTAGCACTCAGCCACACAATTATACAGTAACATGCCACTTTAATGGTTTAAGAACTCCCACCGCTCTGGGGCTCTCACCTCATCTTCCGGTGTGATGCAATCCACCGCGTCTTTGCTCTCTGAAGCTTTGTAGCTGAAGGAAAATTCATGATCAGTTGCATCAGGTTAGTATTTCTGGCAGAGTGTACATGCCTTATCTACCTTTCTGGAAAAGATGGATATAACAAGCATCAAACAAGTCAATTTCAAATCGGTTAAGCATTGAAAATGTACAATGAAACTAGGTATTTGTTTCAAAAAGTAGGTTTTTCGCGGACATCATTTGTCAATTTGCATGAAAATGATTTAGAATTGTATTTATTTATATTTTTGACAACATTTTCAAACTACACAGTGACCCTGTACTAACTACAGTAAGCAATATGGAAGAGAATGGTAACTACATGCACACATCTCGCTCTTCTGACTGAATGGACTCACGTGTCTCTGGCCTCACTCCTCTGGACAAAATAGCCCCCCCTATAGGCGTAACAGAAGCCCAGGGTGACGACCAGCAGAGCCCCAACCAGCAGCAACGCACCCAGGACCTTCCCCACCAAGCTGACTTCATCTGAAAAAGGAGGCGGACACAGGTCCTGCTGGGGATCCACACTGGGGGAGGTGGGCCAGCATGTAGATACAAAACCTCTCTGGGGATCTACCCTGGGGGAGGTGGGCCAGCATGTAGCTACAGAACCTCTCTGGGGATCCACACTGGGGGAGGTGGGCCAGCATATAGATACAGAACTTCTCTGGGGATCTATACTGGGGGAGGTGGGCCAGCATGTAGACACAGAACTTCTCTGGGGATCTATACTGGGGGAGGTGGGCCTGCACGTAGACACAGAACTTCTCTGGGGATCTATACTGGGGGAGGTGGGCCAGCACGTAGATACAGAACCTCTCTGGGGATCTACCCTGGGGGAGGTGGGCCAGCATGTAGCTACAGAACCTCTCTGGGGATCCACACTGGGG
>JAODKM010000035.1:12487598-12507070 GCA_026780845.1 Petrocephalus sullivani | reverse complement strand
TTTTATTTTACCCCCCCCCCTTTTTTTACCCTCTTTTTCGACCTTACAATTTTTTGCCCTTTTTTCTACGCTCCCCCCCACAACCCCCCGCCCCCTTGGGGGGGGGGGGGGGGGGGGGGGGTGATGTCTGTGCCGTCACCCACCCTTGTTTGTTTACTCTGTGGGCCCCAGGCTTCACTGAGTGACATGACACATTTCAATGAGTGCTCTAATTTCTTAATTCCTCCCACAGTCCTGTAGGTGTCACTGTGGAGCTCAGCCATTTAACTCCTGTGGCAGCTAGCTAATGCAAAACAGTGGGGTTTGAAGCTAGGTCGCACTGCATGATGCACCTTGCTGTAATTAACATATTTGATTATTTACCAGTGTTGCAGGGTCACTGTATCAAAACAGAGGAAAGTGCACAAAACAAGGAAATGAATGTACCAAAAACTGTATTTGGTTTAGAAGCATTACATTACAAGCTTTATGGCGATAGAAGCATAACCGCCACTGCGTTGGCCTGTTTGCTGTCCCTACAGTGACCTGAAGCTGCGGGTACGAATCCTGATCGACGGGACCCTCATCATCTTTCGAGTGAAGCCAGAAGATACCGGGAAATACACCTGCAGCCCCAGCAACAGCTTAGGCCTGTCGCCCACGGCCTCAGCGCACCTCATCGTCCAGTGTGAGTAGCTGGGGGGGCTGTAGAGCTGCCACTCTCACGATCCCGGCCTGTATGAATAAACAAACTGTCTGTCCAAGCAGAAAAAGCCCAGTGCATACACACATTTGGATGGATTGGGAGCAGACGTGGTTGGCACTGCTCAAACCACACACGTAGTGCCCCTCAGGTTTTGCGCCCCCTTTAGGCAACAGACGGTCACTGCACTAAATAGTTTTTCAAAACATTTTGAGTCCGGAGAGGGGGGGGCAGAAACAGGACATCCGCCCCTGTGGGTTGATGGAGGAATATTCTCAATGGCTGCAAGGTCAGCTAAACGTCGCCTCCCTCCTGGGCCTGCTTACCTCACGGATATCCAAATATCAGCAGGCACCACACACTCTTGCTTGCGTACGTGTTCAGGTGCAGGCGTGTGCGTCAGTGACCTCCAGGCTGGCAGCTCTGTGCCGGCAGGCTTCCACCAGAGTGTGAGTAAGATCCCCTTCCAGAGTTGGGGCCAGCAGGACACTCCCGGGCCTTCACCCCATCATGCTCAGAAGATCAGGCTTCTGAGAGGAAGAAAAAGGGACAAGCTGATTCACACAGAATCAGCCTGAGCAAGAACTCTACGCAAGATGGTGTAGTCAGAAAGCAGCCGATAATCAAACAAAAAATAACGTAATAACTGCAGTAAACAAATATTAACTGACCACATACCCCATAGTAGAATATTTTAATAGCGAAACTCATGTAACTGATTTTTTTTTTTGTTAATTATAGATGTTCTAAATTTATTATCGGTTCACCAAGCCCAGACACTTCTCTGTGATGCTATTTTTGTGGCTGGGCTTATGGGCTGGCATCCCTTCCAGAACGTTCCCTGCCTTGTGCCTGTACTTCCTGGGATATGCTCCAGGAGCATACGACTCTGCACTGGAGAAGCTGTTATGGATGAATGGATGGGTGATAACGAAGGGGTGTTTTTATTTATGCATGTGTTTGATGTGTTTACTCTGCTATGGGGACCGTTGCACTTTCCACAAACGCTAAATGATGCTAGCATTAAATGTCGCTCAGGTAACCCTGTGAAGCTCCTGCCTCAGATGATGTGAGGCGTGGGCTTTCTCCTCACACGTCAGGAGCTGGCGATAATTAGCAGTCCATTCTGTGGCCGGTCATTAGCACACGTTCTCCCTCCGACGTCGGCTGCCCGCATGTTTGTTTCACTTCGATTTTGGGATGTCCACAAACCCTTTGATGGATTGCCCTTGCAGAAATCTTTATGTGGAAAAGTATTGCCCCCCCCCCACCCACTCCACATACTCGACATGCTGCTATGACTGGCACTGGGGGGCAGGGGCGCGGGGGGGAACCGGGAAGCTGCACTCTTGTGAATATTGCCAGAGGTTTTCAAATAAGACTGAACATTCATATGACCCATGTGTCAAGAGCGTCGATCTGTAATCAAGCTGGGAATTATTACGTTGTGAATTACGTTGTTCCAGCAGATGGTCTGGACTAGTCCTCACCATTATCTGTAATTTATTATTTAAATGAACTTGCAGTCTTTGATATTTTACTAGAGCGGTGTCGGTTAAGTGCCTTAGTGGCCGGTGACCAGCAGCCGTGGGACTCTGACTTTATGTGCATAATCACTACAGTACCTGCTGGCCCTATTTTAACTAATTCTGTTAATTTATTTGTGTGATGGGGTGTGCTGTCTCAGGAGGCCCAGTCATGTGACCGGGATTTGGCACGGTGATTAATTCCCCCTGTCCCCCCATTCCCTGTGAAGTGTATAAATTGCTGCGTATTGTTGATATATTTTTTCGGTCCCTGATAACCTGAATGAGGTCTCAAGCCTGTAAACATTACCTGACTGTGCACGCGGAATCATCCCCGTTTTATCTCCCCTGTACCCTTTTCATTTTCCTGCCAAAATCCTTTGTGTTTGCTCACTTTTGTGTTCGCGTTTCCTGGCGTCCCGCTGTCCGTCCCGTCACCCAGATACAGATCCCGCCCCCAGCCATCCAGCATCCTTGTCTCCCCCTGCCAGTGGCAGGGTGGGCTGTGTCACGTCCTGTAGCTCGGTCCAGGCTTCCAGCACATTCTCCACGTGTGTCAGCTCGCTGCCCCTCACTTAGCTGGTTCAGCGTCATACTTCGTTGAGTTTGACACGGGCATTAACGGACCGGTTGGTTCCGGCATCTATGTCCATCTTCCCTTGTGGTTCTGTTCAGATATCTTCAGTTTGTCAGTCATGTTTAGTATAGCTATTATAAGTGGGCTAAGTACAAAGCATTTTGGCTAATTAGAGAACACAAAAGATTAGTTGATAACACTTTACTTAAAGCAGTCATTATACTGCATCACATATACCTTCGTAATGCATTATAATGCAGTCATAAAGCATTGGCTGTCACTGTTTATAAAAAGGCATAACACATTATATAATATGTGTATTATGCGTTATGAATGCTCCATGAAGGCCTCATCAATAATGCACTATAAACACCTTCATAATGTAGCACAAAGCATCCTTAATTATTTTACTGACCATTATAATGCATTATGAAGGTATTTATAATGAATTATAGATGAGACCTTCAGAGCATTCATAATGCATGAGAAACATGGCTATGATGTGTTATGCCTTTTTATAAATATTCATAGCCATGTTTATAATATACCAGCGAGTGTGTTTATGCGTACCTGCTTCTGTGCTCTAACTTACACTCGCTTTTTCCTCTAGATCCGGCCCGAGTGGTCAACATGCCCTCCGTGATGTACGTCCCGAGAAAGATGACGGGTTACATCCGCTGTCCCGCGGACGCCAGCCCCCCGGTGGCGTGGGTGAAGTGGGAGAAGGACGGCCGCCCTCTGAGGATAGAGAAGGTGCTTCGGCTTTGGCCAATGCCGGACTGTCGTGTGCTGCCGTCTGGGCAGATATCTGCCAGCCGCCTTGGCAGCAAACATCAACAAGGCAGGACAGTGTTATGGACCAGCAGGAACATGCGGTTAACAAGTAGGACATGCAGTTGACCAAATTATCCCTATATCAGCATGAGCTACACTGCTTACAGAGGGGTGATTACAGTATTGACGACCTGACACGTTTTATTGCTTTGGCGGCAATAGCAGCGCAGTTCAGGAGGAACCGTAAGGTTCATTTTTGGCATTTTGCCGCACGGGTGAGGCTGGATTGTCCTGCTCCTAGGAAGGGCCCTGCATTTATTTCCAATGCGCAATCTGGATGGACAGCTGGTTACACGGCATCATTGATCAGCCTGTCATCTCCACCCCCCCCCAGCACCCAGGATGGAGTTTGACGGAGGACGGGAGCATCCGTGTGACGGAGGTGACAGAGGAGTCAGTGGGCACCTACACCTGCATGCCTTACAACATCCTGGGTACCACTGGAAGGTCCCCCCCTGCAAAACTGGTGCTAAAGGTGCGAGACGGCATCCCGCATGACGTGAAAGCGCTGGCTGACGGTTTGCATGGACTGGATAAGAGAGTCTCCAGCCATGGACCCTGTCTACTGGCACCGTCTAATTAATTTTGCAGTACTTCAGTGGTGCGCAAGGTTACTCCATGTTTCCGGAATACATTGAGGTCGCAGGGATAAAGTGTTTATAGATCTTAGATCTTATAGGTCTATTGTCTCCAGGATCCGCCTTACTTCAGCGTGAGGCCCGGCCCAGAGTACAGACAGGATGCTGGGAAGCAACTGCTCATCCCCTGTGCTGCTTCTGGGGACCCGGAGGTTCCGACAATCACATGGAGAAAGGTAGGACAGCGCATCGGAAGGAAGGCCCCGCCCTTCTGCTCCTCCCAGTGCTGATCAACCTATTAGGTGACACAGGCAGCTGCCTAGGGCGCCATCCACTGGTGGGTGCCGACTTGGCAACCACCAATAACCCCTCACCCCCCCCCCAACTCCTTATCCTGGATGACATACTAAAATTGGGTGATTAATTCGGCGGTCAGTAGAAGGTGGAAGAGCCAATCAGGATGAAAGCTGGCTCCCAAGCTCTCCTACACCTGTAGATGGTATGAGAAGATGCGTACCTCCTGTAGCACCTAGAGCGAGGCAGGTTCCGCGTTGTCACTGAGCGCCGTGTCCCATCTCAGGTGGGAAAACCAAGCGTGAGCAAACACAGCGTCCTGCCCAACGGCAGCCTGCAGTTCCACTCGGTCAGCAAGGACGACCACGGCGAGTGGGAGTGTGTGGCCACCAACGTCGTCACCAGCATCACGGCCAGCACGCGCCTCCTGGTGGCCGGTAGGCAGCTCTGCCGCCGCCGCCGCCTCTGAGTCATCCCGGTGATCGGTGCGGCAGGAAACATGCTGCCCGTGGCGATGGCCCAGGAAGCGGGAGGCTACCCACTGCCGCGCCACGGGACGGCAGGTTTCGGCGAACGAGCAATTAACACAAAATAGGGGCGAGGCCCTGTTCAGAAGGACAAAATGAAACTGAAAGTAACACATAAGTAATTAACCACCCATGGTACCCAAAGTAGCTAAATTTGCCCCCCCCCCCATGTCCTTTAGGCACAAGTCCGCACGCCCCAGTCAACCTCCGCGTGTCTCCTTCCATGACCTCGGCCAATGTATCCTGGGAGCCGGGCTATGACGGCGGTTTCGAGCAGACATTCTCAGTCTGGTACGGCCCCGTGTGAGTCATCCCAGCATGCTTTGCTTCCAGCTTCTATCCTGTTTTTGAATGGAGCGGTCATGTGATGCCTTTTTGGTGTGCCGTACCTCTGATGATTTTTGTGTTTCTCAGCAAATGCAGCTGTTTGTGTGTAGAACTTTTGCTCATCTTTCATGTTCATATTTTTATACTTAATTGTTTGGGCCTGCAGTATTTGAATCCATTTTAATCTTGACCTGTTAATATTAAAAAGCAGTTAACCATCGACCTGTAGTCATTGTCATAGCCATTGAGTTGGTAGCCATCAGCCATGCTCAGTGTTGTGCCGTCTGTCCCTTAAAGGTTTAGTTGAAGCCAATAATATTGAACCATGTTTGTATTCACTTTCTGAAGGGAAAGTGGGTATATATTACAGAAAATGTAGAGTAAGTTTTAATATTGTCGTACATGAACTTTTAGCTAAGTTGGGTTAGACCCAAATTGCATCACACACAAAGTAGATCACAGGCAAAATAGATCATGCATTCATGTCAGTTCAGGGCAGCTGATCCTGCTTGGTTGTCAATGAAAATATAGAAACTAAACTGTCTACAGCACAGTTACAGAGTCATTTAGCAAACCTCACAGTGTGCAGTTTCATAGATATACAGGCAGGTTCTTCTTGGTGGTTCATGGAGAACCCTACTGAATTTGGGAGTAGGTGTACCATCTCGTGGTGGATGTCTTAGCTCGTGTTGGCTGTGGGACAGTGTGGAAGTTAAAAATAATTGTTTTGTTAATGTGCAGAAAGGAGACGTAGGGCACGCCGCGATCGGCAGAGGCTGCTCCACAGCACGGGGATGCCGGGGTAAACACCGTCATGCAATACTGCGCCGGATAATTTATCGACCAGTTTGCATGGTCTCCCAGTGTCTGTGCTGGTCTCTTCCCAGTACACCGTTCCTTCTCAGAGTCCAGAAATGTGATTTTGGTAAATCTGTCTCTCAGTCGCACATTTTGGGTATGAGTGTGTGTGCCTCCAGTCGAGTAGCATGCCGTCCAGGGTGTCCTCCTGCCGGGTGCCGTGAATTTCCTGCGGTAGATAGATGCCAGGCTCACCAACCAGTGCCGGATAAGCAGTTTTAGGCAATGATGGGATGGATGGATGGATGTCATTAAGTATATCCCGAATATTTTGGTAAATAACCCTCGCGTTCCTTCTAACGGACCCCACAATTGCTTTCATTTTTATTTTAAATTTATATACCGATCATGTTATAATATAACATTTATATAAATATATAAATATGTTAATAAATAATGTGTATTTTGAATGTACATAGTAAAAAAAACAAAGACGTGACCAGTGAGGAGCGCTGAAGGAGAAGGTATGTCACACTCCCGTGTTAACGAGTCGTGAGTAAGGCCACCTGATGCTCTCGCTGGTCTGCTGCTGTCAGTGCCCTGTCCCCTAAGAGGTGGTCATGTCCCCCCCCATGCAGGGTGAAGAAGGCACGGCTGGGGCCCCACGACTGGCAGTCCACGCCGGCAGGCCCCCACACCTCGCTGCTGCTTCAGGGTCTGGAGCCCCACACATCCTACCAGTTCAGCGTGTTGGCCCTAAACAAGCTAGGCACGGGCCCCTTTAGCGAGGTCGTCACCGCCACCACGCTGGGTGGGTGGCCATCGTGGATCATCCTGGGGTGGCAGCCGGGAGCGATCTGTCGACAGCTTATTCGTATCTGCTGCTGGCTACCCATAAGCCTTTGGGCCCTTGTCATTCACAGCCTTCCCTAAGACTACCCCGGAACCACTGGTGCTACTGACTCCACCCAGGTGCCTCACAGCCAATCGGACGCAGCAAGGAATTCTGCTGGCCTGGCTCCCTCCGGCCAATCACACGTCGCCGATCGAGCGCTACATCATGGAGCTCCGCATTGGAGAGCGGTGGGAAGTCCTGGACGAAGCGATCCCTGCCGGGGTGACCGAGCTGCTGGCGAGAGACCTAGTCCAGGTCAAGCGCTGTCACATGACGCTGGCAGGGACACGGACAGGGCGGATGTTCCGGAAATAGGGCTAAGCAAGGGTCAGAAGAGATGTGTCAGCTAAGAATGACTTCCAGCTGCTCCTGATGCAGATAAGTTGAGCGAGCCTAGTACATAGCTGCAATATGGTTTCTTGTTTCGGTTCTAGAGCTTGGCCATTTTGTTCAGGCAGTCATGGTTCGGCGACCCTCGTTAAGCGAAGAAGCAACGTAGTCCGTGTTAATTCATCTCAGCCCGAGACCCGCTTAATGAGAAGCTACAGAGAGTGTCCGTTCATTCCCCTGTCCCACTTGGGGGACGTCAGTGTTAAAAGCCGGTTTTGGGGTGTCGCTCGACCCCAGGCTGATAGTAGGGAAACAATGAGCCGTGTTCTGAAATGTTTAAAATATGTTCCTCAGTCAATTAAGGCCTGATTTGCAGTATGGAAAAGCATGGGTGTCTGTAGACATGGCCTTCTGTTTGCAAATGAAAAGCTCCGCGGGGGCTTTCGTCCCCCGTACAGTTTGTGGGGCGCCATGACATGCTTCCCTCGCGTCCCAAAGGCTCCTCCCATTCCCAATGATCTAGGCGTGACAGGGTTCGTGTATGAACCAGAAACGTTACAGTCAGGCGCCACTGGTGGATTTCATGGGTGATCTCGCCGCAGGAGACGTGGTACGAGTTCCGAGTCATGGCCGTTATGGACGACCTCGTCAGTGAGAGCAGTAACGTAGTCGGAGTTTCGAGTACAGGTGAGCAGCTGCAAACATAACCATACATAAGTATTTGAGTACATTACCCTCAGAAATTACTCTGCTGCCCCCTGCTGTCTATTTCCCGAAACATTACATTTTAGATCTTTTTTTATCCCTAAAACTCTTCAGTTATTTCAGTTATCGTAATTTAGCAAAACCCTACAGTGCTACAAATGACATGGATAAATCCCACATCATTTGGGGCTGGGGTGTTCCTCTCTGGCCTTTTCTCTTTTTGCCTGTAGAAGTAATCTTACCTCCAGAGATGGCCGAGGAGGGACTTGCTCGCCCCCTGGTGGCGGGCGTGGTGGCCACACTCTGCTTTCTGGCTGCTGCGGTTCTCTTCAGCACCATGGCGGCCTTCTTTGTCAACAAACAGCGCCGGCAGAAGCTTAAACGCAAGCCAGGTGCCAGCCGCCGACCGGGGCCACCTCCTGGCCCCCCCGTGAACCTCCCCATCGCTTCCAGTCTGCACTGATGTTTATTTTCCGCTTCTTTCTCCCCTCCAGACCCCCCCCTGTCTATTACACACACCAGGAAAAGTGTCGAGACTGCGTAAGTAACCCCGCACTACGCGCCTCGCATTTCCTGCACGCAGCATTTGTCTGTAGCCTCTCACGAGGAGGTACATTTAACAGTCCACCCATGTTCTTGAATAATTGCTATTTCTGATTTGGGGCCTCTTGGCACTATATCACACGAGCGTGCCACAAAGCGGAATTTAAATTGAAATTTTTTTCAATTCTCTTCTTATAATTCAACCATTCAGCTGCTGTCAGTCTCTATCCCAACCCGGGATTTCATTTTTCTAAAGTACCTGCAAACTAAATACTACTCTGCTTTAGATAATTGGTTTATGTGGAATTGAATGGTATTATATGGAATTAAATGGCACGTGAGTTCAGTGAATAATATGATTCATTCCACAAGGTTTAGTCCACAACTTCTCAGCAGGGGTCATGGAGTTAGGATGGAGTCTTTGTTGTGGGTGTCAGGCTTAGTCAGCGTCTTAATTTAGTGTAGCAACCATGGCCTGTAGCATGTGAAGAGGAAGATGGAGGAAGCATGGAGGAAGGAGCGTGATTCTCTCTCTCTTTCCCTGGGCCTCCAGCTCTTCCTCAGGAAAAGCGAGTCCCGAAAGTCCACGGCCCCTGGGCCCCCCGGCTGCCAAGGAACCCGAGCGGGAGGGGACCAAGCCGGCGGGCGCCGCCAAACCCGAGCCCACCCTGCCCATCGAGCTGATCAGCCGCGGGCCGGACGGCCGCTTCGTCATGGAGCCACCCTTCCAGCCGGGACGCATCCAGGGCTTCCCCTTCGTGGAGGAGTCCGACCAGTACCCGGAGTTCCGCCAGTCGGATGAGGAGAACGACGACGGGGCCCCCCTGTCCTCCGTGCTGACCGCGCTCAGGCTCTCGCCCGTGTCATCCAGCCAGGAGTCCTACGGGCAGCCCCCCGCCTACAGCCCCCACCACCAGAGCCCCATGGCCGGCGTCAGCCTCATTGCCAGCCCACCGCAGAATGGAGGAGGCCTGCAGCCCATAAGCCTGCCCCAGGGCCCGTATCGCGCCTACACGTGCAGGCCTGGTGCCCTGGAGCTGCCGTCCCCCTTCTACATACCCGAGAGCAGCCCGGGCAGCTCTGCCATGTCCTCACCTCCCCTCCTCCACGAGGCACGCTTCATCCAGCCCAGCGGCCTCCTGGAGGAGAGTTTCGTGGGTGAGATCCAGCCCTTCCCCCCCCACTGCACTCCCCTCGTCCCCTTTGCTCCTCTCTCGGGACCCCAGCTGTTTTTCCCCCCTCACCAACATTTCCGCCTCTGCCCGGAACTCCCGGAACCATCGCTGCCTGTGCCCCACATCACCCCGCCAGAACATCTCCAGCCCTCCTTCTTCCAGGTGCCTTCCTTCCCGGGGCCCATGCTGCTGGAGACCCCCGTCGGCCCCCAGGCCCAGTCCCCCAGCAGGCCACTGCGTTCCATCGCTCAAGAGGTCCAGGCACCAGGTCAGCTCAGACACACCAGTAATGGAATGGGTGTACTGGTACTGCCTTCTCCTGCCCCACAGCTGGCAGCTGACCTGTCCTGGTGGCCAGCACCCAGGCCTCAGCTCAGCCCCAGGGCGATGCGGCGAGCCGACGTCACCCTCGGTCAGGTGCTTTTAAGGCCCTCGTGCCTCTCCCCGCTCACTCAGAGCCCTTCCAAGTCCCACCAAGGCTCCCCGGAGAGCTTTGTCCGCCCTCGACCCCGGCCAGCCCTGGCCCTTCCTCCGATAAGGCCGGAGCTGGGGGCAGTGGCTTTACCCCCGCCCACAAGCGACTCGCCCACCCCCCCACGAGCCACCCCGACTTGCCAAGCTTCTGTGGTGTTAGGGACGGGCTGCCCACCCCGGTCCCCATCCCTTCCGAAAGAGGGCAGCGAGGCATTCGAACAGATGGCGTCCCAGAGAAGGACCGATGAAGAGGGCCAATCGTCAAAATAATCTCACCTTCCGCGTTCACATTCGGGGAGGAAGTCATCACTGTCAGCTTCAAGATAGGCAATACGTCTCTGTCAGTCAATATATGCAAACAGTCCTCTTCTCAGTAGTATATCAACTGATCTCATCAACTATTACGGAAAAAAAAATCCTCATAGAAGAATTTCGGCTGCTAAGTCCATTTTTTCTCTACAGCCACAAGGGGGCGACATCCAATTTCTAGTGCTCTTTGTTTCCCTGGCTGGTGAGACCTTCTGTCAGTGAGCTGCCACCCTTTGTGGCCTGGAAGGTGGGTTCAGTCCAGCACATGCCCCAGAACGTGCCACTTACTTGAACATACTCTCTCATCTCCATTTAAAGTGTGAAGATATGCAGTTTTTCTCATAAAAAAAAAAAAACACAATGCGAGACACCCTGTAAAACAGGAGCACTCATTTCGAGGTAAACCTCTTTTTATAATATATTCCTAATCACAATGACCAGTTTCATTTTGGTCACATGGCCAAGTATTTCAAGCGATATGGATACATTTGTATGTGTTCATCATTATATGTTCTGAAGGTTGTGATTCTTTTAATTTCTGTGTTACCTAGAAAACATCATGTGCATCACAGGTATCTACAGGTGAACATACATGCGGGCTTGCAGGTACAGGACAGTCACCATCCCTCCTGTTTAATTTCTCGATTCTCTCCGATGATAATGTACGTGACATAGCTCTGACTTATGTTCTAGGCTTTTTCACTACTCATACCCAGGAGCTCTGTGCTTCTCAGGTACTCCAACCTGAAGAAACTCTACCTCTGCTAGACAGAGAAGGCTGACGACGCAGAGCCCATAGATCTGCTTCCTCTCCCTGCTCCACCAACACCGGCCCCGGGAGCTGACGTCTGCCAAGGACACCTAGCCAACACGACTGCCTCTGCTGATACCACCCAGCAAACAGGCCGGTCGATTAAATGCGGCCGTTTCCCTTCAGACTGGCCAACAAATTCGTTCTTGAGTCAACACTGGTACATCTTCCCAAGTCCCCTAAGATGGTCACCTCTTCCATCAGGACCAACATGCCCATTTCCTCCAGAACCATTTATCCAACATGAATGTCTCCTTTAATACTGCCCGACCATCATGAAATCCTCTCCTGGCAACCAACAAAGTAAATGATTTCCCCCGCCTGTCTAAAGTCTTACTCTGACGCAAAGACTAGGCTGCTTTGCATCCTATATTGTCGACTGGATTCCGTCCTACCTCACAGTGCCAAAGAGTCATAGTCATAAGTCATAGAGTTATCTCTAAAATGCTTCCTTGCGTAAAATTAACGGAAGAAGAAGAACACTTTAGCTGTTATTTGAATTCATGTGGATGAGAAATAGGACATTGTTAAGTGTCCTGTTGAATGATTTCACATTACGCCTAGATCCATGCCAAGAGCTCGACACCATGGAAGGAAATTTATTATTTATTGCACCTGAGAAGAAAAATATTTATGATCATCTGCTGACACTAAAGGCGTGACGTGGATGGGGTGGTTCATTTATGGGATGTCAAAGCACAACACATAATAGACACAATGCTTTAATAGTAATTTCTCCTTGTTCTGGGTGGTAAAACAGTATGGTATCCTAAGTATTATATGACAAAGCAATTATACTCACGTTCACGCTGACAAAGGCAACTGCATACTTACTATTATCTTTGTACAGAGTTAGTACTATTTGTCTTGCTTATTTGTGATTGGAAGTTCATCTCTTTAGATGCGCTGGAGTAATTCATCGTGTGTTGGGCCCATAGAGCGTGGGAACTGTACCAGATGTGGAACTCGTGTATAGTTTACAGGCAGAGGAACCTGATCGGTGCATTACTATAGGAATGTCAGAGATCTTCCGTCCAATAATATCACAGCTGGGCAAGAATACTCCCCATCGTAGGACCCTATGGCTGGGAGCCCACTAATGGCGTACAGGCTTTTTGCTGTCGTTCGATGCAGAATCTAGAGGCACCTTCTAGAACCCACTTGTATCCATTTTCCCACTTCTTTCGATGCTTTCATTTTAATTAAATTGCGACATAAGCGACGTTTCCCTGGAGAAATAACTTAATCAGGATTCAAGCTTTGCGCAGGTGCTCCGAACAATTGTACACTTGGAAACGCGCAGTGTTTGGGGGTAAAATTCATAACCGGGGATTTTACTTTGTACTGAATGGTTTTGTTATTGTGTAACCGTTTCTTTTGACTGAGTCGCAGCCATGTCATTAAATGATGCGTTTCCTGGGTGTCAACTAACCCCCCCCCGGCACTCACACGGTTGTTACGGATGAAAAGGTTTAATAGAAAGGACCGATTGTCTGTTCGGCCTGACGAACCTTACAGAACTCGGATGGCGTTTTCCCCGCGGAAGTGGTGCTGTGTACAGAACCTGGTGCTATGTCTTTTTAAACCTCCTGTGGTGCTCTATCCTAATGGGAAGCGGACGGGCGGAGCAGCGCCGGGCGGGGACCTGCTGGTAACGACCCTCCATCAGTGACAGTGACAATCGGCGGATTTTGCGGAGATGGAGGCTGGATAACAATGCGTCCTGGCATTTTGATTCGGAAACACTGTTCGCTCCCTTGTGTGACACTTGTGCTGCTTAATTCTCTCTCTCTCTCTCGGAAATCGGCTCACGTACGAATGGCTTTTCTTCCAATCGGTGTTTTTTTTTTGTTGCGTTTTTGTACTTTTTTTTCCAGTTATTCCAACTTTTCCTTGCTGTTGCTTCCTGTCAACCGGAATAAAAATTTAAATAAAAGTACACCGAGAAAAGTATGTTAACATGCGAGCTACAACTGAAAGTTAATGCACTGTTTTCGTGTGCTTTGAACAGCATGTTCTCATTATGCTTATTTTACGCATTGTTTTTTTATGTTTTCTGTGATGGCGCTGATGTATTATCGATATACTTGTGAAAAATTCATATTAAATGCCATGTCCCAGGTGTTACTGTACATTTTTAAATCGCAAAACAAACGAGGCCTATTTCTGTTTGTTATTATTTTTGTATTCGGCTTTTCATGCGTAACTACGCTTTTTATGTGCAGTATAAAACTCTCGTATTACGCTCGGACAGCAGTCTTAGTGTCATTCTCGCTCGCTTTCCCAGTTCTTACTCGGCCCAGCACTGTTTTTGCTTTTTTGCCATTTCCTCTCCATGTAGCACCATTTGCACCCCTGTTCGCTATCCATCCTCACGCATTTTAGTGCTGATCGCCACTGCTGTTCTCTGCCGGTCTCCCACCTATTTCGACCCCTGTGCGTAAAGGCGATCAAGCACCCAGGATACAGCTGGTATTCTCCCAGATTATAATAGACGAAGAGGCTTATTGTGGAGGTTGTGGATGTTTCCGTAGCAGTAATTCTGACATACAGATGTTTGTATTTTCATATAATAAAAACCATAAAATTGTCTTTTCAAACTTGCTTTTAGTTGAAGAGTTGAAGTTTTTTTCCCACGGCCTTTTGTATATATATTTTTTTCCAAATGAATAACTCTTGCTTTTATTTTCCAAAATATAAAAGAATAAGCTCACTTTCTCTTGATGCGGTGAGCTAGGTGGGCTAGGCCTATTTGTTGCACCTATAAGGACGTGGTGCAGTTTTAACATTTTCCCCTAGATGGCCGAATTGTACGAAGGGCTAATTTGACCACAATCGAGTTTAAAAGGAAAGTTCCGCTAAGTACTTAGTTTTTGCAGAATTGCACCAAATATGTATTCCAAAGCGTCTGTGATTTGCAAGCTTAGTTTGTCGCTTTGGGTAAAAACGTCTCCTAACAAAGTATTTCTGTATCTCTAATTGTCTGTAGTATGTCAAATAATAAATATCTATGAAAATTAAATACGATGCTGCATTCCCCTTTAGATGGACATTCACATATTCTATTAGAGCAATTAATGGGGCCACAAAGGAACAATTTCTAGGCTACATAACGATAACAGTATTCCTAAAAATGCCCGCGTCCCACTTTGAAATTTCGGGTAACGGGCACGTACCCAGAACGGGTCCACTATACGGGCGGCTGCCTAGCCGCTCCTCTAAGGCGACGCCGGCTAAGTATATTATTTTTTAAGCCCGATTGAATATTTAATAGTGAGCTAAATAAAACGGACTAGATATACTGATGTCAGGGAATATTATCAATATTTCATGCAAAACACAAGTTAAACGATTATGGAAATGTACAAACTAGTGTGGATGTTACAGTTTTTATAAGTTTTTCCTAACGGGAGATATTATTTTAGGGCCATTCGCACAACGTGCAAGGCTCCGCTTTGCAGCCAGCCGACTCGGGTCCCGAAGCGCGTGCCCGGCAGCCCTATGCGCGTTCACGGCAGCGCACACGCCGTGCGGGAGAGGCGAGCGTAGAAATCGCTGCACTGATGTTACTATGTGCAGTTGTGAGAGAGGCAGCCAGCCTGCCGCATCCCGGCTGTACGTCCAACACGCACACCCATGTCAACGAATAGAGGGGGAAGTCTGTGCTATCGGCCACGTGTTTTTCATCAAGAAGGATTACCGCTGAGCAAGTAGCGCCTTTATACGTGAACGGATTTTTTTTTTAATAAAACGAGAAGGACGAAGAGGCGTCTTTTGGGGTGTGGGGGGATGCATTTTCCCACCGTTCACTAACACACCTCTGCTTAGTCCAGCTGGGCATTGGTGGGTAGTATTATGCGGGCACCTGGGGAAGGGTGAGCGGGCAGAGCTGCCGCAGCGGCACGAGAAGATCTCAGGGGGGAAAGCACCGTTTATATCGGGAGAAATCCGCAGATTCGCCGGTAAGTGGACGTCGCATGCCAATGAGCACTGTCCCGGGAAGTGTGTTTTCCCCTTGACACGCTCTTATCATTGACTGAGTACTTATACAAGGATATCTTCGAATAGTTGTCAATGACGGACAGGCGTTCTTTGTTTTCCGAAGCAGAAAGTTTGATTGCATTAGCATGTTGGATTTAATAAGACATAGCATAGATGCTCATCCCAACTTTACCCTACGCTACCACACAGGTGGCGAGTCGAAAATGCATCTTTACTTAAATTAATGACGTAATCGGCCAAGGCTTAAAAGTCACATCTGTGCGGTATCCGAACTGCAATGGGCAAATGCATCAGGCAGTTAGTCATGTATTAAGTTTCTTGGGAAAATTCGTTGACACCGATATCAGGTGTAATTATACACTACCAGTTGAAGTTAAGGAAATTACAATTGCATAGTAAAATCAGTGTAACGAGGAACCTGCTGTTAGAAAGCGGGAATGAGATACTGATGCAATGTATGAATGTGGTCTGCGGCCCGAGTTAATGTATAGAACATGTCTGAGCTTTTCTTCTGAAGATCCTAAATGACTTCGGCTGTAAAATGCTTTCGTGTGAGCGTAACTGGTTGACGATCACACCAACTGCCAAAACGTTTTTCACTTGGACGCGCGATTAAACAAATGTTAACTTTATTCCTCATGTATGGTGTCTCTTGTGTTTTTAAAAAATATTTATTACATAATATTTATAATATAAATATTATTATGCATAATATATACATTTTGCAAAGCCCACTGTTTACTATTTATCTCAATTTATCTATAAAATAATATGTAATACATTGTAATACATGTAACACTTTCATTATGTAATTGCCTTTACGTAAGGCTTATGGCTAGTACGCGTCACACTCGGGGAATGGTCGTTTGGGACGTCTTTCTTACTCGTTAGTTGAGAGTGGCTTTGCTGCTGGACACATAGGGGTAGACGTCTGTCTCTATATGCGGGTATATGGGTTGTCTGTACAGTCTACCTGTATGTAGGGGGTCCGCGAGGTGTCCTTGTGGGTTCTGTTATTTTTCTGTAACTGCTTATCCAGTGCAGGGTCATGTTTCTGTAGCCCATCCTAGGACAGAGAGGGCGAAGCATGGATGGGATGCCAGTTCATAGCAGGGCACACACATACTCACACACTCAGGGAGAGGGAGGGAGGGAGGGAGAGAGAGAGAGAGAGAGCAGTTTACATAATCACATGTACTTGGGCCCAGATGCAACCCACAGGAACACTGGGAGAACATGCACACACATAACAGCAGCTGCCGTGCCAAGAGCAGGCATCAAACCCACAACCCTAAAGGTGTGAGGCTACGTCACTACCCCCGGAGCCACCGTGCCACCTCCGTATGACACGCTCCTGCAAAGAAGAATTCTGTTCCTGAATAAATTCCGATATTATTTTAGTGCATTTATGAGGTGTGACCAAGAAGTGTGATCTCACTAACAACTTGTTCCTGAAATTTCTTTCTTTCGTGCACAGCAGAAATAAGGTGGAGATGGTGGGATACATCAGCGATGTGTTGGGTCATAACCTGTGCTTGCTTGATCATGTGCAAGTGAATGCACCAATCAGGTGCGACTTCAGTTTCTGGGACAATGTGGGGATGCTGCTTCTTTTATATGGTTCTGAGTATGAAGACAGATTTGTGGTGCCTTTGGCTTGGGGTTACGGTGCTGACGGTGATGGGGGAGGGAGACGCTACCTCTAGACTGTGCTGCACTCATATTTCCCTTGTTCAGCTCTCCTGGAACATACACCGTGTTCTCTGCATCTCGAGCCCATAGGCTGTGGTCGCACGTCTTCCATGTTCTCGATTTCTGGCCAGAAGGGCAGAAGGACCCTTTCATGTCATGGAATCAATGAGTCAGTCAGTGAAGTTATATAACAATAAACCATTATTAGAAAAAAAACTGAAAACCATCTGTGGACTCCTTTATATAAGTACTTCTGGAATATACATCATACTCCTGGAAAAAAATAGCTTCAACGGAGTATATGAATAAGGGATACGGTGGAATAAATTATTTTAAAAGTATAAAAGAAGATGGCGATTTGGGGACAGCAATCAATCAAGGTGTGGTGATCCAGCTCTTGAAGGCAGGGGGTGGCACCTGGTCCTGCCAACGCATCACTTCCTCCTCTAGACGGTGTTGGCAGACTTTGGTGCAACTTCAGCTGATGATCAGTTAGCTTGGAGTCAGATTGCTACTTCGGAGGTGGTAATTTCCACTGCTGATAACAGGGTATGGGAGAAAATCTCCTCCCCCCCCCCCCAGGGGAAAACAAGGATATTCCCCACCTGACAATTTACAGAGGGCAAGTAATTCAGAATAATGAGTAGGACAACTGTTTAACATGATAGCATCTAAGCTATGAGTCTTGCAGTGCTGTGTGGTGACTACCTTTGATTTGTGTTGGTTTGACAGAGTCTTGCTTTTCCGTCTGCAATTGGTTTTCTTGGAGCCTGGAGCATTGGTTGGATTTTACTGTGCTTGGAGAGTCTTCTGTCTGTTTTTACAATCCCGCAGAATAAGGACTGTGACTCTTTCACCCGGAGCCCTTGTGACACAGATGTACCTCAGTGGGAGGCACAATAAACGCAGTAGAAAGAGCCAGAGGTACGCAGGCAAATCATGGTGAATAATGAATTACTTCTTTTAAATTAATAGGATCTGCTGCACATTTATTCCTGAAATATTAATCTCCTTGAATTCTATCAGCTGATTAATAGCTTGCATTGTTGAGCCAGGTATTCCAAATTCTGAATATAAGACGGCATCATGGAGCAGCGTTACGAAATTGTTGGCCTCCGAATAGATAAATGCTGTTTTATAATCAAGGATGATGTCTCAGGTTGGGAGAGATACAAAGTAGGACAGAGTGGTGGTACTAAAAATGTTGCATGCCTGGCCTCATTTGAGTTTATTTCGGAAAATTGTTAAAAGAGTTTAGACCTATTTAATTAGCTATTTTAATTGCATGTGCATGACTGGAGCTCCCATTCAGTGTTTGACGTTGCCTGCAGTGAGGAACTTAATGTTGCAACCAGTCCTCCCACATTGAGACTTAATGTCCAATAGGTTACTCTGACTTTGCCTGGTGAAATCTCAGTGACCAATGGGCTGCCCTGACTTTACCTGCTGGATTCTCACATCTCATTGGTAAACACTCCTGAGGTTCATTACCGGTAATTAAATGCTTTGGCTGTTCAGCATTTTCCTCCCTGGCAGTAGTCAGCTTTGCTTCTGAACTCAGAATTTTACGCTTGTTTCCGAATCAGCAAAGGCAGGTGAATCTCAAAAATGCCTGCCGAGGGACTCCGGCTCACTTCTCCACTTTCATCTCTAAGGAACTTTAGCTCTTGTTCCTTTCACCCTCGTTCCTCCTGATTTGTGGGTGTGGTTATCTCCACCTGTCGCCTCCTGGGTCATACCCTGATGTTCCGCATCACCTCGCTCTCACGGCTTCTCACTCCAAAGTCTCTTTGGAGGCTTGCTTGTGGTTGTAGGAGAGAATCTTTTTCTTTGCTGTAGCATGACGTGGTCTGAGACAAAAGGCCCATGGACTCACTGTGGCCTTTGGACATATACCCCCCCAGTGAGGAGGGGAGAGATTCTGGAGCTCTGTGTGCTGGTCTTTGCCACGACACAGTTACATGTTCGATCTGCCCGCCGCAATATTCCGGCAAAACGGACACGCTAACTGACCAGGTATTGTTTATGTGTGACAATTTTAGGTAGGTATCGCTTTATACATTCACCTCTGAGTGAGCAGAGGTTAATCCTGACTAAATCTCGTATTCCGCTAACTGGATTAATGCTCAGTTTAACCCTAAAACAAGGCTACTTTTTACCACTGGTCTTATTATGCTGCTGTTGAAGCTTAATATATGTTCTACAAGGATATTACCTGGCCCTTATTAGCATGAACTAATTCACGCTAAAAGAGGTTACTCCACTAAGACAGCTGATATTTCACCAAACAAACTAAATGAACCCACTGAATGGATGAGGCCCTGGAAGCAGTTCCTTGAGCTCAGTGATCCCCATACAAACAATTTTTACGTTTTCTCTATGGCAGATTTTAT
>JAODKM010000035.1:12447709-12486497 GCA_026780845.1 Petrocephalus sullivani | reverse complement strand
GGGGGGGAGGGACGCTCAGCCAAAACGTTACCATGGAAACAGGTGGAATATGTCTGCTGGTTGACAAGGCAGCAGTTACAGAGCAAAGGACTAATTACCAAAAACACGGAGGGACACACAGGGGCACGGAGCACCAGCAGGACCACCAGTAGCACCACAAAGCTTATTTCCCCATACCTTTGTACGACTTTCCCAAACTACTCATACAAGGAGCACCTGTTACACACAGCTATACCTGGGCAAAGACCTCCCACAAAGCCTTAAATAATCTGCCATGCATACCCAGATGCAACTAATGCAGTGGCTTTGGTGACCTCATAAAAAAAAGGAGACAAAAAAGAATGGTTGAGGTGTTGTATTTTTTTTTTAGGTCTTAGCCTTGTAGCTATGGCAACCTGACATCACTCTTTCTGCTTCTCCGTAGGCAAATAATACATGCTTCTCAGGCACATTGTTGGTTTGGTTCTCTCTGCTCTCCGGGTTTCAGTGCCCACACACCAGTCAGAACAATCAGTTCTGCTCAAAATGAACTGATTTTTCATTCGGGGCAAACATGGGGTCCGTCTAAAGTCGGAGGTGGTGTAGAACTCCTGGAGGGTGACCTAAACTCATTTAAGTAAACCTAGCGTTGGGAAGAACCATCATCCCATCTGTCCAACTATCAAATTCTTATGGAGTACAGGGTCTTGGTGAGCCTGGAGCCTATCCCAGGGCCATGAGGCAGGGGACACCCTGGCCGGGATGCAGGGAAGAGCCCTACATGTGGAGCAGCTCGGCACCGGGACACGTGCTCCGTGCTCCGGCACTTCCCCGATCGCGACTCGGCTCGCTCCTGTGGGCTCTGCCCTACTTCAGCTGGCTGCTGCTATAAACTGCTCAGTGTGCGAGTGCTGCTTTGCGTATTGGGGTCATTTCCCTTCCAGGGAGCCGCTCGGAAGGCACTAGGCTTCCTGCCTCCTCACTGCACCCTATCATTGTCACATTTATTGACTTCTGCAGTTGACCGGTACTTGCCAATGTCTGGCGGTCCCCGCTGCCTCACACCCTATTCCATTCCATGTGTCTCTGGGAGGGAGGGTAGGGCAGGATGTGACCGATTTCAGGCTATATTTGCTGCTCTGGGATTCTCTGTCTTTAGCTGGTCAAGTCTGAGGCTTCTATTCCGGTAAGGGACCCTATATATTTGTACTTTAATGGGGTCTCCATAATCTAATGGTCATTCCTCATTAATGGCTGAATCAGACAGCCCTCCCGTCTTTTGTTACTACTTTTATGGTTCCTCGCTCCTAGGCTGACATGCTCCAGTGTGACGAAACCGATCTTGCCTCATGAATTCCGTATCGCGTAATAACGGCCCGCTCAGTTAGACAGTATCAGAGCCCTAAGGCACGAGAACGAGACTCAGGGTGAAGGAAGTCGAGAGCCGAGAGCAGATGAATCCTTTCAAAGCGGACGGTCTGTATAGGAGGCCCATTGCCTGATCTGCACCTTTAGCTTTACCCTAACTCCTGATCTTTTGACTAAATCTTGTCGCCATATACTCGTCTGAGTACTATTTTCTGTTTTACGCTCTGTGTCTGACCCTGCCACTCCTTTAGCAGCGTTTTGAAAAAGGTTTGGGTTAAACTTTAATGTCAATTAACAACCTGGATGGACCCTCAAGTGACCTTGAGTCTTTCTGGAAACCGTAGGGGTTGAGCACGGTCCGCCCACAGTCACCTTAGTCTAACCAAATTTAGTATGTGGGACGGTGTAATGAAAAAGGTCAGCTCTATGCAATGGTTCAGTTGTTATAAGTGTAGGGTCCCAGAGGAATTCCGACTTCCGGAATAGGATGCAGCAGCCTGGCCGATGGAACACGGAGTGTGGCAGAGGTCCGCAGGGAAGCCGGTTCTGCCCGGAGCCTTTCCCTGCAAGTAGCGGGAGCTTCTGCGAGTCCGCAGAGGGCATCCGTCTCCCTCTCATCCACAGGTATCTCCACCGCTCCTGCTCATGGAGCATTTGTCGTGTGTGCAAAGGGACTCCAAGGGTGCGCTCCCTCGGAGGGTGACCTCAAGGCCACGTACGTCCCGGGCTGTCGGTTCAGTTTGGGTACCTCTGCTGAGGACTACTGGCCGTTCCCCTGAAAGGCCTGCTTCCCCTCTGCTGAAGCTGCCGTTGGTGCTTCTGAAATATGAGGTGGGGGGTGTACCTGCTGCTTAAATAGCTGTCGGTCTCCTGCACGACACAGCTGACATTGGCCCGCTCGCTTCATCGGGTTAGTATTTAATCAGCCCACCAGCACCAAGCACCAGCCGCATCACGGATCGCTCCTCAGGCTCACGTCGCTGAGTAAGGTTCCCTGGGAGCCTTCCGTAGCCTTCCCAGAATCACTAACACCTACAAGGCATAAACAGCTATAAATCAGTTTTGCAGGGGGCGTGGTTTCCCTCAGGCCCCTCCCCTGATTGGACACCGCACCCTTGACAAAGCTATTTGAATTTCCCCGATGAATGATTGGCTAAAGCAAGACTGGTTATCTCGACAAGCAGCGTTCGGTAGAAAGTATATCATTAATTTACTGCGATTTACTGTGTGAGCGCAGCAGCCCGCGATGTTTCTCCTACTTTATCTGTCCATTTACAACAGACGCCGGTATTTTACTGACTGTGTTCTTAAGGACGCCATTGAAGGTTCCTGCGTACCTGGAGCTCTTTGGTTGAAAGTTCGGTTCTTTAGTCAGCGTGCTGCTTGCACCTGCTGTGGGGTTGGTGGCTGAAGTTCTATTTGGAAAAATGAGGAGTGCATTCTCGGATTTTAGGCAGTGAAACCAGCACGGTTGTGGTCATGTTGAAGTACGGTCTTAAGGCGCAGAGGTCAGGAGATAATTGACCTGAAATTGGGCATGACAAAATGGGAGAAGGAGGAGGAGGGCTCCTCATCATTTTTCAGTCAGAGAATTGCTGCCGTCCCGTTGACCTGTAGAGAACCTTAATTGCTTCTCTTGGCCTGTCTTAGTCACTGGGTTAATATACCTCCTAAACAATTAAAAAATAAAATATTTGCCCACGGTAGAAGGCTGAACTACTTAATGGCTGTTCTGTCTCCCTGCAGGAGCCTGATCTCCAAATCCACACCTTCCCTCCCCACCTTCTTCCACCATTGGTGGGCAGCTGAATGTCAGAAGCATGGAGGTAGTCAGTGAGAGTGTGACATCACCACTGGGACCACCGGGTGCCTCTGGGAGCCACCATACACCCAAAAGGTAAGAGAGTTCCTCACTTAGCAGAGAACCCCTCCAAACAGTCACACAGAAGGTAGGACTTGCCTGTTACTAGGCAGTGCTCACCCCATCATGAAGGATAGTCCCATAGCAGTGGGGTAGGAGGACACTCACCTGACTGGTGGAACTGAGGGCCAGCTTGGGTTCCTACAGAGAACATGGGAGAAAATGTCCCTGTGGTACAGAAGTGTGTTTTTGAACGGGGAGCATAGAGGACATTATGTTCATGTTGCTCTTACGCTTTGTTTGAGTTTCCTTGTGGGAAGCAGGCTGCTGCACATTTGTATGGATGCAGTGAAATAAGCTCTGAGTTATAAGGGCTGAGTTACCTCTAGCTGGTTCAGTGCTAGCCTTCCAGAGACCAGAGTAGTGTCCCAAATGTTTTCAAAGCTTCTGACTACCTACAGATTCTATATGCTGTTACTATGGCCGCCACATCACAGCAGTGAAGCTGCATGTCTGTGGGCAAAACTGTGGTTTAGCTACAGATTCAGTAAAGGGAAATGTGTGATGCTACATAAGATTGGTGCTACAAGTGCTTGGTTGTGCTGCAGATGTGTCAGAGATCTTTATTTGTGGAGGTAACGAGTAAGATATTGTCAGTGTTGCCTGTCTCTCTGTTGATAGATCTGTCTTTTGAGTGATCATTAGCATCGTTAGCATCGTTAGCGTGGTTGACCTCGCTGGCACGAGAATGATTTTCAGATCAGCAGGGCTTGATCTAGGTGTGCAGTGAACACCTCTGTTTGTCATGTGAGGGATTAGTGATCCGTTTCTGTCCCGACAAGGCCTTGATGGTACAGGAATGTTTGATTCTTGCGATGCTAGCATTGCTCCTCAGAGTAATTGCATTTGTTGTCTGATAGTCCCCCTGGGGCCAAATGTTCTGGAAGCTTCATGTACAGCATGTCAGCCTGACAATTGCCTGTGAATTGAAAAGGCTCGGTCGTGTTTAGTGATGAGCGAGCGCCCTGCAAATGCCCCGCTGAGTGTGGGCGGTGCTAACACCGAGTCCTCTTCCAGCAGCTCCACCAACACGCTTGGAGGCTCTAGGGTCGCAAGCCGTAAATCGCACTCGGAGGGTTTTTTTTTTTTTTTTTTGGTTTAAGCTGTTGCAATGTTGTTGCGAGATGTCTTGTCTGCTGAGTGCAAATTGTCATGGAAACTGCAAAGAATGAGTACTGGTTTTCCATCATGCCTTTGAAGCTGAATACTGAATATGGAATTGGCCGGGCTTGTTGTATAATTCGCCCCTCCAAATGCTATGATTTTCGGGCATTTGTTGAAGGCATTGTTGACTGATTTGAGCTGAACCATCTGTATATAACTGCCCGTTCCTGTCAGGGAGAGCATTAATAAATCAGTTTCTGTTGTTATTCACAAGGTGACTGTTTCTTCAAAATAAGACAGCAGGATGATGCCTGCCCATGGTGGAGATGCCAGTCAGACAGTGGCTCATCAGACCTTAACCCTGAGAGGTCCTTCATTGGGTCCCCCATTTCTGGGTGATCCAGAAGCCTCACACCAGCAGCATCCTGCACCTCCTGCTTCCTGTTCCCGTGTTCTGCTGAATACGGATATCGCTTCCTAGGGAGTCATGGGTACAAAAATACCGTCATAGTTATGTGTGTGCGCGCTGCAGGTGTAGGGTAATGCGAAGCATCACTGATGGTGCTTGCATTGGAAGCTTCTCCAGTGGAATAACTCCCATTCCCCCGGCCAGGTCTGGGAGCAGTGCCCCCATAATCCCAGAGTAATCAGAGATGCCACAGATGGAGACTTTGTGTAACCTTGGCTGACGTGTTTGTCCCCCAGGGAGGATCCAACGGAACCGAAATACTCCAAGATCATCCAGCCTAGGGTGAGATCTGACTGGGACGACACAATCAGTGCCATGGTAGGTTCCCCACGGGTACTCCTTATGGCCAGCAGGTGGCGACGATGAGTTGGCGGTGATTACAGTCAGTAATAAGGAGGCTCTTGCACAGCACCATTCACTGGTTCCTCAGAAGGTTCCTCAGAACGTGTCAGATGTTTAACTTCTACACCCCCAGTGTTTGGCTTCAGTATGTTCGCCTTCCTCTGGCTTTTTGGTCAGATGTTTACTGAGCTGCATTCTGCTATTTTTTTTCGTTCTAACTTTCCTGACACATTTTACTAGTGAACAAGTATGGGCCTGTATGTTATGTTAAGCAATATTATTCTGTGTGAATTGGGAGTTTTATCCATCGTCCCTCACAGGCAAATATCTCACAGGTCCCTGGTTGTTTGATTTGCTGCCCACACTTCCAGCATTGCTGGAAAAGCTATGGATCAGCCTTGATGCCGAATATGGGCTTGCTTGGCACTGTTTGCCGATTGACTGGTATCTTCTGAATCGCCATGTGCAGGCACGCGGCTCTGAAGACATGACCGCCGAGCCCCTCGTTCGATCCGGCATCAGCACAGCCAGCATGAAAGTCAAGACCGTGAGAAAGTCAGTGACTGCCGGGGGTCTCGCCGCTCTTTGGGCAATTTCACGACTGCGGAAGAATGCTAATTGGGGGTCTTGTTTTCTTCAGGCTGTCTGTCACCAAGGGCCACTTCCCCAAACTAGCAGAATGTGCCCATTTCCACTACGACAATGTTGAGTTTGGCACAGTGCAGGTAAAGATCATACATGAACAATGTGAGCATATCACACGCTCCACCTGTACTGACCTCAGTGCATCAGTGCAGTCCTATTGCATTTTGGACTGATTTTAAAACACCCTTGTCTGCAAAGCTTTGAACGCCTGAGTACACAGAGGGGGCAGGTGCTACACTTGTGACAGATTATTGTGATCAGATATGAGTCCTTTGTATTTCCAACTGTAACTAAAGGGTCAGGTTTGCTAAAGAAAGGTGGCTTCTAATGGAAAATAGAATGTATGTACAGAATCCCCTTCCTGCACTATGCCATATTGTTAGTAGTTATGTAACATGACTGTATACTTCAGGATGGCCCTCAGTATGAATATACTCTACTAAGCTCTCCATCCATCCCTTTTCTGAAACCATTTGTCCTATTCAGGGTTGTGGCGGGCCCAGAGCATATCCCAAAGGCTATAGGCACAAGGCAGGGAACAACCTAGAATGGGACACTATGCTCTCCTTATCGTGAATATACAATACTCTGCTATACTTCCCTAGGTGCAAATATACTCTGTTATACTTTGAAATATGAGTATACCCTGTTATGCTTACCTTTACATGGGTATAGCCTTTTGTACCGTGGTCTGACTGGTCTGTGAGACCACCTGTGAAGGAGCCTGAGGGACAGACAGTCACCATAAACTGGCGATGAAGAGAGAGACCAGCAATCACAGCCCGTGGGCAGGGTCTCACCACGTTCCCCAGACCCCCCCCCCCCGTGGCACACTGTCAGTGCGGCCCCGTCTGAAGCGTGTGTGCGTGGGAGGAGAGTGTGTGTGCCTGCTGTGTGCTTTGAAGAGCATTCGTAGGAGGTGTGCGCACAGCTTCACCCACGGCCTGGTGCTGGAGCAGTAATGGCACAGGATTATGGGAAAGTGTTTCTTTGTAGAACATAGATAGAACTTTGGGGACAATTACCAAAAAAAACCCAGAAAAAACAGGACGGGCCTGAGTTGGTAATAACTCTTTTACTCGTGAGCTGGGTGTGAGAAAATATTTATACTCTCCTATTTACTCTAAGGCTTTTAACCACAGGCAAAGAAAACAGAGCAGGGACAGTGATAAATGTTTTTGCAGCGTGTAGCAGACAGCAGAGATTTACCTCCTGAAGGCTGCTGTCCTCATACAGCCATGGGCCCTGGAAAAGTGGGGCTTGAGTTAGCATCCTTTTATTATTCGCAGTAGGCGTGCACCTGAGCACTCTCTATCTGATCACCTCTCTCTCCCGCCCACACCCTCTGCCTCTGTCCCATCCTCGCACACCTTTTCTCCTGCTGTCCTTCGCACTTATTCCCTCCCTCCGCCCACAGCTGGCTCTGGCAGATGAGCAGAAGGAAGCGATGCACAACGGCTTCGATTCGCAGGAGCTGCTGCACCTGGTCCACATCGGCTGCCAGGTAGGCTCGACTCCGTTCCTCACTTCGCCCCCCCCCCTCTGCTCCTTCTTGGGCAGCCCTCCACCCTCTGCATTCTGTCATGGTTGCAGTGGACGTCACCGTAAAAGGGGAAAAAAAAAACGATTTGTTCGGTTTCTGCGAGGTTTGTAAGGAAGGCAGGGTTGCAGTGATCCTAAATCCACAGTCATAAAGCCCGCAGCTCTGCATGTTCCTTGCTGGGTGCTGCTGTTGGACCTTTGAGCTAAGCCCTGATGTAGGATGAGGTGTAGACTTACCTGAGGGTTTGAGGATTTATGCTTCACCGCAAATAGCAGGTCACGGAAACAGAATGCAGATCGTTACCTTTTCATTCCGACTTCCTGCTCCCCGCTTTCTCCTGGCTCTTCTGGCTCGTGCTCACTGACCCGCTCAGCCTCTGGCCTGCACCTGCTCTGACTCGTGCTCACTGACCCGCTCAGCCTCTTACCTGCGCCTGCTCTGACTCGTGCTCACTGGCCCGCTAAGCTTCTAGTCTGCGCCTGCTCTGACTCGTGCTCACTCACTCGCTCTGCCTCTTGCCTTTGTCTGCTCTGACTCGGCTCCCTTATTTCAGGGTAACAGCTGGGTTGTGAGGCGCACTTACGAGGACTTCCGTGTCCTCGACAAACACCTGCACCTGTGCATCTTCGACCGGCACTTCTCCCAGCTCCCAGAGTTGCCCCGATTGGACAGCCTGAAGGACAAACCCGAGGTATGGAACTGCCCCACACAGGTATCGCCATCAGTGGTGTGCTACAGACAGGAAGACAGATTTCTGTTGGCTGTCTTCTCTAGTAAATGGTAGAATTTTTTCAGGAATATAAGAATGTTGAAATACGCAAAACGGGCGTGAAATAGTGCTGCCAGAACTTCACGGATGCGTCAAATATAGATACTCTACTTATCAAAAAAGGCTTAAAATCTGTAGTCCGGTAAACAAAGAAATAAAGGCAAGTATACCAAGGTTAAAAATGTGATATTACTTTTTATTTAGTTAGCGCTGGGTTATTAACATTATTTATATTTCTAGTGATCAGATGAAACAGTCCTTCTGGTATAACACACACACACTGATGAGCTGAAAACATAATGACACATTATGACATGTTTAAAGCTGAGGAAAAGGGCAGGGTGAAGATCTGAGTGACTTTGACATGGGCCATATCAATACGGTCAGACAGTAGGGTCAGAGAATGTCCAGAACGGTAACGTCTGTGGGGTGCGGAGGTGAGGACCTACTGAGAGTGGCCTGAGGAGGGACAGAACATGAACCGTGGCGGGGTGCTGGGCTGAGTGTGAACAAAGGCTGTCATGTCACTATCACAAGGCCTACTGTGGCACAAATGGAAAATCATTTTCCTAGATTTTAACTGATTTCACTGAATGTTAGCTTAGGTAGTCAATATTTTTCACTTTATGGTCATAATGTTTTGGCCCATTGGTGTTTTGTAATATTTAATATTGAAGCCTATAGTATTCAGGTGGAATACAAACACCAGGAGGCGGAACACAGCTGATAAATTCTTGTGGCCCTCCGTCACATTGTCTGAGTGCCTGAGATTCACACAGGCGCTGAGCTGCAGATCCGCCCATGCATATGGAGAAAATAAACAACTATATATGACAGTCGATAGTTATCTTACTCAGGCAGGAACTAGTGCTTATTCACGATTAGCAGTGTGTACAGAAGCTTTTCACCATCACACAGTCGAATTGTTGTTGCTGTATGAACGTTGTATAATACCTGATGTGGACCACTTATCATTTAAGGCTTTTACCCAATGAGTCATCGATGACTGGCTGTTTAATGGCATGACTGTATTTCGGACTCTGGCAGGCACGGACAGAGATGCAGGCCTCTGATGTTTATTTGCCGGGGAAGCTGAAACTTTGTACACAGAGATGGGGGGTTTCTGTCTGTGCTGTTATGGGGTAGAAGTTTAGAATTAATCTGTAACGATATCTTGCAGGGATGGGGGTTTTGTTGGCCGTTGCTGTGTGTCACTGCTCCTGGGCCACGGACTCGGCAGGACAGGGCTTTCTGAGCTGAGCTTTTCCATCGGCCCTGTTGTACACTAACACTTCTGTGTACTGGAAAGGGGCCTACAGTACATCCCATGTATACTGGAAAGCCTGCAGTACATCCCATGTATACTGGAAAGCCTGCAGTACATCCCATGTATACTGGAAAGGGGCCTACAGTACATCCCATGTATACTGGAAAGCCTGCAGTACATCCCATGTATACTGGAAAGGGGCCTGCAGTACATCCCATGTATACTGGAAAGGGGCCTACAGTACATCCCATGTGTACTGGAAAGGGGCTCGCAGTACACCCCATGTATACTGGAAAGGGGCCTACAGTACATCCCATGTATACTGGAAAGGGGCCTACAGTAGATCCCATGTAGCACATTGTCTCTCTCTCTACTTACATGCTCATTTCTGTTCTTCTGTCTGTCTTGGTCCTTCTGCCTTCCAGGCGGTTTTCCAGATGTTGATAGCGTATCTTTCACGATTGTCAGCGATCGCTGACAACAAGATAAACTGTGGGCCTGCACTCACATGGATGGAGGTACATCCTATTTTCTTCTTATTTTTCTCCATATATCTGTTGATTTGAAGACTCACACCTCTCAAACCTTGCTTGTAGTACTCTGTCAGACTGACATGACGGGTGCCCTGGCACAGAAAATGATTTTACTAGCATTTTATTGGCCGAATGGTTTAACTGCGGTTATCAGCCAATGAACAAACAGTCATGTGTCGAAGACTGGCCAATAGGCACCAAGTTGACTACATCAGATCTTTTCCCACAGTCAAATGAGGAGGCTCTGTGTCCAGAGCAAAAATCATCATAAAACACCTCCTGTTATCTGCCAGGGTTTTGTTATGCGCCCTGCCAGCCATCAAGGTTAATGTGATTTTGTTCCCAGATTGATAACAAGGGGAACCACTTTCTGGTGCATGATGAGTCCTCCATTAACGTTCCTGCCATTGCTGCTGCGCACGTCATCAAGCGATACAGCGCCCAGGCGGCCGATGAACTATCCTTTGAGGTGATTGGCTGGGCTCGGGTGAAAAGTATCAAACTGGGGTATGCTTGTATGCATAGTTTAAAATATAGTAGAAAACTATATAAAACAAATGAGTGAGAACTGAAAAAATCTACTTTTCAGGTAGGAGACATGGTGTCTGTAATTGACATGCCCCCAAAGGAAGATACCACCTGGTGGAGAGGAAAGCACGGCTTTCAGGTGAAACAAAATGCATTTTTCTGGCATTCTTATGAGTCTAGTTTTCAGTTAATTTCTGTAGGAATGTAACAGGACTTCTTATTGGTCCTGTTATCATTCTATTTTTGTGTGAGTGTTTTGTTTATATCCCAAGTTAATTGTGTTGATTTGTCTTGATCTGACCCTTGTTAGTAAATAAAATTTACAAAGTGCTGTGTTTTATCCTGTTCTCCCCACAGTCGTGAAAGTTTGGGGCCTGTTCTGCTTACCTTGTCCACCAAAATGGTTCATTATTTCACTTTTTATATAGCATTGTACCTGTTCCTACCTGTCCCCCATAATTCCAGAAAATAATAATTCTACCATCCCGGTCTCATAAAAACATCAGATAATTCCCTTGCCTGTCCAGACTAGAGTGATTTGCATTTCTCTTTATCTTATCTGTCAGGGTTCTTCTTGGTCTTGGTTCTCTGTGAATGTGAGAGAGCTTTTTATTGAGTATCCGGCCATTTCTCTGTGAAAGATCCTTCATTACTGGCTTCTATGTCAGATTACACTGGTCTGCCAGGTTTTTGTTTCCTTTATAATTCTTGGTGTGCCAGATAGATTTTGTTATGCTGACCACAGAAATGACTTAAAAATGTTCACATCACATAAGGCTTTTGAGAATTTGTTATAATTGTGGTAAAATGTTTAAAGCAGGGGAATTTCGCATAACACAGGTCAACAAAAATTTGAGTATAAAACATCTAAGGCTTGTCTTTTATGTGTTTTTTAAATGCGTTCAGAATTTTGCTTTCACCCATAGTTTTTCAGTGACGTTATTTTTAGGTTATATTGATAGTAAAAAAATTAAGACTAATGTCTTGGTTTATTTGAGAGTAATTTAGGAACAATTTAAATTTTATTTACAAACATTTTTAGGACTTTAAAAGAGGGAGCAAAGTACTGTGAGTCTGTCTTGTCGAGGTCACAGGCTGTAACATGTTTGGACATGTTGAGACAGGGTCCTGCTCTCTCTCTGATATGGAAAAACTATATCAACCCAAGTGGAGTCTCGCTGACTTCTGCTGAACCCTTAAGAGGGATGTTTCAGAGGTCAAATACATCCGAAAATCATACACCGCTACCTTTTAGATGAGGCACTTGCAACACGCACATGTAATATAAATATCCGTATTGCGTAAGGTTTAATTGTGTCACTCAAAATCCTTGCGTGATGGGTAAATTCAATAACAGAATAATCGATATTTGAATTCAGCACAAACATTTCTGTAAGATGCACCTCTTTTGATTTGTGAAACGAAATTTGTTGACCAGAACTAGTTAAAGGTACACTGTGTTCCGTTTTTCTGTGCCCACTAGGTGGCACTGTTTCCCTCAGCAGCCTGGACTGGCATAACACAGATAGGAAGGGTAGGCGGTAGTATGTAGCACTGCCATGAGCGAGCCGCACCAGCCTGGGTGCATGGCTTCCACAGAGCATACGATCTCATCTGCTAACACTGGGCAGGTGTATCCATCTATTGTTGCCTGTGACGGATCAGATTAAAAAGTATGACAGGAGGGGTAAGGACTAGAATATATTCTATTTGGTCTTTCTAGATTACTCAGCCTCTGGGTTCTCCGTGGAGTGAGCTTCTGGGCTGGAACTCCATGTGGCTTTTTCCATTTGTGGTTTCACTGCATATGTTATTATTTCTGATATATTTACCGTTTAGCTTCTGAGATCGAGCTGCTACAATATAGTGACAGAAATATATAAAATGCACATTTAGTCTGTGGTTGTGATGCTTTAAGTAAGCTTTGGTTTTGCTTTGTTTGCAACATCTTCATTCAAAATAATTTTTAATTAGATAACTTTAAATAAGCAACAGTAACATACATTTGCATATTTTAAACAGGATTATTGTTATTAATATTTGCATATGCTAAACAGATTTCATGCTGTTTATGTCTTCAGACATTAAACAGGATTAATGTTGTTTACACGCTGAACATATGCTTATCACCCCAAATGGGGAGTCTTCTTTGAAACCTATGTAAGATATTCAACAAAGGCTGATTTTGACAGCATTGTATGAAACTATTGAAACTGCTTCTTAGCCTTCTGTGATCTCTATACTGTCATATGCTGTCACACCTCATAGCTCAGAATGATTCCTACCGTTGAGGACCTTTCACCCTTAAAGAGAAGTAATTCCAATAATTCATTAACTAGGTTTAATAATGCACCTTCATATATAAATATCACCTACCATTTTTAATATGTAACCTTCCAGACATCCAGAATTTCATTTATTGAAGATGTGATTGGAAAAAGAGAATTGGTTGTATATAGTACCATTTAGTAGCAGGTAGACCTTGAGCTGCTTGGGTCCACCTTTACTCACAGGCATGACATCTTAATATGCAGGCGTGTCATAAAGTATCTCCGCCGTGGGACTCATGATATAAAGTATCTCCGCCATGGGACTCATGATATAAAGAATCTCTGCCATGGGACTGATGATACAAAAGCAATCCATTTCCTAAAGTGGCTTCACTGTGGGGTTCACGCTACAGAGCAGCTTCACTGTGGGGACCCACATCATAAAATAGATCCACGGTGAAGCCTGTGCCATAAAACTGCTCTACTGCATGGCTCATGACTGCCATAAATTAGCTCATTCATTCTGGTAGTGTCTGAATCATTATCCATCTACTACTAGCGTTCAGTTGTGCTATCATTGCCCAGGAGCTTCCTTGCAAAGTTCTTCGTTGGACCACCCAAGGGCTACAATGCTAAATAGGCTTTATCTAATCATACTTCAGCTCAGTATGGTCTCCGCTATTGTGTGCAGGTGGGCTTCTTCCCCAGTGAGTGTGTGGAGCTGATAAATGATAAACTGCCCCAGTCCGTCACCAGCGCTGTGCCAAAACCAGGTACTTCCTTCTCGCTGACGGATGCTAGCACATAACGCACCACTACACTGCAGCTGTTTATCCTCCTCACAAAGTGTGTCACAAGGCATATGGCCTCTAGTATGTATATTTTCAAAGGAAATTTGCAGTTTTAAACTGATCTTCAAGTCTGGTAGAATGTGGTCTGAGCTATTTGTCTGCCACCGTTTTTAGTTCACGACAGCTGACATTAAGCCAAGGTCAGCTTTACTAGCTGTCTTGAGCCTGAGTGAAAATCAGTAGGATGTCTGAGGTGTACTGTCACAATGGTGACGCTGCACGAGACTTGGCGATGCCCTGATTGAGTTTCTGCACGTCTCTCGCTGGCCCTCGCGGGTGCGCCTCTGCCAGTGTGTAAAAAGCACGGGAAGATCATCACGTTCCTACGCAGCTTCATGAAGTCGCGGCCCAGCAAACAGAAGCTGAAGCAGCGTGGGATCCTCCGGGAGAGGGTGTTTGGCTGTGACCTGGGAGAGCACCTGCTCAACTCGGGCCAGGATGGTACGTGTGTGCTTACACTGCGGCTAAGACCGCTGCGGCGACCGCAGTGATCGCGAGCCGATGGGCGGAGAACAGGCTTTCCATAAATCCAGACCTTACTGGATTCACCCTCTTCTAGTTCCCCAGGTACTGAAGAGCTGCACGGATTTCATAGAGAAGCACGGCGTGGTTGATGGAATATACCGGCTGTCTGGAATTGCCTCCAACACTCAGAAGCTGCGGTAAGACCTGGAGACTTCACCTTTCCCTAGGCCAATGCCTGGCATGCACCACTAAGAGCAGGGCTGGGAAGTATAGTGAGTCTCAGTATATCAATATATTTTCAAGAAAGAGACATATATTAAGAGACGGTGTCATTTATATCAATAGGCTTTTACTGTGCAATATTATTTGGGCTGACAAAGTTTACTCATTAACATGTTACTGGAATACTTCATTCATTGCTTTAACGTGTGGTATTTTAATGGCCAAATAGAAAAACTGTATGAGCATATAATCTTAATCGACTCCTGTAATATTCCGTCCTGGTTGCAAGCAATGCGAGAGGTGCGGTCTTGTTGTTGTACGATGTCAGAATTGGCAGCTAAAATCAAACCACAGAGCGTTCTGTCAGCGTCTCACGGGGAGGCCGATGGTGGGGAAGGCGAGGAAACATTGTTACGCAGTGCATTTCTTTTACAGGCGCAGTGCATTTCTTTTACAGGCGCAGTGCATTTCTTTTACAGGCGGCTCAGAGGATAAAAATATTGTGATTTGCAATATTTGGAAAGCTTATTTTAAGGTATAAGCCTTCAATAAAATAAAAGTTATTATATAGACTTTCAAAGGTTGACAGGCTTCTGTTTTTAGAGCCATTTTCCAGGTTTTAGATTTAGTTTTTTTTTTGTACCAAACATTGCTCCCAAAACAGCCTACATTAGCACCTGTTTTCACTAAGCTAAAGATATCCGAAGAGGATTTTCACTTTTAATGAAAAGAGGAGAAAAGCAAAAATAGCATTTAGCGTTTGGTTTATCAGTGAGCAAATCATAGATATACAGTCACGCGTCGCATAACGACATTCTGGGCGGCCACGGGCCGCATATACGAGGATCTTCCCATAGGATTATAATGGGGCTGAAAAGTTCAACGCATTACTCACTAGTTTGTGACGATGCTGCTGTAAACCAACCTTCTGAGCTGCCAGTCACATAAAAGCACAGCGCATACAATCATGTACAGTGCACGATAAGGATAAACAACTGGTACTGTTTTAGAATTGGATTTGGAAACACAGCAGTAAACAAACAAGCCCAGGCGAACCCCATGGAGAAGAATCACTGTGTGCTCTATCACGACAGGTAGAAGACCCAAAGTAAACAGTTTCATTATCAAGCAGCTGAAATTGTGGGTCGAAAACTAGATATGTGTGGCCCACACCTAAGTAAAGGCACTGCTTTTTCTCTGGCAAACGTTTTTACCTGCAGTGTCCAATATATATTAGACATAAAGTTGTTCAAAGGCTAGTGTGGGTGGAGTTGGAGTCTGTCGGGAATAGCAGAAAAAAGCATGAGGAAGTCCACAGGCCGGCGGATGTAGCTGAAGCCACTCTGTCAACTAAGGTGTGAGGGGTCAAAGGTCGACTAAGGCTATAAAGAAATCCCATGAATATATGTTGAGGGTGTGATTTTGGAACATTCTGTGTGACCTTGTTGTGTTTGTGTGCCTGGCCCTCGTCCCTATCCAGGCATGAGTTTGACTCGGAGCAGATTCCGGACCTGACCAAGGATGTGTACCTCCAGGACATCCACTGCGTGGGCTCCCTGTGCAAGCTCTATTTCCGCGAGCTGCCCAACCCACTTCTTACTTACCAGCTTTATCACAAGTTCTCTGTAAGCTGCACTCAAGGACTCTGTGCACTGTATTCTGGGAGTTGTGCAAAACCCCAGCTCGCACTGTATCCCGGGATTTCTATATACTCGGTATTTTAGCTCACGCCGTACAAACAACATAAATACGTAAATTCGTGCAAAGTGTACAAATATGTTCCTGAAGAGAAGTATGTAAGTAATTACAGTGCAGATAATCTGAGCAAAGAATGAGGGCTGAATCAGAACCCCCCCAGGTCTCACGATGACTGACTCACCTGCTCGTATGCAGGATGCTGTGACTGCAGCTACTGATGAGGAGCGTCTCATTAAAATCCATGATGTCATCCAGCAGCTGCCTCCTCCACATTACAGGTCAGTGTGAGTCCACAGTGCGCTCTGCTGGCCAAAAAACAGAACTGCAGGCCCACGCATTTAGCATTTTTTTGCAATAATTGAGGAATAACACTACTGCTATTAAATGGAAAAGAATGGAGAGGCTGAGTAAATCCTCCACATTGCTACCAATCGGCTGTGTGTCTTATGTATGTCCACAACACAGTGGAGAATTTCCGGAATTTCCTTCTGGATAAATAAAGTATTTCTATCTAGAAGAGGGGAGTGTTTGGCAGGTACGGGACTAACACAGGCAAGTGTCGCTAACTAAAACAGACTTCCTGTGTTTCATTACAGAACCCTCGAGTTTCTCATGAAGCACCTGTCCCATTTGGCGACCTTCAGCGGTGTCACCAGCATGCACACTAAGAACCTGGCCATCGTCTGGGCCCCCAACCTCCTCAGGTCTTCCTGCTGTCACATCCCAGCGTGACACCAACACACATTCCAGCCACTTACCCAGTACAGAGTCAGTGCGGAACCTGTCTCGGGCAGCAGGGGACATCTTGGACGGGATGCCCATCCGTCACAAAAGACAGAAACACGTGCATGATGGAAAATTTAAGAAGTGTCATTTCACCTAGCTGCATGTTTCTGTGCTGTGAGAGGAAACCGGAGGAGGCAGGGGAAATCTGCACAACATGGGGAGAACATGGAAGCTTCAGACACACAGATCAGGGGTAGCACTTAGACCCCCAGTATCCTTATATGTGTTGGTGGGCATCTGTGCATGTTGCTGCTGGGAATAATGCACTTGTGTCACACCCGTCCTGCCCAGGTCCAAGCAGATAGAGTCGGCCTGTTTCGGCGGCACGGCAGCCTTCATGGAAGTCCGCATCCAGTCCGTGGTTATGGAGTTTATCCTGAACCATGTGGACTCTCTCTTCAGCTCCAAGCTGAGCTCCGTCATCCGGGAAGGTGCAGGTGCGCACTGGACCGGCCACGGGAGCACGCGTGTACATGTGACTGGTATTGGAAAAAAAAAACAACTCTCCTCTCTGTCCTCCCCTAGGTCAGGGCTCCCTGTCCCGTCCCAAGTCCTTGTTGGTGTCGTCCCCGTCCAGTAAGCTCCTGACGCTGGAAGAAGCCCAGGCCCGGACACAGGTCCAAATGAACTCCCCTGACCTGGAGGGCAGCCAATACATTGAAGTCGGAGAGGGACCAGGAGCACTGCAGGGCAGGTTCCACACCGTCATCGAGCTTCCCGCTGAGAGGTACCACCTTACTCCCTGCTGCTTGCCTCTACTGCTGTGGACCACATATGGCAGCTTCGAGTGCTTATGCTTCTACAATCATCCATTCAGGAAGAGGTCCTCCAGCAAGCTCAAGATGTCCCCCGTGGGTGGCTGGCGAGCCTTTTTCTCTCTGGGGAAGTCGTCGCAGGCGGGACGGCGGAAGCCTCGCCGCAATCCCAGCATGCCTTCCCAGACGAAGGAGCTGACACATAGTGGTGAGCGTGGGGCTCCCCAGCCAGTGTATGCATGTTAATCCATATTCAAACAGCTGCACACAGCAGGAAAAAAAAAAAACTCACGTCAGTTATTAGCAATTATGAGAAAATGGAATAGTTTTATTATTATTCCATTCATATTCTACAATTCAGGCTAAGTTCCTTTCTAAAGGGTTAGGGTTGAGGTTAGGGTTAGTTAATTGTATCAAACATGAGAGTTAGAGAAATAGGAATAGGAAATGCCAACTTGCTTACTTCTCTTTGGCTTGTAGGGGGCAGAGCGGACAGGGGCTCTTTGCGATCTGCCCGAAGTGAGGAGTCGCTGACCTCACTCCAGGGCACAGAAGGTAACGGTGATGCTGTGGGGGCGGGGACTGTGCCTCATGGGCTGTTGATTTTAACCAGAGCTTCTGTCCCAGGAACCTCAGGGGAGTTCCGATCCCGAAGGCCCCGCTCCAGCAGCGACGCCCCCTCTTCCTTATTCAGCACCTACAACAGCGCTACCCAAGGCCAGAATGATGCCAGTAAGGGCCCCATCAGGGTGCCTGTCCTCATCTCTCCCCCCTGCTTCACTGACGATGTCGACCTCACCCTCCCCGACATGAGTGTGGGCTCCCTGGACTTTGACCCCATGTCCTTCCAGTGTAGCACGCTCAGTCCACGCCCCTCAAGAAGCAGTACCAGCAGCTCTGAACCGCTCTCGTCCTCTTCTCCAGGACACACTAGCCCTCTACTGTCCCAGGACCGCAGTCCAGCCCCGAATCTACCCCTTACCCAAGAGTCATCGGATTCTCCCTGTGAAGGACCCCGACAAACCCCTGGGTCCCCCCTTCAGGGTGAGTCAGAGCCCAGAGCCCGATCCCAACTGGATCAGGCCTCTGCAAGCCAGAGTGGGCAGATGACTCATCCTGCCTTGACCTCGGCCCGGGGGGGCTTGAGCCCCGGCGTACTGCGTTCAAGTGAGGAGAGCCAGCATAGTGAGGACAGAGTCCCCACCCCTTCCCAGAATCCACCAGTCACCTGCAACCTGAACTATCCACCCCCCTGCTGGCAGAACCGACCAGGTCAGTGGTTTACCAGTGGCGGTGCTAGGCAACAAGCCCGGTAGCCTCAGCTGGAGCATCTCTCTTACTCAGCCTGGCTGGCCCCGGATCACCAACTAAAAAGTTAACTTTCCTGTTCATGAGTATCAAACATGGAAGTGCTATGGGGGAATTGGACTTATATCTGGAAGGCTTTGGCCTTAAAGTAAGCTAAACATGTGATGAGTTACAAGGAAGATTTCATTTTGGTCTACAATGTGATGCATAGTAAATAACTTTAAGAAGGGCTATAGTCAACTGCGGATGGTTCAGGTGAGTTTAGAGAATTGAGATGGAAGAGTGTGAGCGGGCACCAGGCAGTCTCCTCCCTTTCAGCATCTGCTCAACGTACCTTTCCAGTCCCTGTCCTCAGTGTCCTTGCCCTCATGCCATTGTTTTGTCCCTCCCCAGGAGATATAGCTCTGGACCTCCCACAAGGCCCTGCTCTTGTTGGCCCAGTAGCCCTCCTCTCACCCCCACCCCCTCCAAAGGGTGCAGCCCACATGCAGGCTATGGCTTTGGCCCGATCCCAGAATCGGCCGACTGATACCCCTATGGCCATGCCTCCACCCCGACACCACGGACATCCTGACACCCAGGACTGGACAGTCCCACCAGCCCTACAGCCCCAGAGGTCTGCCGAGGTGGCTTACAGAAACATAGCTTCAACAGCATCCCCTTATTCCTTTCCCTCAGGGACCAGCCCTGGAGGGGGTCTGTCTGTGACAGCGAATCTGTGCTCAAAGTCAATACTCAACAGATCCAGAGGTTCAAATGCCAGCATTGTCTCGCCTCATTTTACTCAACGACAACTAGCCCGTGTTCTGCCCACACATGGCATGCCAGAGAGGACGCAATCCAGAAAGGCTCAAGTCCCAGCAACAAGCCAAGAGCCAGCAACCGGTCAAGTGTTTGGAATGGGAAAGGAACCTATGACGATCCGTGTCAGAACAGTGGCAGAACAAAGTAATGTCTCTGCATTTAGACAAGAACCTTCAAAGGGTCAAGAACATGCAGTTGATAAGGAACCTGCAGTGAATGAAGTTACTGCTGGTCAAGAGCTTGTCTCAGTTGTCAGATCATCTTTAATTACACCTAGAAATGTGGCAGGTGAAGTCCAACAGCTAAATCTAAAGGTGAGTGACCCCAGAAAAGGCATACTATCAGTAGGTCCGCTACTTGGAACAAGTCTGCTCCACATGCTCCAAACTCTTCTTGTTTTGTGTAATTTTATCTCCAGATGCAGCTGAATGTAACCCCCCTGACTCTCACGCACTCAGAGTTTGAGGACAAGTCGGCAACATCGACAGAGCATCAAGTAAGACTCTCCACTGCCCAAGGAGTGCGTGACACGGTTTGCCCAGTGCAGGAGCCCTGGAAAGCCATAAAGCCTAATCCCCTTGCTCAGCCCTCGCCGCTGCGGAATGGCTATGAGACCACACCTCCAATTCCCTCAGCCCACTCTACTGAGAGCAAGAGTGCTAACTCTGCATTCATGCCTGCGGAGCCCAGCTGTCTCCCCAGCGTTTCCTCTTCCTCTTTCAGGCCAGGAGACGCTTTCACTCAGCCTATGTTGCCGCTGTGCAAGCAGCCTTCCCCATACCAATGTCCTCCACAACCTGCTGGGAAGCTTTACTACAACAAGCACTCTCTTCCCACCTGGTGTTCCTCCAAGGTCTGCCAAGGCCAATCTGACAACATGCCCTTACACACTTCCCCTGCTTCTAAAACCGACCCCTATAACCAATACACCCTCAGCCCTAACCACCAACTCTGGCCCAGGTCCTTCCACCAGTCCATAAAGTTCCGAGATCCCTGGCAGCTCGAACTCCCTTCCACCATGAACGCCAAACACCACAGTCCAGGGCTCAGGCCCGGCGATGGGGTCACGTGGCACCCCGCCTTCCGCCGAGCCCGCTCTCTTCACGCAGCTCCCACTATAGTCCCCAAGGTTCCGCCAATGCAAGCAGAATCTCCAACAGAGACGCCACAGTTCTGGCTGCCAGTCAACCCATGCACATCCTTCCAGAAATCCTGCCAGCTACCCTACCACATCACACAGATGCAGCCATCTTTTGAAAACGGGAGAGTCCAGTATCACTACCAGCCCTACAGATCCAAGGTGGCCCCGGACAAGACCACAGATTACTATACCTCACACGATACCTTTCCTGTCAGAAGAGAACACAGCTTCATAAGCAGGGACATGCCTCCTTTACTGGAATCGAGAGGGCCAGCTGTCCATGCCACCTGGGACCCCAAGGAGCATTGCGACATTAAAATGCAGAATAGTGCCTGGGTGAAGTCTAAGAGCCATGTCATGTTACAGTGCACCAACACAAAGCCACCGCCCCCCAATGACCTGGATGACACTGAGGTCTTGCGGCTAAGTGGTAAACTGGACAGTGAGAAATCCATAGCCATGACAGCCAAAAAAAAGCATGTTGTGCTGCCACTGATAAGGCATAATTCTCAGAGTCAGCCCTCTGATTTTAATGTCCCCATGCCCAAAATTGTGGAAACGCATAGTAAGGGGAGCAGGCCAGCCTCACCGCTGAAACTAACATCTGGGTCTCCACTGCACCACTTTCCACAACTCCAGCACGAAACCCAGTCACCACAAAGGAGTTCAGTCTGGACTGAAGAGTCTTGCCCTGCCGCCACAAGCAAAGTGCAGGACAAAATGTGGGCTGAAGATGATAACGGCAAGACTGAACAAAAAACCTGGAGCAGACTGGCTTATTCTCAGAACCCAATCCAGGACAGACTTATTCACAGGGTCCAAACTGCTGCTGGTTGTCATGTGGCAGCCCCTGTACCGGGGCTGGAGATGTCCGCCCCTCGTCTGCTTGACGAGCAAGATTCCAGGGGAGGTACCCATTCTCCTCAGCCCCCGGAGAAGGTAAACAGCAAGACAAACCTCTGGATCAGTCGCTTCAGTCCGGAAAGCCACCATCATGTAGAGACCAAAAAGCTCATGTTTGCTCAAGAAAGTTCTGGGTCTATCTCTGCCACTCCGTTTGACTCTCCCCTCAGCACCAAAGTGTATTCCACTGCTTTGGGGCAAGGGTGCTTCCTCTCATCCAGGCTGCCCGTACCAAGACTGGAAGCTGAGGTCCACACCCAGTGACACACCTGATAACCCAGAGCAGATCCCAGGCAACCTGTCTGGGTGTAAACAAGCCAATCAGCAGCCTCTGCTGGACAGATTGTCTGCTATATATTTACTGTTTACGTTATAGGTTTTTTTTTTTTTACGAAATTGAAACAAAATGGGAAAAACAAAGGTATTTTAAAAACAACAACTATAGAGAATGACTGAAAAAATAAAACTATTCAAAGTAACTAAATGGCTTTTAAAAATGACTACATAAGACGTGTGATTGGTTATATGCATGTTGTAAGCATTTATTTAGTATCTGATTGCTCTAAAGCTGTTTCTGGATATCAGAAAATCACAAGGACGTCTGTGTAACAGAATACCGTCCTGATTTGCTGTGTATATCAGGTGACTTGAAGCGTGCACGCTGGCTGACATAATGGCCCTTGATTTCCTGTATCATGTGACATAATGTGTGTACACTGATAAAATGCACTCTGTGCCCACCACTTTGTGGTGTTCAAGATAGAAGGGGTGTGCTGAATTTTAAAATGCTTTAAGCATATAATGCTATTGTGCATTTTTATATGGTATTTTTTAATGGTGCAGTTCTAATTATGTTGCAAATGCTGTACATATTTTTGCCAAACATTTAAAATAAGTGTTTGGATATCTTTCAAACTGAAGATACTAGGGCTGACTTGTAGTATTAGAAAACTTTCAGAAACCTGTATTTCCATTCATAATATTTAAGAAATATTTTTTCATCTCAGTGAACAGGCTTACGCTACAGAATGTGAAATGTATCGCTTTGTAAGTTTTTAATACGTTTAAAAATCAAAGTGATTTTATCTGCACTACATAGTAATTAAAATATTTTGTATATTCTATATGAATCAGAACTTAATAAAAGCAAAATAATGTATCTGTTTAATAAGATGTTAGTGCAATATTGTGTAAATGAGCTGTATGTAAAAATCAGTATTTCCTTCATTACATATATCAATACGGGCTCCAGTATCTATCCAGGGAATTAAATCAGGATCAATGCCATTTTATATGCAGTTACATTGCACATTAATAAGTGAGTACTGATTTCTGTAATACCAGCCATACTGTTAAATTCAGACAGATGTAACAATTGTAAAAATGTGCCGCCTACAGCAACATTTTCAGTAGTTAGTACGAAAACACATGCCTATACTTTTGCATTCTGCTACAGGCGATGCAGCCTGTACAGAGGAAAGACAAGTAAGGTACAGCTAACCTGTTAAGCAAATGTGGTACTAGTATGCTGTCGTCAAACTGTGAGTACCGGGCTGGGATATATATGCTGTATAAAATATCTTCCCAGCAGTGCTCGGCTCATGTCTCATGTCTGTATTAGCTGTACTGCTGTGCCTTGAGTCTGGTATTAAGAAGAGACATTTATGGATGTATTCAAACACTGAGTATGATACATATTTATCGTCATATATTTTTTATGAGATGTTGGAGTGTTTATCAGAACAGGAAGTATACTTGTACTGCTTAGGCTGCCAGTGAGGTTGAAATAAATGCATTCAGCAGAAGAAAATATATGCTTTGTTGGGATAAAATGTGTTTGTATATATTTATATAAGCTAAAATATGTATGCCATCCACTCAACCAAAATGAATGTAATAAACAGTGATAAATTATTTGTATTGTGTTTGTTAAAATGTGTAAAGCTTTTTTTTTTATCACTTTCTGAAAACAAAATAATTTTAATCCTACATGTTACAGCGCTGCGGGCTCACGCATCTGCCATACGTGACTCTCGCGCAAGAAATCTCACATATATATTATTCCATAATTAACCTGAAATTAGCTACATCAAAAGTGTTGGGGCAGTTTGCAACCTCTACAGACTATTTACACGGCAATAAACCTGCCATGTGTATGCAGGCTTCGAAAATCTCAGCTTACCAAGGCTGGTACTCCTGATACTAATTTATTTCCTGATGCGTACAGATGTATTGGGTGACCTAATACTACACTAGGCTTTCGTTCGTCCCTAAAAATTAAACTAAATATGAGGCATTTCGGACTTAATGTTCCCGATTCAAAGGCGTTTTGTATTCTCAGACATGATCAGTTTTCAAATAACGCGGGATGGTTCCAACAGCTGCTAAATAAACCAGACCTTTACTTTGAATACGTTGATGTTGGTTGTTGTCGGCCAGAGTTACGCCCTACAAATATGTACAACCATAATTAAAACCGCTCCATCGGTACGCCTACGCCACATTCATTCTGCCCCCTAGCGAGACTCGCAAGAACTGCAGCAACCACAAGGCGGCATTATTTACACCCATCCATCGATCCATCCATCCATTTTCCATAACCGCCTAAGCTGTTCAGTGTCGCGGGGGGTCCGGAGCCCGTCCCGCAGGCGACAGGCACAAGGCAGGGAACAACCCAGGATGGGGCAACATTTACAATGAAACTATACACCCTGGTCTTGAAACCGCAGGGTTACAGTATTAATGGTACAAAAATGACCATCAAAAGATCAAAGAACCATATGATAATTAAAATTTTATTAAAATGTTATGTAGACCTGTGCAATCAAGTTTGTGTCACGTTAATATGGACTTGCAAAATAAAACGCCGTTGAGCTAGTAAACGGTTTTAGCACTTAAGAAGGTAATTTACAACGTCACCTGACTTCCCTGTACAGTGAGGTTTGGACTGGGGATCAAGCGTTAGTAAAAATTGCTAAAGATAACTTTAAGCCTAAATTGCTTAATCTCATTTCAACAAATTTAGGCTTCTGTTAATACAGAGGTGATTCCAAGAAATTTGTTTCCGAGTAAAATGCGTCCAAATGTAAATTAAGAAACTATCATTTATTTTGCAAATTAACAGTATTAGTTTCAGCTTATTTCGGTCAGTGTAACAAACTCCCAGATACTGTACTTCAGACATCGCACGGTAGGGGGCACTGCGGTTCAACCGAATGAAGGCAATGTGTCCTTTACAGAGTCTATGCAGTTACCTTTCACCCTTTGGTTCGTGTTATTAATCTACTGATTGTTGTACTACAAATGTAATGCTATGAATGTAACATTTTGAAGGCTTTATCCAAACCTCAAGGAAAGGCTTCTAGCTTAGTATTGAACCTGCTGTAACTTCTAGGTCAAGCAGCGCTTCATGTAACATTTGTATAAGGGAGATTTGTTGCCAGGCTGACCGTTTTTATAAGGGCAGAGAGATATTTGTCAAAAGAAGTATAGTAACAATATAAGTAAGACATGTACTTGAAGTAAGACATGATTATTTTTTTTCTTAAGCATAAACATATATCATGTTCTGTTTATCAAGATTCAAAGATGGGTTCTGCAATGTATCCATTTTTGTACATTTATACTTCACATCAGGGGCGTTGTTAGGCCTATTTTAGGGGGGCTTTAATTAATGTACACTAATTAGTTTAATGTGGGCCATTTCCACCAAACCCCCATAATAAAGGCTTAGCAGCACCCCCAGTGATGTTCTTGCTTCACATACAAGGTGTATCACATTCTTTTTCACTAAGATGAATTCTGAAGGTTCCTCATACATTTTACCTGTACTGTATATGACAGCACCTAGAAGCCAGTGAATAACTGCTTTTATGTTGTGTTTTTCGGACACTCATAGTGATCTGAACTACAAGGCAGGTGGATCCTCCAGAAGCTTTTACAGCCGTGGCGAGGCGAAAAGCCGTCCGCACGAAGCCACACTTAAAATCTGCCGCTAATTTATAAATTAGCTTCCCTTGCTGCAGAAACCATGGCTATTTTGCCCAACCGCCACCTCACTGTATAAATACAGTCTCTATGGCAACAGCCCCTGAAATCTTAACAGATTTCTGCAGAGAGGCCAAGGAGGGCCGCGTCTCCTTGATGGAGCGCTCATGCATATAAACCAAAAGTCAGAAAGGCCGTAGCCGGGCCAGGGACGCTGCGCTGAAAGCCGCAGCACTGAGAAGCGGGGGCAGGTGTGGGTGCGTCTACAGTGGCCTCCGTTTGGCAGTCCCTACTTATTATTTAGCGGAAATTGTAACCATATAAAACACAAAATTGTTCCGCTGACAATTGGGACGGTGATGGAGAAGGTCGTTCAGCTGCCCCCCCCCCGACTTTGGGAAGGGAAACGGCTGGCCAGGTGGGGGTGTGGCAACGGTAACATTATGTCTCCTTTCTCGTCTGCCCTGCGGCACAACGCAGCAAGATACTTAAGAACGCCAAATGAATGTGATTGATCCCATTTCTAAAAAGCGTTACGCAGACTTGCTGGTTCCCTGCAAGCTTCTGGTAGCTAATGGTCGACACGCTGGCGAACGCTGCTCTGACTTTTTTGACTTTTGAATTAAGTTGAATTTCTCCCTAATTTCTGAACCCAAAAGCTGGTATGAAGGTGTACCTTTATGGAATTGTGTACTGCGAGTAAACAGCAGGGCTTTGTGCAGTTGTTAGTTACTGTGTTAAAATAAGACCCTTTTCTTTGTGTATTGCATTGTTTTAAATGCCATCTGCTGTAAGATGTTCTTCCAGTCTTTCCTAAGCATCATGAACTGAGAAAAAGTATTTAACATTTTAATAGTTATAATAGAATTTCAGGCAGCCGGTTCTTGTTGATCATTTTTCATTTGTTGCTTAGAAAAAAAGACTATTATGAATGCCTGGTTTGTCCAAAGATGCATTTGATCAATTTTAGCCTCCATCATGTCGCCCATTTAGGGCTGGATTAGATGCTGGCAGGCTTGGAAAAACAATTACCTTGCCAGGCAAATCAGGAGAAATGTGTCCTGTCACTTTATGAAACAGCCCTGGGAGAAGCAGTTTCAGACGGGAGCTGACATTCCGGACATGCTCCACAAGGCCCTCCCTTCTAATAAACAAAGACTTTAAAGGCTCAAGGTGGAGTGAGCCTTCCTGTAGATCTTTTTTTTTTCTTTTTAATTAAAAAAGGTTACAGCCTCTCACTAATTCCAGCTAACATGCAGTGTGGGAGAGCTGTATTATATTTTTATTCTATTTTTTGGCCTGTAATACAAGTCCTTGTAAACAGATTTAATCTGATCAGAGAGGACTGTGATGTAAGCTTCGGTAACGCGGTGTAATCAGCCATGCCTTTTGTAATGGCTCAATCTGATTTTAATTGCGAGGTCCTCCTTTAACAGGAGGAAATGATTCAGCCTCAGCCGCATGTGTTTGTGAAAGCCGACAATGTGACTTAAAAACGTCACTGACTGGTGTTGCCTCTCTGCAGTGACGCGTGGCTTTCAGTCCCAACAACATCAGCAAACGATAGCCTTTATTCATTGTAGTGTCTTTAGTTACTCTTTATCCAGGGCGACTGCTAGGCTGTGAGCTGTACCAGGAGGCACAGAACATGGCATAACAGTCCATGACAAGCAGACAGCAATAACCTTTTTATCCAAATAATAACTCATTACTCAGTGCTTTGACATACATGCCCTCCTTTGAGCCAGACGGTAACTCTTTACCTTTAGAGTCCAAACAGAAGAGGACTTATTTGTCCAGGAGCGGCACACAGTTAGCCCTGTCCACGGCGTAAGTGGCTGGCTGTCATCATGGAGACGCAGGGGCATCAGATGGCATGTCTTTCCCAAGTGTCCTGGAAAGTTCTCCCCCTGTGAAAAAGCATATGGTTGCGGAGTTGTGGCTCTGCTCTAGGTGGCCCCCGCTTGGCCAGGCGTTCAGAGACCGTGACACGGTCCGGCAAGCGGAAGCCCTGTTAGAGTTGGCCCGCGCTCAATCTGCCAACTGAGACAACATACATTTACAGTTGATGTTGAAATATGCAAATTGCCAGACGTAACGAGGTGTGCCCTCTCTCTCCTGCGGATCTTCCCCCCAGTGTGCTGTTTATTATTCTGAACCCACTGTCACAATGAGAAACTCCATATGTTCAGTAAGGTTGACTGAACCGTAGCCTATAGATTCACATTAGCCTTTCGCTAAAGTTTATATTTGGCATTCAGCCGTCTGCTGTCATGCCCTACTCTGCTGTTTGGATCTGATGTTTTTTTTTTATTTGGAGCTATTGAAATGTATATTGCATTTGACAGGACAGAGCCTGGCTTCGCAGAAATATGATGTCACTAAATATACATATATATAATATGCAAAATTTGTTATGTCCTTTTTGGGACAGGGAACGTTGGAAAAGAACAGGATGTTGGAGACGAATCTAATTACTGAAACAGGCTATTAGGTAGTGAAGTGGCCTTCCCTCTCTTTTATTAATCAGATATAGCCAGACTCAAATGCCTTATTTAATTGGGATTTATCAAGGATGGCGTAGTGGAGGTTGGTCACGACACACGACTGCGAGAGTGAAATATTCAGATATCACTTTCATCCTCACACAAGACACCAAAAACTGTGGAAGACATCAGTCGTGACACACACTGGTGGGTGGGTAATATTAAAATGCTCTGCTTGTGCGTATCGAGGAACCAGCCACAATTTCTTTCTCTCTTAACGCTAAAATGAGATTTTGAATGGATCAAATTGTGTCCATGGATAGTAATATGAGAGGAAGTATGCTTCATCCTCTCAAGGTAAATTGCCAAGGAGTTCCTCAGGAGTTGTAGCACCTTGTGTCTTCCTCCAAAAAACATTCAAGGTACTAATTAAATTTGTTGAATGTAGTGTGCCGATGCTAATGGCTCATAGATGATTAACGGCATTCTTACGCATATTCTTAAACGGGGAATGTGGCTGAAACGGGGAAAGAGGTATCTGTAATGGAGTGTAAAATCTGCCCCCTTTACAACCATGTGAATACATCAATTTTGGAGCAGGAATTCGAAAAATTGTCAGAATTCTCATAAGAACAATATTTCTCTGTCACTTGCCCCAGCAAGTATATGGATTCATTCAGTTTTGGAACTAAAGTGTTCAGGAATTCTGGAATGACATTTCCAAATAGGTAATGGGGCCAAAGTCTCATTTTTGGGCATCATACAGAAGTAGTGTGTCTCCCATAATTCCCTGGAATGGGCATTACGTTCTGCCAGCTGTGAAGCTACTTTAACGTGACTTGGTCCGGCACACGCTAACAATGCTGCCACGCACCGCTCGGCTCCCTGCAGGAACTTACACCCGAGTTTGCAGTCATATTTGAGGTGGCTGGGCAAAAGGTTCCCTTTTGCCTTCAATAATTTTTCTAGGCACTAAAATGTTAGCGGGACCTGCGGGGTTTGGCATCGCGCTCATCCTCCACGCCGCCAGTTTGCTCAGGAATTCTTACGTGACATTTCTCATTCAGTAGTGCCTTTGACGTTCTTCATACGTGTTCCCTTTGAAGGTGAGGATCTGCGGACATCTGTGTATCGCGGATATCGCCGGCTGTTTCTCTTGCACTCCTTTGTCTCGCCGCCGATGCTGTTATCATCTGTGGTGTGACACGAGCTTGCCGGCCCGTTTTTTTAGATCAAATGCTAGCCTGTGTATCCATGGAGACGATTTAAAATAAGTGATTACACGTTAATGAGCAGCCCAAATGGCACTGTAGATTCCTGGAGGCTGTGAAAGTTTCTTTGTTTCCTTCTGAACATGTTTGTGTTGAATTAGCAGCTTCCAGTTTGACTTGATGTTTTAATCATTTGTAATTCTGCCGATATCCCACAGAGCATACTCGCATTGCTAACGTACGTTTAACCTGCCCATGTGCAACAGCGTATCCTGTGAGATGTCAAAGACATACAAGACCTTCCCTGTTTAATTAAGAATGACGATTAATACCTTCCAGCATAAAATGCAATGCTTCCGTTTAAATGTCTTTATGTTTCCATTTAAATGTCTTCGTGCCGTTGTAGGATAGTTACGTAATGACGAAAAAAGTGTGGTACCGAATCATTTGATGTACTGAAATAACAATTTGAAAAAAATGCCTCTAATATTTAATTGGAAAGATTTTTATTATTGCGCTCTCCCCAAAGTCTGTGCTGTATATCGACATCGCTGGGTAGTGGCTGTTTTCCTTGGCTGGAAAGGACTTAATGATTATTATTATTATATGGTAAGGTGGCAACATCAGCATTGCATTACATTTGAAGTTATCATTCTGTGAGGTGTAAGTATTGCTTTAATATGACTGTATATTGCACACACGGTGCAGTCTGCATCGTCCAAGCCCATCCCACTCATTCTTAAACATGAATTTGTTGCTTGACAGCAACATGTGTATTTTTGAAACCACCTTAAATCAAACTAGAAAACATCAAAAGAAAACGACATTTTCTCTACAGTCTTTGTGCGATGATGCCCTTACGTTGGCTACACAAAACAAGATAAACTTTTATCACAATTACAACAATTCCGCCGTCTATATAAAGTACAGGGAGCTGTGAATGTTCTACAGTGAAAATCGCAGTCTAAGGCTGCAAAGAGAGGATTCTGTTCTGATTTGTAACGGACATCTGTGGTGCATATTAGCCCTGCAAAATGTCAGCATTGCTCTGATCTCTGTGCCAGAACCTGCCACATTATTCCTGACTGTGTTCTGTAAGCTGATGTGCTCACCGTTTTGGGACATCATTTCCACACTGACGAATGTGATGCGTGATACGTATAGCAATAGAAAATGCCTACGGCCTCCTTTTTTATATATATATGATTATATATATATATATATAAAATCCCGATTTCCTTGAATTGTAGGTTCCAGGAACTGCTGAAGGTAGCTGGATAACTGCTTACCATGGAATAGTCTGATGCTGGCAGGTACCAGCCCAAACCCCCCCACACACACTGGGAGACGCAGAAATGCTACCTGCCTTGGCTTTCACAGAACATTTACCTCATTAAAGCAGAACAGGTGTTAGGCTTCCTATCCTCATGACGGGACGCGCGGAAGAACTCATACCGCGCTCACGTTTCGGGAGAATCCCACCTCGTAAGGTCTGCAGTGTTCTTTTTTTTTTAAATAATAAGTGTTGTAGCTTACCATTCATCATCGACGACTGCAGCTGAGGAGCAAAGGTCCATTAAAGCCACGATTAGCCGCCCTCTTTAACGCTGATTAGATTAGCATTTGCATTAACAGGGATACATGTTAAGTGCTGAGCGGAGTACTATTGGTTTATTTGCACCAACTGCTCTATAGTAGTTAATATGCAGTCAATACACCAGCTTTTATAAATAACTGTTGCTTAGAAATTGTCCTTGGATTTCAATTTGCTCTGCCTCAAAGTGGCCTGTGGAAATGGAGCAGTTAGGCTCTCTGTCTTCCGACGGGTGTTTTTGTTTTGTTTTCACCGCGACTGAGACGGCGAAGGTAATAACAGAAATGCATCCCGTTAAAAAGTGCAGCTGTGAGTTGCATGGTAATGATACTGGCGGGTCTCGGGGCTCTGGTAATCTGGGAAGGAATCGGCCCATGGTCCAGACAGTTATTGACAAATGCTGGGTCTCCTGCAGGTGCGCCACGTTCCTCCTGCAGTCTGAAGACATGCCGTTAGGTGTATTGACATCTCTAAATTGCCCTGACTGTGGGCCTCTGTGTTGTGGCCACTGCTGCATGAGACAGGCTCCACCCATCCAACAACCCAAGGATGGATGGATGGGTGCAAACAAGCTTTGTTGTGTATGCTACAATGCTGTTTGACACTGTTCCCAGCACTGCATTATCAAAGCACATGTCACCCTGTTGTAGAATCAAGTAGCGGCCGCCCTGTGCGAACGTTTCCGCGTTCATTCCTTTTGTTCCTGTTATACGGTGGCACTTGAATCTTAGCAACCACTGTCGGGAACTTTTGCTCGCCCCAAATCTGCAGCTCGCCAAACGTGAACAAAGAACAAATTACCAACAAGTCACATAACAAGATTCATACATGGGAAAACCCTTGCTATAGCTTCTTTTTATTCATTATTTTATATTTTACAATAATAAAGTCAGTGAAGAGTGCTTTCCTACACATTCATTTTAATGTGTGACGCGTGAATTTAACGAAAGTAACACAAATCAAATATGTTTCCATTTGTGTTTTCAGGAGGTGAATAACCTCAGGGGGTTATCCATTTCCATGGCAGATACTAAACCAGGAATGATTCTTGATGTGGCTGCCTCAGTACAGCTTTTATTCTATATGTTTCATGTCCATTCTACAAGTTTAGTCTGGTTGAATATACTTGCTCACGCTTGACATAATTGCATTGTGCGGATTCGTTAAATGTTAGCTTTTGGATCAGCTGACAGTATAAACAGAATATTCTGTTCAAGAATTGTGTCTTTAACATGCCACGTGCCGATAGCTGCCACTTCAGTAGATCATAATGTGTGTTGGGGGGGGGGGGGGCGATCGAAACGTCGACCCGGGGCAAACGGCTCATCTAACGGGCTTATCAGACACTCGGCCCTTTGATGGGGGTGGCACCTGGGAGACGTCGTCGGTATGGAAACGCGAGCGCGTCAGATCCTGTGCTTCCTCGGCTCCCTCTGATGTTTTTTTTGCCTTTCCCCTTGAACTTTAGCGAGCGCTCGTGCAATTGTGCGTGATCCGGAGGTCGCCTGCCGGGTCTGGAGCTGCGTGGGCCATGTAATGGTGCGAGGTAGACGGAAGGGGGGTGTAGCGAGGCCGTCGGCCTTCTGCATAAATTAAAAGAAAACATTTGTCTTTTCTCTGGACAATTAGCTGGCCAAGCCACTTTCACACACACACACACACACACCGGCGCACGCTCTGTGTTTTGTTACGTTCCGTATGAGTTTCTCAGTGCCATATCCGTGCTCTGCCTTGTTATGTGCATTAGTGTGCTATTATCGCATAACTTGTTGCATTAGTGGGAAGGGAAAAAAAAACACTCATGACATACATTGATTGGTGTTTTTTTTTTCCCCTGGAAATGAAAATTCCATTAAAGCAAATTTCTTGCCTGAGGTTATTGTGTTATTCAGGAAAGCCTTATTGTAAACATCCATCTATCCCATCAGCTGGGGGGGGGGCTAACTGACAGCACAGGGCTGGGGTGAACCTTGGATGGGGTGTCAGTCCATCACAGTGCATACACACACACACGCACACACATCCCAATCACAACACCCTTAACCCCTACCCTGCCCAACCCTTAACCATAAGTAACCAAGCAAAATACAGACTTTTGCATTCACAGATCTTTATAGAATTTAGTCTGAAGTAGTGAGGACCAAAAAAAAATGACTTCACTAAGAACGTTTTTTTTGCGGATTTTTGTGAGGTCCTCACGAGTACAGCAAAACCGATACCCACACACACATACAGGTTCGATGGACAATTTAGGTACTTATTGCATGCATACAGAAAAAGGTTGAAGGGAACAGTGTAGGGTACAGCAGCAGATTGGACAGAGCAGGGACCTATCCTTAATTCTGGTTTTCATTTTGAGATGAACTGTTTCTGACAGTCGTTTGAAGCCGCGGACGATGCTGCTTAGAATTTAAGATCTGAGACGCTCTCGGAGGCAGCGAGGGGTGAGACGGACCAGAGTCCTTCCTCTTCGGCTGCACGGCGCCCTATTCCGGGGCCCGTAATGAGAGCTGTTCCCAGCAACTCGCTGAGAAATTTGCCTTTCCTCCCCTGCAATCAGCCAAGAGGGCCGGCCGCCTGGGACTCGGAGTGTGAATGAAGGCGGCCGCCTTCGCACGCCAGCGGGTTCCCGTCTCGCACCCGTGGGGAGCGAGGCACCTGCGGGTGAGCCGAAAGGAGGGAGGTGTCTGAGCCAGGCTTCTCAGCTCCCCTGCCAGCACCCAGTACCTCGGTGCCCACAATGCACTTCAGTCACTTTTGTGTTAGCATTAGCTCAAGTGACATCGGCGGATACGGAGCTATCGACGAAAGGGGAGTCAAGGCGCCGTGCAACGGGAACGGGGTCATTTTTGTTTCTTTTTTTTGTTGAACGGTGGACCAGTCTTTTAGATTTCACCCATCAGAAGCTAACGGAGATCATTGTAGCCTGGCTCCGCCCACAGTCCTAAAACTCACTGTGATTGGTCAGTGTGCTCCCCCATCCATAGCATAGCACCACATGAATATTCTTCAGGTATGAGTCTACAGTCGGCTTTTTCGACTCATTGCCTCATCCCTCGATACATTTAAATGCACTGGCATTTAACTATGTCAGAACAGAGGTCTAACCGGCAGATTGTCAGTCCGCGGCGTCTGGGATCAAAGTGGGGTTGTGTTCAGCGTTAAGATTTCTGAAAGTTTATCAAAGGACTGAGAAATGGAGAGCGCCAGTTCGCCTTCACATTGCCAGGGGCCTCGGGCTTGCTCCAGCTCGTCTCGCAAGAGGTCCTTTTGGAGTCACGGTTACAGTCCTCCTGCCGGCTGCTGGCCTGGTGTCGCTTTCCTGAAACGCACATATTTTTACCATCATTATTCCCTCCATGCGCTGGTTGTCGGTCGTTTAAAATGCTGTTGCCTTATCAGGCAGTAGCAGCTACCATTGATTCAGGTTGAAGTTTTTCCGTTTTTCGTTCTTTATTTTTTTTTTATTTAATCGTACGGGTGACGGACATTTGCAGATGCAGTGGTACGCGTCCACTTCAAAACTAATAAATATGTTCATAAGTAAGAAAATATGAAAAATATGAAACGATACCAGCACTATTCATGACGTGCGGGAGGCCGCTTCAGTTTTGAAATTTAAATAATGTCAAAATAAATATGTTTAAATTCTGGGAGAGTGCACTTTTAATGTACTTTTACTTGAGGAGATATTAAAAATTAATACGTAGAATAAAGATATCCTTATATTTATGTGACCTGACTGTTGATACTCTTCATTAGCTTAGGTTTTTGGACAGCGATTATGACCCGGCATGACTTGTTATAACTCTGTTACGAAGGCGACATGGTCTCACTGTCAGGCAGCATTAACACGCGACATTAAGTGGCGTTTAGCCTCATGCTCTGCTAATTTGGCCCGGCGGTGGAAGGCTTCCGTAGCGTTGATGGATTTCTCCGTGTTCTAAAATGGCACTAATTGCAATTATGGGCCTGCAGTTACTGTCTTTTCACACTGAGCCGGACATGTTTAGTAGGCTTTTATACCAATGGGTCAACAAGAATAGCTGACAGCCTGCGAAAGTGTGACTCTGCTAGTGCTTGTAAGATTTTCATGCTCCGTTTTTTTTTTTTAAATAAAATGCAAATTCCGGTTAATATTACACTGCACATTGACGTTTTCGTACCATTGAAGACAATGCTAACGTGTGATTCCTATTTTGTTTCAGGAATAGCTATGCACCGAAACATTGTAAGATGCTATTGACTGTTTAATAATCCATTTAAAGAAGGAATTTAATTATCATAAAAAGGGGGTAACAAGTAAGAAAGAATGTGATTTATTTATTTTCCGGGGTGGCACAGTGACTTACTGCCTCACACCTGCTGGGTCTGGGATTTGCATCACACCTCTGCTCGGTGTGGCGGGTCTGCAGATGTTCCATGCGGCACGTCTCTTCTCCAGCCACTCAAGTGTCCTGCTGCAGTCCAAATGCATGCATTTAGGCTCTCTGGCGTCTCTGATTTGCCTGCAGCATAGCACTGTGTGTGTCTGAGCGTGTGCGACACAGTTTGGTCTGACCAAATAAATCTAAATAATTACATTTCCGGAAAGCAGCCCTTTCTCTTTTCAGAATAAACTGCAAAGCATCATTGGAAGCTGTGTTTGGTGTGAGGGAATCAGGAGAGCACATTTTCTGTAACTCAGTCTTTTAATGGGGAAGACAAGACTGTAGCAGATTGCCCTAATATGTTTTGATGCCATTAGATGAAATTGGTTGCCTTTTTGTGTACACATCCCATCCCTGCAGGACTGTGCCTCTTTCATCATGCGACTGGCTTCCTGCAGCATGCATGGTAATTACTGAGACATAATAAGGTATTACGTATCATGTGACTCGTTTCAAAAATATTACCCAGAATGCAGTTCTATCGCTCAAGTTTAGGTTATGGAAAGACTTGTGCATTCTGTGATGCTGCAACTTGCCATCATGTAGAAATTTTAACAAAACAGCTAACACAAACTTTACTCTTCCTACTTGACATTAGCGTTACAATACCAACTTGCAGTTACATAATAAATGGTACATGCCAGGTTTTGTAGGTATTTTAAATGCTTTTGTAATCTTTTTAAAATTAGACTCTCCTTGTGAATTGTATGGAGTGTAATGTGTCCTCAGCCCATTATACTGGTGTCATGGATTCATTAGCTTTAATTTATTTAAGGAGTGGGAGTAGTGGGTTTGGATGACATTGTAGGTGGTCAGGGTGCGAGTTTGTAAACAGGATTTCTGTTGGGTTCCCTGGCCAGCAAGAGGTGCAGCCCGTCCCTTTGTGAATTTTTGCGCCAAAATTAGCTGCGGATTTTTACCGGGATTTTATCCGTTAGGACATTCCCTTTCCAAGGCGTCCTTAAAAACGTTAGGTTAATAGTGTCCTGTTCTGTTAGAGATGCCTTGAGCTGCATTTGGACCGGAACATCACAGTAGGTTCACTTTCTAAAATTAACACTTCAAAGAATCTGAAACTTACTGACTACTGAGAAGTCAAAGAGTCATGCCGAGTAAACTACAGCTTCAGATGTAATATTTATGTTAAAAAGTCTGCCGATAGTCACTAATTTTACAAGCCCTTGACTTTATTCTAATGAGTCTCAAAATGAAATGTACTTTAACTAAGTATGGCTGTAGAGATTTTGAAAAGTGAAATATATTTGTTATTTTTTTCTAAAGGACTTATTTGAAGATAAGAAGTAGTGTTTTAAAAGCTGGATATAAGAGCAAGTCAATTGATACGTCGACGTTTTGAACATACTGTTGATTTTTCAAACTGAAACAGTTACTTAGAGAAAATGCTGGAAATTAAGGCCAAGATGAAGAATGATACTCTGTACTAAATTATGTATTGATGATTCTTCAGACTCATATATAAGTATGGCATCATGCTCCTTAGAGGAAGAAAATATGCTTCTTTGCTTTAGTTCAGACTCTAAATTTCTGTCAGAACCATAGAACAAGGATTTCTGTGATATGCAAAGTGTTATATAGAATTTGGCTTTAAGCCCGTGTGTACTAAAATAAATATACATTATGAAGTTGATTTTATGCTTAAAAACAGGCCCAGTAAACAGTTAATAAAGTTAATATATGGGGTAACCAATAATTTTCCCTGGTAACATTGACTGCAGTGGGGTGTAATTTTCTGTCCAGTTGTTCTCAGCTGAGTTTGTGAAAACGGGAGCTGCGGACCTCACCTTTGAAGTGTCTTCATTTTACCCATGGCCTCTAACGGAGTGCATGTATATTTAGATGTTGTTGAGACCACAGATGTCATTGTTCCTAACCGTGACCAGATGGTAACAGGGGAATTTAATCATCCTTTTGCCCGCCTCTCACCTAATATTTATTCAGCAGCCTCCACAGTAATAATTATGATTTAATAATCAATCCATCCATTTCCTGTGTCCACACACCCAAGGGTCACTGCAGATTGAGGCATAAGCCAAGGGCAATATGCCAGTCTATCACACGGTGTGTGTGATTACTACTCACACGCTTAATACTCACACGCTTACTACTCACACGTTTACTACTCACACACTATTCTTTGCCTCTGGCAAACGTCTTTGTACTGGGGGGGCAGGGTGCCCACTAGAAAGCCACACACATGGGGAGAACACGCAAACTCCAGACACAGAGCTGGGGGCCAGTTGCAATAAGCAAGTAATAAATTATCATCCAGAGTGCTTACACTTATGTAACAGGAGTGTAATTTCGAAATTTCAAATGGATTTGCTTTGATCTTGTTCAGTTCCAAAAGAATTCCTTTCCCGGAAAGCCTTACAAACCACTTCCAGTCCAAGGTGAAACCTGGCTAGGGACACGTTAAGTGATAAACTGAATTACGTAATAATATATACATAAAAATTTGCCTCCGCCCACTCTTGGGTCAATTGACATCACAGTTATGTGGGATGGCGTATACCATTGTCCATCACACACACACGGTGCGCACTTTTGAGCTGCCCGGTCGCTTATAGATATAGCGCATGTCTCTAGTCTACGGGAGGTAACTGGCATGTCACAATCTACACAAAAAAATAAAGCAATTGTGAAAGTCATTAACTAGTAATTATCCTTGTTTCCAGAGAACGGATGCTAATGTGTCTTTTCCTAGCAAAGTATTTTTATTGAAATCTCCGGTGAATATTCCTTTAATAGTTGCTTGTTACTCTTGATTTCCGTCGCTAATGCTAAACATAGGAGCATCATGTTCCACGTATCCCGCAGCCGCTGTGCGAGGACATTGTGTCTGTAATGTTTCCTCTCACCTGTAGCAGGTCGGCGTGCGGCAGCTTGGCATCGAGCGCCGTGCCATTCGGACTGAACGGCGCTCCTGCGGGGGTTGTTAGCGCTGGCCGTGTGGGCTTTCTGCCTGGCCACAGAGATAATAAGACAGGCTCGCTTTCTGCCAGACACTTGGTCAATATTGTTCTCCGTGCTTGGAGCAACTTGCCCGCTTGCGTGATGGATGCATGGCCTGAATTCGTCTGAGCTGGCCCCTGCGGAAAAAGACAGCAGTGCGGCAGGTGAGGGGAATTCTGATGGGGCTCCCGGGACCGGGTAGAAGAAACAGAAGGATCTTTTTAAGGAAGACTTCAGGAAATATCTCCCCCCACCACTGTAACCCCCAAAATAGCTACTTTACTGATACTTATGACCACAATGAACAATTAAAAGAATTAAGTTATCAATAGCATTAGACAGGAAAATAGCATAATGAAGCAAGTGCAAGAGGACTTCATACCTGTTTCCAGCAAAAATAAATCTAGGAAATTGCAACCTAGGTGGTTTACCAGGG
>JAODKM010000035.1:12422213-12432436 GCA_026780845.1 Petrocephalus sullivani | reverse complement strand
GATGGTGGAAACGCCGGCCAGGTCTCAGAAGAGACCAAGAGAGAACCAGCCCAGCACCAACACTGGCACTGTCTTCATGATGGTGGAAACAAGTGTCATGTCTGCTAAAAGTCACACGGTTTAAACTCACAAATGTGGTATTTCTCATTCATATCCCTGTTTCATTGGTGGAAATTGCTCTTTGTTGCCCATTTATTTGCTGGGACAAACTGACACGCATATTTCAGCACAAAAGCAATATTTGAACATGATTATTTTTTTGTCTGTACTATTCCGTCTGCTACCCACAGCTGTTAAACAATTTAGTTGTACTTTGTGGTTTATTAACAGCAGTACTTGAAGGTCTTGGCTGAAATGAATGCTGTTGCTTTCTGGTATTAATGTTGGACAATGTTATTCTTCTCGGGGCAGGCAGCCTTGCTAAATTTCACCCTTGAAGCGCATTATAGGCCGTAATACTGCGCCCAAGTCCTCCATCTCAGCAGCATCGAGCATATTTGAGATTCATACAGCTGCCTTGGGGACGTGGTCAAACTAGGCGGATCACGGTCATGTTGGAGGGCGTCGTGTGTCAGCTTCAGAACCGTGTGAGCCCGCTGCTTTATTATTTGGCCCAAGATTAAAATAAATTTTAATTTTACATTGGGGGACAGAAGGAGAACATAAATCACCTCGATGGTTTATCACCGAGTACGTCACTGGGCATTAACGGCTGACGGTGCGCACGGCAGACGTGACCGGCACTGATAAATGTCCCCTATTGTTTCTCAGGACATGGCTAATTTGGGACTTCTATGTAAAGTACAAGATGCCAATACAAAGGTCTTTAGTCATCTGGCTGGGCTAATTTCTTCTTGATTTCCACTGAAGGGGGAAGTTTTTTTTTTCCTCTCCTCATTGAACTTTGACAGCAATTATCTAAATTCGGTAGCAAGACATGTAAGATGTCGTGAAAAATAATGCAGCCGGCTGTCGGTTTTATTCCATCTTCTGGTCTCTCGGAGTGTGATCGTTTGCTTTTATCTGATTTTGACGCGGTTGGCACCAATCTCTGCAGGCCTGACCAGGTGACCACATCAGGGAGATGGAGCCTCGAGGGAAGTAAGTAATAATGAATTAAAAAGAAAAACTTTTCTTCACAATTTTACTAAAACGATAGCAATTAAGTCTATGCCATTGTACTTGTTCTGTGTGCAACAGGCTGTGAAAATGTTTTTCTAGGTCCTCTCCTACCTAAGTTTTGGCAGTTGTGGTGAAAAACTTCCTCTAAGAAGAGGACATTTACTCTGATCGAAATAGTTTTGCACACCACATTCTCCATATCTTCTTTCCTAATCACTGTTGGCCATCTGTGGGCTGAGCCTCAGAGGGTACCAGAGGTTTAGGTTTCTCCCACTCTGCAGAAGACTGAGCTGGATTTTTCTGTAGTGTGGAGGATGTGATACTTCTGGCAGTCAGTCGACCATTAGAGGGAGCTCCAGCCCCTGGGAGGACCCAGGTGAGTCAATGTGTACATGCGTCGCTTTGATGGAGAGTCGGTGAAGGAGGGTATGTGCATGTCTATGGATTACAGAGGACAGAGGCTATGAAGGTTTCCAACGTGTGGAGGGGGGGGTCAATCGTACACATGAAGCGCAGCTCCTTTGGCCCACCCTCGGCGTGTGTCCGCATGGCGCGCCAACTGGCCGATCGGAGAGATTACCAGCGCCGTACAGGTCGTGCAGGCAGGGTCGGCCCACATCTCCAGCGATGGCCAGTGCGCATTGGGATCACCATGTCCGTGTTCCAGGACGACTGCCAGGAACACTCGAAACATCCCTGCTCATTGCAAGGCAAATGAAAGGCGCTACTTCCTACTCACTGCAGCCACTTCCTAGACACCGTAAACCTTTGTTCAGTGCTTTTGCTCATGCCAAGATGTTACCCATATTTTACTTTATAAATGAGTATTGTTGTTGGCTACAGACATGTTAATGAATGGTACCTTTTCCTACATCCAGAGTCCAAATACTCTCTCTTCAGCTCCTTTGGGTTATGCTAAAGCAGGTCAATCCTTAACATCATCTATGAACCCAGTGGCCTTCAATATATTACATTGTTAAGGTATTACATTACATGCAGTGTGACATTAAAGACCCGTTGGGCCTAATGGCTATCTGACAGATGAACATTCTGCTGAAGTGATCTGCTAACTCTTTTAGCTGAGAGAAGTACTGTGAGCCTCTTTTGCCCCAGTGATTAGTAACATGTAATGTGACCTTCACCTTTAGCGGAACAACCTGCCTATGGGATGACCAGTCCCAGAGGACACACCCCTTACTATGGGATAGCCACTACCAGAGGACACGCCCCCTGTTATTGGATAGCCACTACCGGAGGACACACCCCCTGTTATTGGATAGCCACTACCAGAGGACACACCCCTTACTATGGGATAGCCACTACCAGATGGCACGCCCCCTGTTATTGGATAGCCACTACCAGAGCACACACCCCTTACTATGGGATAGCCACTACAAGATGACACGCCCCCACTATGGGATAACCTCTCCCAGAGGACCTATTATGGGACAGCCACTCCTATAGGACCAGCAGCCTTGTGGTCCCACTGCCTCTAAAGGATTATCCTGTGGATCCCAGCCCTCGGTGCCGTGCCAGTATTCTACCGGGCTGCCGCAGAACACTGGGGGTTTGGAGGAGGGGTCGGCAAATTTCTAAAAACAAACTTTTAATTTTTCTTGTTTAACAATCCCTGGCGTGGTGATCACATTAATAAATGAAATTAATGGAAACGGCTAAACTTGTCCTGCCAACTGACTGCCAGTACCTCATCCCCACACCCCTGTTTGAGTTTCACTTGTCTGTGAAATCATTGCATAAATGTATGCTGGTCCACGGTCATCGAAAGGTTGGGAAAACCTAGGATAACCTACCCATGGGGCCTTCACTAATATGGGGTTGGCAACGAGAAAGCTTGTGGACTTTGGTCAGCGGTGGATACAGGATGCTGGTTTCCATGGAGACGGCAGCCTGGGCCCGAGAGCATGTAAGTGTCACTTTGAGACATCCGCTCAGTCTAAGCTGAGGCCAGGGGGCAGACACGTCATCGTTATCAGTCACTTTCAATATGATAATCTCATTCTGGGCTTTTTTTTTTCACAAGCATTCTGAAAAATGCCCTTTTTTGTTGATGGGTTTATAAGCATGTTTTGAGGGTTTATTGGAAAGTAAATAGTCTAATCTGAGTGGAGAAGTTTTAGATGCAGTCAAAAGATTGCTAGGGCTGACAACAATAGGGTTTCTTCGCAGTATGTGCTCGAAAGGTTAAAAATGCCCAAAGATGATGGAAACATAATATAACCCGGTTTAAGGCTCAAGCAACTGTCAGAAAGATCCCAGAGAGAACTGTGTTTCCTGTAATTTGCTCTAAGAGTGAGATATCTCTCATTGTTCCTTGATAATTGGAATAGTGCCATTTCTATGCAGAACAAATTAAATGTCAATCCAGCCCATGATATAAAAACATTTAATTTCATCGCCAGGATAGAAATCAAGTATATCGCCTAAAATGTGAGCCTTCGACAATTAAAGATGTGACTCAAACTACAGTGTAACAATGGTACTCTCCTGATGAGTGACCCAAGCCTTCCCAAACTCCCCCCGTAAGCCTGTAAGAGCATTAATTAGATTTTAATTAAAACCCTAATTAATTTAAAAACTAATTACAACTTGACAATACTAAATAAGATAAAGGGAAGATACCGGATTAACACAGGTTCCGTTAAGCTTTGATAAAGCACTGGGATTTTGGGGCCTTAAACGAAGGAGGCCATTTAGGAGGCAGCGTTTCGGAAGCTTCGGCCTCCCTGCACGCGTGTCAGCTGGAGATCGGGGCGAGCCGGCACTGTGTGCAGTATAAAGCCCACATGCTTCTGCTTAGGGTGTCACCTTATTAACTCCTGCTCGTAATTGTCTGGGACCTTTGGTGGCGATATGACATCTCCCACAAATAAGGAGAGGCTGGTGTGGCGCCGTTAGGGGAGATAAACAGGGCTCTCGTTAGAGCTGCCAGTCTGCGGCAGTGACGGGGGATGGCTCTGGGCTAAGCGAGGCTCTTGGGCTCGGCGCCGCTCTCTGTGTGGGTGGGCACTGACGCAATGTGCAAATAGAATATGCCGGAAGCAGACACCTCGAAGCCTGCCTGTGCACCATGGGCTGCTGTAATGGGACCTGCGGGTCGGCATCCGTGACAGCGTCTCCGAGGACACCTGTCGCAGCTGGGGGCCCGAGCTGACGTGGCGGTGTGATGTCATCATTCAGATCATTCAGGAGTGCTGCCCATTTACAGAACTGCAAAGAAGTTACCCAGGCAGCCTGTAAGGTGTGATTTACAAAACCGCAAGCAAGAACCCAGGCCACTTGTCAGGTGTGATTTACAGGACTGCAGCCAAGTTACCAGGTCAACCTATCAGGTGTGATTTATAGGACTACATCCAAGTTACCCAGGAAACCAGTAAGGAGTGATTTACAGGACCGCATCCAAGTTACCCAGGTAACCTGTAAGGTGTGATTTACAGAACGGCAGTTAAGTTACCCAGGCAAACTGTAAGGTGTGATTTACAGAACGGCAGCCAAGTTACCCAGGCAACCTGGAAGGTGTGATTTACAGGACTGCATCCAAGTTACCCAGGCTACCTGTCAGGTGTGATTTACAGGACTGCAACTAAGTTACCCAGGCAACCTGTAAGGTATGATTTACAAAACGGCAGCCAAGTTACCCAGGCAACGTGTAAGGTGTGATTTACAGAACAGCAACCAAGTTACCCAGGCAACCTGTAAGGTGTGATTTACAGAACGGCAGCCAAGTTACCCAGGCAACCTGTAAGGTGTGATTTACAGAATCGCAGCCAAGTTACCGAGGCAACCAGTAAGGTGTGATTTACAGAACCACAACCAAGTAACCCAGGCAACATGTCAGGTGTGATTTACAGAACCACAACCAAGTTACCCAGGCAACCTGTCAGGTGCGATTTACAGGACTGCATCCAAGTTACCCAGGCAACCTGTAAGGTGTGATTTACAGGACTGCATCCAAGTTACCCAGGCAACCTGTAAGGTGTGATTTACAGAACGGCAGCCAAGTTACCCAGGCAACCTGTCAGGTGCGATTTACAGGACTGCATCCAAGTTACCCAGGCAACCTGTAAGGTGTGATTTACAGAACCGCAACCAAGTTACCCAGGCAACCTGTAAGGTGTGATTTACAGGACTGCATCCAAGTTACCCAGGCAACCTGTCAGGTGCGATTTATAGGACTGCATCCAAGTTACCCAGGCAACCTGTCAGGTGTGATTTGCAGAACCGCAGCCAAGTTACCCAGGTAACCTGTAAGGTGTGATTAACAGGACAACAACCAAGTTACCCAGGCAACCGGTAAGGTGTGATTTATAGAACCGCAGCCAAGTTACCCAGGCAACCTGTAAGGTGTGATTTACAGAACCGCAGCCAAGTTACCGAGGCAACCAGTAAGGTGTGATTTACAGAACCGCAGCCAAGTTACCCAGGCAACCTGTAAGGTGTGATTTACAGAACCACAACCAAGTAACCCAGTCAACCGGTCAGGTGACGTACCCACAATGCTTCAGGCAGGAGTCCTGATAGACTGGAGAGCCATATAGCCAAACATGTCCCCTCTAAACCTTCACAGGACGGAAAGCTTCAGGCGTTTGAAATGGAAACCCTGCTGAAACTGAAAGTCCAGCTGTTTTCACTGTAAACAAAAGAAGGAAATGGCACTCCTTTGAGGGCGGTTTGGGCTTTGCGCTTTGTCAGGGTCACGTTTTGTGTTTCCCGTAACCGACCTGGGCCGACTTGAGGCGGTCGGTGTGGAAATCCATTTTCATGCCTTCTCTATGGATCTATAGAAAGTTTTTTCTCTCCCTAGATTTGCTTGCCCACGTGCGGCGGAATAAGGGTCCCAGGGAGTGAGCGATAAGGTGGTTAAATCCCCCAATGGCAGGCTGTGCCTTTAGGATATGCCTGTGTTACAGTATGGAAAAGCCAAAGCAGGCCAAAATGCTCACCCTCCTGCCTTTGTGCGGCTGGGAATGTCGAGTAAGTGCTTTTTTGGTCCGTTAATGTGGGAAGCGCCACGCTCCGTGTGCCTAAAATGGGAGCTAATGCTAACCTGTAGCGTCGTCCGAATGAAAGCCTCGCGTGAATTTTTAAAATGTACTTCTTTTTGTGAGAATTGCCCCCATAATCAACAAAAAGGTTTTTTGTTGAGAGCTCTGGTGCTGAGGTGTGAAAACTGTTTTGTATTTTTTTGTGCAAATCAAACTTTTTTTTCTAGATGAAAATGTCCAGACGGGAGCTGTGATTGTGGCTCCATCGCGCGCCTCTTATTACATTTTTATTTATCAGCCACATTCAGTGGCGGTTTCTGCTGGTGTCAGACATGGGCTCTGTATTTCTCTAAATCGCTGGGTTTGTGTGAAAAGCACAATATTATATTTCTGAGCTCTAACCAGCAGTGAGTTAAGCGTTCACCATGAAAACGTACAGCTCCAAATACCCCTTTTGCATGATTTCCTCCTCCTGCCCAGTGCCTCAGAGCCTGATGGACGTCGCTGCAGCAGTCTCTGGATTCGAAGGGTTAATCTCAGGCGTGTGGCCGTCGGATGGGAACGGGGTTAATCGCAATGAGAAGAAGCAGAATTTGGCGACTTTCAGAGTGTCTGCGTCAGTCCGTTATTGTCACGTCTGCTGGTCTGTCCGATGTCCGGGGGGGGACCATTTCCGTTAAATTCGTATCTTGAAGCTGTACATGCTGAAAGCTCCTTTCACTTCCTGGTAATGGTTTCACTGACCTCCAGCACCTGAGTAAAAGACCTGCACACGGGAAAGGTCCTGGACTCAGAGTTTCCATTCAAGCACAGACCCTAAATCGCTCTCTCACAATGAGGCGGCATGAGCCGGAAGCTCCGGAAAGGCACCACACTCCATCTATACAAAAAATTCTATAAACCTATCTGAATATGGAACTTCCATACACAGGTCTCTCCCCAGCTGTCCCACAGAAAACCCATCGGTCAGTGTCAAATAAATGGCCAAACAACATGTACTTTGAACATTAATAACTCTTTTATTAAGACAAGTACTCTCTCTTTTTATTTTTTTTTTGTAAAAATGTCTTTTTATGAACCAATACAAAATGTGTATGGGAACATGTTGATTTTTTTTTCATTATTAATACACAGTAACATTGCCCAAGTACAGCAGAAAGACAGAATCTACCTAAACCTCATGAAGGGCCAACTTTCCTGGGTCAAAAATCCACAGCAGCCCCGAGCTTCCAGGACGTGGCACCTTTCTAGTGATTGTAGCACAGCAAGCCGGCTTGTCTCTATCACAGAACGACTGGAGTCTTTCTTTTGTGAACTAGGTCTATGCAAAGTAATACTCAACACGTTTAAAACAGTGCACTGTATTCCAAGAACACATAAACATGTACAACTAAAACCCAGAACTTCTGCCACGCGATTCTGAAATTTCCGGTTCATCGGTGAGTGGGGCGGAAACTTTGCATTCTACATGAGATGCAAGACATACTGTTTGAGGTCCATGGAGCTGGCTAAATCGGCGAGGAGGAGGTGCGGCGCAGGGACCGGCCCTCCTGCCCTCTGAATAACACTGCTTATACAGAAGAAAGGGTGGAGAAAAAACGACAGCCAGTTCTGTCATCCTTCTACTGAATTGTCTGTGGAAAATGTCTGTTTTATAGTCTGTCTCGTACATTGTGGGCTTTATGCTGCCGACTGTTTTCTTTTTCAAACAAGCCAACGCTCATTTTTAGTGCAGTGGGCAGAAACTAGTTTCACAACTTCCACGATCCATTCTGCTCCCAGATAGTCTTGGCTGTGGCTATGAAACTGTTAAACACAACCAAAATTGGTTCGGCATATAAAACCAAACGTTTTCACCCTGTTTGCAGTTGCTCTCATGAATAGATCGCCAGCATTTAAATAATGAATACTGTGTTTAGAGAATAAAATCTGAATATTCAGCTTAAGAAGAGACTGGCACACGTTTGACTCAAGACAAATAATGCTCACTATGAAATATGTCACAGAATCTCAAATCGCATGTGAAAATACTGTTATAGGCTCAATTTACACCGTGTTACATGTGAACAGAGGAAACAGAGATGGGGACAAATGATTTGTTTTCTTATAGTGTAAAAGCCATGATACATTACTTTTTAAGGCAGTGGCTCCTTCGGTTCAAAGAATTTATTTTGGAAAGTAAAAACGAAGCAAAAAACAAAATAGCGAATGTTACTACATTCCCTTGCTTTTAAGCAGGATGTTTAGAGGACATTAACCTTGGTGTCACGTTTACGGAAGAGGGACTCGAGTGGGAGATCCATCACAGAAACCTCCAGGTTCGCCTTCGACGGTGCAAATGCGAGGAGAAGACTAAGTGACAAATGCCCTCCATTGGCACGCTGGAAATGCTGCGAAGGTCTTCCTCTGTTGAGCTGGCATTCCTGGCAGTTTAAAATAAACTTGACAAGAGGAAATGTAGGAAGATCCGGTGGCAGCTTGGTATCACAGAAGCACAGAGAGGCTAATTATGTAGTATAGGAAGGGATATGGAAAGAGCATGGGGCGTGTCCATGGTATGGAGAGGGCGGGGCCATGGACAAGGAGGGGTGTGTCCATGGCATAAAAGGGGCGTGCCCACAATGGGGGGAAGAGGGCGTGTCCATGGTATGGTGAGGGTGTGCCTATGTACAGAGAGGGTGTGTCTATGGCACTGTGAGGGCATGTGTAACGGGGGAAGTGTCCATGGGATGGGAAAGGCAAACTCATGGCCACCGAAATATGTGCCCATGGCATTACAGAAGCGTAGAGGGGGGTGTCCTCTTGGTCTTCCTTGCTGAAGCTAATGGAAAGCTGTCCATAAAGTTCATTACTGTCTATATTACTAAACATGTATGATTTGCGGAGATTTCCCAGTTTTCCAGGTTGCAGAGTATTGTCGTCAGAAAGCAGGAAAATTACTACAGTAATAAAATGTATGGCATCCTACAAAGCAATGAGCGTAAAGATGGGAATAATATTCAGTATTTCATATTTTTACTTATTTTGATAGAAACCTTTTATTTTACATTAAAATATATTATTGTTTTGGCTGTAGTTAAAGAATCACAATGCAGCACAATTAACTCCAAATAAATATATAAAATAATATATTGCCTGTTTTGTAAAAGACATTACAATATTAGAATAAAACATTGTATAATTATATTCTTAAGAATGGTAAGGTTTACAATGAAAAAGCAGTGTTTTAACCTGTTATTCTGTTAACGTGGGCTAATGATGGGAAAAAACTAGTCAAAATCCTTCATTTGACTTTACTGTTTTTAATGATTTTTCTTAATAAGAACATATCCTGAGGGTTACTACTTTCTGGATCTGCTTTTGGTAGCTGTCGAGACTCCAGACTGTCGGTGATTTAAAATCTGTGTGCAAGTGTTTGATAAAAAATGTCTGTCAGTTAGGAAGACCAATGGAAAAAATAAAGATTTTCAACAATCCTATACAAGAAAGCTGTTTCCCAGTCCCAGGGCGGGTACACATGCTAAAATAAACACTGCAGCAAGCACAGTGCCTCTGATAGGTTTCGTACAATCTGTCTGAGAAACTGGAACAGGGTTTTATTTTTTTTTTTAAACATCCAATTTAAACAGAGAACTTCACTGCAGCTAAAACAAAAATGTGTTTGTTTCTGTGGTTATTCTTGGCGGCAGAAATTCTTAGGACACTGGTGATTCTTTAAAAAAATGCCTAAAATGAGCCCAGAGTGGAAAAAAAGAGAACACGTCTGAGATGGGACCTCCTCTGGTGTTCACTGTGAAAGCCAATGAGATGTTTTGGAGTTAAGTACAGCTTCTCCTTACTGCCCCAAAGCGTTACCGCCGCGATTTCGGAGAAGCGGGAGCAGTGTGCGGTACAGGGACCCGAGGGTACCAGAATCTGGTACCGTCTGGTGTGTGTGTGTGTGGGGGGGGGTCCAGAATGCAATGCACAAGTGTTCTGTAATCTAACTTCACAAGACCAGGAACATGTGAAGGAGCAGAGCTTGGGGATTGGCTATGGTGAGGGGGTGGGGTGGTTGGGGGGGGGCTGATAAAACAAAAGGGGGGGGGGTGGGGGGGG
>JAODKM010000035.1:12407834-12421351 GCA_026780845.1 Petrocephalus sullivani | reverse complement strand
CCCACCCCGCCCCAAACAGCTCAGTGTCCGTTAGGAGGCGACCCGGCCCATCAGATGTAGTACTCCTTCTTCTCGTCAGAGTTGTTGTGGCCGCCCTCGGCATTGATGATGGCCGTGTCGGCGTCCGCCGCGTCGTCCGCCCCTTTGGCCTCATGGGTGAAGTACGTGCCTGTCGGGAAGGGCGGCCTCGCGTCAGCCATGCCCCCCAGGGAACGCCTCCTGCCTGCCATTGGCCGCAGCATAGCTCTTACCTTTGTGCCTGGCAAAGTAACGGCCCAGCACGATCAGCAGGCAGAGCATGGCGAAGACCACCACCGCCACCACGCCGCCCACCACCGCGTGGTCCATCTTCTGCGGGGCTCCCTCGCCCGCTCGCGAGTCTGAAAGACCAGGCGGCAGCCATCACACCCAGGCCTAGTCTCACAGGAAGCATTCTGGAAGCTTCCATCCCAGATTCTCAAACAAAAGTCACATAAAAATAGCCACACGTCCTAAATTAGAAAGAAAAAAGAATTAGCATGTAGGGGGAAAAACATGTTAATGTGGCTATGGCCGTTTGATAATTTCAAGAAAGAATGACTCAACGGTTATCTCATGCCACAGAGAATGGGAGCCTCCTGTTAACACTGGCGTGATCAGAAAGGATGATTCCTCCATTATCCCTCACTGAAGACAATCGCAGAGATGGTGCAAAGGCAGATGGCGGCACACAGATATGCCATGATGACATTTAGGTGTGTGAAGCTGAAACAAGGCGTCTGTCAGCAACTAACTGTAATTCCCCCAGCACACATGAGAATTCTCTTTTATATTAATTGCATTTTCAATTATTTTCAATATGATCTGGTGTCATTAATTCATTTCCTTGTGGTGGCTGGGGAGGGGGGGTTAGGTGACCATGGTATCTGTGCTGGTTTTCGCCACCTGCTTTAATTTCTGGGTGGAATTATTTCCGCACCCTCTCTTATTGTGGTGTTACTTTCCCAACCCCCTCCCTACTTTGTGCTTGATTGCTGCGCTGCGATGGTTCCCTCCACACCGCACCCCTATTACTCCTCCAAAGGATGACCTTATACCTGCCATTTGCTGGCAGATCCCGGGGTCACGGTTCTGCTTGTCCTCCAATCAGAACACACCTTCTCCCCCATGTGACATTCTCCCTCCACTAATCCAAGATCATTTCCCACCTATTTTATCTCTCTTCCTCTGCTTTGCATTAAAGTCAGACGGATGCATTTTCTTTCCGTGAGCCGCTCTTTCATTTTATTGGGAGTAAAACGTTCTTGATGTATCATTATGCATTTTGTCCTGCTTATGAATATTGAGCTCTTAGTGGAAAGACGACGGCAGCGCTCGGCACAGCACCTGCTGCGATATTGTGCTACTTCTACATTATAGGGTCATTATCCGCTCCTAATTTATCTCTATTCCATCTGCTTGTACAGCAGGACGGTGGCTCTATAGCATGCTGGCACGATGCTGCCCCCAGAGCCTGTAACGGGACTAGACCCAGGAACCTCCATGGATCCACAAACTTCACCACAGATCACCATACACACGTGACCCCCACCACGTAACAACTGTCTCAATATGACACGGAAACATGGCGAGAAAGAAAGAAATGGCATTCAAACTGAGAACTTATAACTCCTGCCAGGCAGATAATTAAGCAAAACAGGCAATTCTCAAACAATTTGGGCAAGCCGCCATTAAAGTGGAACTAGGGGGGATGGGTGTGCACCCCAATTTAAAACCCCCCCCCCCCCCCAAAAAAAAAGACCTTTGCATTTAAATTATTACATTGTGTCCCCTTCAATATTGAACTCTCTCATACACCCTTGGATCCACAGCTAAACAGTCTCTCCTTCACTAAGAAATGGGGGATTTGTATCGTGCTTAGTGTGTATTTCCAATCTCCCGTCGGGTACCTGTTGTAACAGTCCCTTGGGTTTCCTAGCAGAATCTTTTCCATGACAGTTCCATTAAAGTGATGTACGGGGCACACCCCGAAATTTAAACAGAGCGGGCCCTCAAACCGTGAAATATTCCTGCGCGCCCATGATTTGTGGAGTTATACCGGAAGGTCCTTAGCTTCCATCTCAGACTATAAATCAGTCGCTGTATACTGTCTCCAAGTAAAAGCGGGCAGGTGCGAGGCGAAGAAAAAAAAATACATTTGTCCGACTGGTCTAGAACTGAGAAACGGACTCCATTTAAACGAAAGATTTATATCTGCAGCCCCAATTGCGAGCGGGGCTTTAAAACTTATTGATCAAGCTAGGTACCCATGATAAGTGACGTTAGGGAGCGCTAGCAAGCCGAGAGGGGAGGTGGTCCCATTCTGCATACGGAATGTGTTTATCTCCATAGAGCTCGTCTCCCGTCGACATGACCTGCTTTTGATGGGAGATGAAGGGGAGGCAAGAAACGAGACAGTTATCCAAAGTGAAACGAATATGGATACAGGCTCCATCGGTATTGGTATTAGCAATGCACTCTCAAATGCCAAATCTGACAGGCCGTGACGTATACGGGAATTGGGGTACAAACGACGCCAAGAAACCAGCCAAAAACGCTAAGAGAGACTCATGCATTCTGCCGCAGCAGAATGACCAGAAACACGTTAATCACACATCCTGCCACAGCACAGTCCTCTGAACACAACCATGAGTCACTCGCTCATCCTGCTATAGCACGACTGCCCAAACACAGCCACACGTTAATCACACATCCTGCCACAGCACAGTCCTCTGAACACAACCATGAGTCACTCGCTCATCCTGCTATAGCACGACTGCCCAAACACAGCCACACGTTAATCACACATCCTGCCACAGCATAGTCCTCTGAACACAACCACCGGTCACCCGCACATGCTGCCACAGCATGATTGCCCAAACACCACCACAAATCAGTCACAAATACTGCTTCAGCCATTGTGCCCGTCGCTCACCTTTCAAACAGAGATTCCTGGAGGACCTCGAACTAAATGTCACCCCGGCGAATGTCATTCATAATCAAACACATTCCGACAAAAACTCCATCAAAAGAATAACTGAATGTGAAATAGTGTTTGAGCCCTAAATTGACATGTTCTAAATTCCTTCGACGTGCAAGTAGTATTACATTAACATCAGCATTTCATTGTTCGTTATGCCTGTTTTAATACATCAAACCAATTAAATACTAGTTTATCCTAGTTGCATTACTATACAATCGTTGAGCCTTGTGTTTACAACAACTTGGGGCACAGATCTCGGCAGCTGCCATTATTGTTATCATCTGAGTGCAAGGCCCCAGCTCCCAGAGATCTGAAAGACGTCCACGTGATAACAAAGGTCTCTTCCCGCTCTCTTTCTTATCTGTCAGAAGCACAATATACAGGCCAGGATGTGTCTAGATTTGAATCCGCGAGTTTAAAGTCTTCAAAACCAGCCTTAAAAGTCTCCAACTCGACCCGGGAATCTGTTAAGCCCCCGTTGGTTTAAAGAGTGTGCAGGGGAATTATGAACTAAAGACAATAGGCATCTGAAAGAATCTACTTTTCAATTTAGGAACAATAAAAAGTGAGGGAGAAATCCATGTGACATTTGCTTCAAAGAGCTAAAGATGGGGAGAAGAATCTGTTAAAAGTCTCTGAAAGCCCCTCAGCTTTGGAATTTGGGCAATATGGCAGCACACTGTGCACCCAGACCCACAAGTGAACTGGTTTGTAGAATTGGGAGAATCTGCATTCCCATTTGTTTCGGGTCTCCTGTCTTATTTCCAGATTATGTTCCTCGCAGTGGGTTTTTCTTGGAACTCTCCATAGAGCTGTTAACTGTGGAGCAGAGGCACCTACTGGAGACCAGCAGGCTAACCGCAGTCTCCCATGACAATGTCCTGCCTGGCCACTTCCTCTCCATCAGCTCTAACTGGACCACGCGGACCAGCTCTCGCGGCTCTCCTTGTTCCCTGTTTTTGACGTGCCTCGGAAAGCAGGAGAAGATACCCTGGTTATGCGTCTGCTAAGGAGTTTCACATTTCACACATCAGCTTTTATGGTTGGCGGGTGGGGGAAAAAATCCTCTTCTGTTCCTTTCGCCTAAAGCAGCGCTAACCCTAACATCAGACAGAACCTCGCCACGGTCCGACTCCGCGAGCAGCTCTGTGACAGTGTGCCTGAGCGTATGCTAATGTGTGCTGATGAAAGGGTGTACAAGACGAGTAAGGAGTTACAGTATCTGGATGGGAAGCTTCTGACGAAGTGCCAGTCTGGCTGTCTGAAGCCTCACCAATCCCTCGCCTTGTTTGCCTGTGATGGGATCCTCCTTTCTAAGTCCCAGCTGGAGAATGCAGAAGCCCCGTTTCCCTTTCCTAGCCTGTCTGCTTCATCTCGCTCTCAAAGTCAATTACTTCATTTCCTCAGGAAAAGGCCGCTGTTGTTTCTAACCATCACTAAGGCGTCGGCTGCCAAGTTCTAATAACTTCCTCAAATGAAACACATTCAACATCAGATGGTATCCCCTGGTGAACAATTACAATTCTATCTCACTGGTCTGTTATCGTCTTTTTTTTTCCCAGCTTGCCTTTCAGCATTTTAAAGGAAATGCTTACAGTACGGTTCCTTGATGAGAATCTTTAGCCGTTAATTTCTCGAACGACGGCTGTGCTGTCACTTATCGATCTCTAAATAACAGCTCGGCGATAGCTATGGCATCCTTGGCTATTATACAACATGACGGCTGCATTCCTTCCTGTCCCGCGTGAGTCCCGTGGGGGGGGGGGTTCTGTTTTTATCCTCCTGTGATCTCCCCTGATCCGCGGGGAAGTTAAAACGTGACGGGGGAGCCGATGGCCTCGCGGTGAACCCGCCATGTGTCTAATATGAGAAAGGAGGAGAATCCGATAACTCGCACTAAATCCATAAAAATAGTTCCACTGCGTAAAACTGGAAATTGATTTTCTTAATGTCCCATTTTCTGCGAAGTGATTCTTTACCCATGTAGGTGGGCGGTGACACCCAGCGCGTGGTCCTCCATCCCTGGGACGCCTGCACTGTCCCATCTCCCAAAGTATTAATTCGGGCTATTTGAAGAAGCGCCTGATGCAGCCACCCGCTCGCCACACCGTGGGGCTCCTCTGCCCCTTACCGGTATCCAGTCAGCGATACATCGACATCCCATAATCTGCGCTCCTCCACGTGGGGATAGAGAGTCAGGAGGTACAGAAGCACAGACACGTGCGGGGCAGCACAGACACGAGGCCTCGGGTACGAGCAACTGCTGCCGGCTCACCATTGTGGGAGAAGCAGGTGGCAAAAAAATCACTGTATTATCTGCCACTGTCCTACCCTAGAGGGACCATTCAGTGATCCAGCGGCTGAGGAACCATCTGATTCATAACATTATTTAAATGAGGTAGATAGGTATGGGGGCATACACTGACAGCGCGCTGCCGCACACCACCACGCGACAAACCAGGGATGAGGACCCGAGTGCAGCCATGCAGCGGGTGATCAGCACCATGCGAGTTCGACTGCTGTGGGACAGTGTGAATCGTGCCACCAAGCCCCAGATCTTCCCTGAAGTTGCAGGACCTGCTTGCAGGGGCAGATGTAGGTTAACATCACACCCAGGACGAAACAACTGCAGGTCATGGGCCCTGCTCAAGGGCCCAATGGAGTATAATCACTCCAGTAATTCACGGGCTTTCAACCAGCCACCTTCCAATTGCTGAGACAAATTCCTAGCCTCAGAGCCACCACTCTGTGCTTAGCTAATGAGATGATGGTTTATTTGTAATTTTCAGAAGTACACTGGAATGTTTCTTCTCATATATCCCATCATGCTCTCCTTAGAGACACACACATACATACAGGTGAGAGTACAGATACACTGGAATGTTTCTTCTCATATATCCCATCATGCTCTCCTTAGAGATACACACATACATACAGTTGGGAGCGAACCCTGGGGTCTGAGCGCAGAGTCAAGCCTTGTATCTGGCTGACCTGGAGCATTTGAGTCAGGGGTTAAGGGCCTTACTTAAGGACCCAATGGACATCTGACTGATCTACTTAGGACAGGATTGGATCCAGCGACCTTCAAATCATAGGCACCGATGCCCAACCCGGTGAGCGACACATTCCCAGCCCTTTATGATATTATCTACTGTGTATTTCTGCAAGTTCTATTACTGTTATTTACATTAATTAGTACATTTTATAATAATGTTGGCTAGTTATGATCAAGTTAGTCATTTATGCAAGTTAATTATGTTATTATTTATCAGTTCATTATTATACATTTCATCATTGTCACCACCGGCAGCTCCAGCTGGAAGTATGAGCCAGCTACCCGCCTGAATACTTATTGGTGGTGGCATCTTTGTCTGGGCGAGGAACAGGAAAATCGGTGTAACGGAATGAAGATGCTCGCCCGTAAAGAGAAGGCAACGGCAGATGTCAAGGAAGCCGGGGTTTGCGAGAGAGTGACCGGCAACGCTCTCAAAGCAAAGAGCGCGGAGGAAACGGATCATTCAGAGCGGGAGCAATTAAGCGGTCGCGAACCTGAAGCACCCAAAAACCGAGGCCGAGGCCGGGACCTAGAGCGGCAGGCCGAGGATGCCGGGAGCGGCTAGGAGCCATAAAAGAGTAGAGCACGCTAACGGTTCCCATTAAGCGCGTGGGCTGCCTTCATGGAATTAACCCGAAGAAAGCGATGGAGCTGGATGACCTTGCTGTAAAAACTAATTAAACGCTGAGGGGGGGGAAAAAAAATGAATTTTGAAAAACTGACACTGAACGTCATAAAGCGCTGGAACTGGTAACACAACGGAGGGGTCCCTCAGAGAGCCCAGCTCCCTGTCAAAGAAATAACAAGCGCTGCCTTATTTCCGAACCGTCGAAAAGTGTATTATTTTCCTTTGATCATCCCTCGCAGCCACAGGTCATTATGTGAATGGTAATGTTAGAATAAAGGAATGTGATTAAATCCCGACTTTCAGTGTTGGGCCGGAAAAAAAGCCAAGGCCCCCGCAGGGGTTCCAGTCACGGGCGCGAGAAGCAGTGGATATCGCCTAAGTTGGGTGCTGAGATGTCGGTTTGTCCATGTCCTGCTTCTATAGAGCAAAAAAAAAAACCACCTGGTTTCCAAATGTCATGGCATTCAGATCGATGAAGTGCTTTAATTCTCCAAATAAAAACCTTCTTAAGGGTTCTGCGATGTGCGGACACAGCTGCCGGCTTGGGGCCCTGCCAGGTAATGGCCGCAGGTTTACAGCAGACCCTGCGGGCTTCCCTGACGCGCTCGGCCTTTATGGCGCTTGCCGGGATCTAACATGCCCAGTTAACTGTACACGAATCAGCCTGAGCTAGAGAAGGAGAGGCGGAGTGGTGACTCACGGGGTTAACGTCAAACCCCCCTTTGATTACCCCGGCTCTCCCTTCGCCATGGTAACAGTGCCGCTCTTCCCTGCTCAGCCAACATCACCGACTCAGGGAGGCCATATTTTCAGGCCAAAAGGCATCGCTAGGTCAGGTGACGCAGAGTATACAGGCTGGATTAGGCTGGATTAGCTTCGTCCGGAACTCCAGAAAGGTACCTCTCACATGAGCTCTAATTAATGGCAGAGTTAATCTCCTCCTGCTGGCCAAGAAACAGCATCCTCAGGTTGAGCGGGCTGCATGTGGAGCTACTGGGTATTGTGGTATTCTACAGTTCTAAGATCTCACATCCACAACACAGAAGCACAAAGTCACATTATTATAAAACATATCACGAACGGTGTTACAAAATGAATATCGTGAACATTATGAACGCTGCCAATGCAATCCCTTTTAGAGTTCTTCCTTGAGAATTTTTATTAGGAAGATACTACGCTTCTGTGGATTTTGTGGGCATCTGTGGGAATTTTCATTATTACTGTGACTTCCGTGTAGGATTTTAGTATGCAAGGTCTAGTTGGACGTTTTGGGCCTGGGCGTCCAAGCTACCTTCCACTCACCCACACTTTCATTTGCCTCCCTGTCTCTATTCTACCAATTATTTAAAAAAAAAATGCACAGATAATGAGCCCTGCTGTGTAATTGTCTCGTGCTTGAGAAAGTCCTCCCAAATGTCAATCAGTCCAGCAAAACACCCTTCCCAAGACTCCTCTGAGCGCAGGAGAGGAGGAGGCAAGCTTTGCTGGGCAGCGGCCCCCCGCCCCACTAGTAAACCCCCACAAACCTACCCATCCTAAACTGGGCTCCAGCAAACGTCGGGCCTTCTCAGGCCACAAGGATACGGCAGAGGAAAGCCGCGGTGACAGCCCATTTAGATGTTGTGCTGTTTGAGTTGTTCTCTTGGATAGAAACATAATCGTCTCCAAAGATTTCAGTGTGCTCAGCTTGGCACAGGACAGTCCGCTCGCCCACAGGGACCCAAGACGCCCGCAGGGCATGGGAGTGACGAGGACACAGATGGCTGGGCGACAGGCAGTGTCGATCGCAGTGCCAGGCTGCGGAGGAGTCCTTGTGCCCGGGACCAGCCGTACTCTTCGAGGCTTTTGTCGTTGGTGTTGGAGCTGTCATGCAGAATTCTCATGGCCGGGCACTGTCTGCTCCACGTGGTCATGTGACCTGACGCTGTCAGTCATGTGACCTCTGCGGTCACATGGCCTGCCCCTGTTGCAGTGTGCCTTGTGATCTCCGGGCAGTCAGTAGACTGTGGTCACATGACCTGCGAGTGGTGTTATAAATCCTCGCTATCCACTCCTTTCAGCAAGCCCCCGTTTCTAACTCGTCAGGAAGAAAAGAAGAAAGAGGCCTGTGCCTTCCCCCCTCCGAAACCTCCGCTCACCCAGAAGCCCCTGCTCTTATGCTCCGCTTGAAAGGCGCCCTTTTAAGTTTGATGCGCTGCGGTATTCACCCCGCGCTGGCTTGCGGCTTGAAGATAGCACTAATACAGCCTGGGTAACGTTCTAAAGGACCCGTCAGCTGCTCTGAATCACCGGCGTGCCATTACACGCGTCACACGGGGGCCCTTCATTTGGCACCCTTTCTGCTGGCCGTGGCTGCATGGGCGCGATACCCGGGGCCTCCGGTGCCCCCTGGCTGGATCGCCGTGTCTCAGTGGGGGTGCTGGACACCTCACCTGCACCGCAGTCAGGAGATGCAGCACCCCCTCCCTCCCGGTCCATGCTGCAGCCAGCTTCCTAGAAGGCTTACTCGCACACAGCCAATGTGTTTATCTAAGGGGGGGGATTCCGCTGACTAGGCATCCTGACGCATCCACGCACCCCCTGCACTGTGTCACCGGCACTAAGGGCGTCGCAGAGATGGAGAGCACAGCGTGGGACAGCTTCCCCAGAATTCCCGCGGCATGTGGCCCACACCCACTCCGAGCTCTGCCACGTGCCTGCGCGGTGACTCACGCCTATGTGTTTCACCGCCATGTAAGGACCACCGCAGACTACCCCCCCCTGCCAACCTGCAAGAAAGGACACTGTCACAACAATGGCTGGACAATATAGAGAAAAGAGATTAGGATACCCTCAGAAAATAATTCAGAAGTAATTCCCCCCTGCCATGAGAATCCCACGTATGTGCACATTCATTCCCCAGCCATGTGGGTTAAGAAAAAGAAATCACATAAGATGGATTTCCTAAATCACTGTGCCTAACGTAATCCCTCTTGTCCTGCTCAGAATCGAAAAGGTCAAATTTCTATGCAGAAGTATGGAAAGAATGTGACCCAAATGTTAAATCCCCTCTTTGAGAAGAGATGGTCCACCCCTTGAGGTAGAAGACACCACAGAAATGTTTACCAAGGTCAAGAGCACTCAATGGAAAGAGGTAACGGTGTTTCAAAGATGTAAGGTCCTGAAATTGCCACCACAGAGAGCCGGAAGACCCCGCCGGTTCTCGTCTTGAAAGCAGCTGCTGAAATGTCTCCCCAGCACTGACCGTGGTCATCAGCCAATACGGAGAAGGCCAGATGAAGGTCACTTGGATGGGCCCTCAGTTGCATCACGCATACAAAGCAAAGGAAACGCACACACAGAACCTCTGACAATAAGCGGTTTTGTAAAATAGAAAATAGATCCAGCTCAAATTGTACTGTCAGAATGGCTGGCACAAGACCCCAGCCTATGGAGGTCAGGGTGGCTCAAAGAAAAACTCACAGAGAAAAATGATGCCATAATTACCTAACAGAAGCTACCACGGCCATTACATCACAAAACGAGCTGAATTCTAAGGCAATCCATGTTTCTTTGTCTGCCTGATGTCACAACATAAAAATCACAGTATTTCAAAGCTCGCACATAACCGCATAAAGCGTTACTATAGGTTGATGATCTGCGGGCTTTAAGGGGGAATTTCATGAAACTGGGAAACGTTAGCTGGCTGACTCTTGCTGTATAACCGCTTGGGGTTTTTGAGTGGTGGGGCACGGGGGTATCGCAAAGCCGCATACCCCCAGTTAGACGGCCGAGGCCTTGTAACCGACACTGCTGTGTGAGATACCCCCAAGTTAATGCAGACATCCGTCACGGGTATTGCACTAGTGGGACCTGACACAGGCGTGGAGGAAGTGGCAGATGGTGGATCTCAGACGACGGCTTGGGGTTAATATGGTCGAAGTGCGCCGGGTTAATTTGGTGAGACACCTAAATAACAGGTCCCTCGGCTCTGTCGCAGCTAATCTATAGGGCCTTATTTTAAAGCCCGTGGATAACGCACGTGACCATTGTTTGTAAACACTGCAGCGAATGTATGAGACTCCCAGCGTGGCAGGCGGCCCACATCACTTTCCCGAGCCAATGGAATGGATGCCTCTGAGAGCGAGCATGGCAGCCTCCCCGCTGCCTTGGCAGGGCTGCACTATTACCATGGTGACGGTCCGGAGGGTGAGGAGCCCCGGGCGTGCGAAGCAGACGGCCTCAGCAGTCGCAGGGGCCTGTGTCCGTGCCGTGTCCGGCCTGCAACTATCAGGCATACGTCATTCACAACCGGGCCGGGCCATTTTGACGCCGTGATATCGGACGGGTGTCACATTAGCGATCAGTCGTCGGTCCGGTTTCTCAGGAACATACAGAATCTTTCACTTCCAGAACTCTGCGCTCAATAATGCCAGTCGTCAGACGGACATCTGTAAAACAATCATAAGTCTCCCCAAACTGAGGTGGCACCACCCACGCACCATCGTGAGTCCTTCCCACCTCAGTATCCGGTCTTCATTTGAAGCCTACGAGGCGCATAAAACACACACTCATTGCGGAGGGACCATCACATCCTGCTTCTGTAAAGACTGGACGAGAAGCCGGCTTAGGACGACGGACAACATACCATGAGACGGGGGGCATGTTCTGTGGGGGACAACTATCATCAGCCCCCTCTGCCAGCCCCCCCCCCAACCCCCTCACAGGAAAATGAGTCACGATCTACGGAGTCGATGGCCAGAGGATCACGGCCAACGAGCCCTTCAATGGCTACGGCCAAACGGAGGAACAGAGGGTGAAGTCGGGCTCTCCTCACTAATCAGAGGCCTCCGCTAACAGGAGAGGAGGAACAGCTGTTTAATTTGCCCCCCCGGGTGAGAGCGAAGACAGGGTGGTGCCCGAGAATCGCAGATATGGCAAAAAGACCGGCACGTGACAAGGCGGATTATGGAAGCCCACTGGGAAGGCGGCGTTCCCGCCCAGCATCGGCCAGGGGGACAGAGGGGTGCAGGCAGGGGACCCAGGGGTGTGGGGGTGGGGGTGATGGACGCCCACATACGGATGCTACCTTTCAGGAGCTGAAAAGCTTTGAGAATAAAAGGAGAACGAGACGAGAGGCGCGGCGGAAGGGCCGGCGGTGGCCCTGTGCGGGCGGCTGTGCGCGGCAAGCCCACGCCTCCGTACTGTAAGGCCCACTCCTGCCTTGAACCTTTGCCTGTTGCTAGGCTACGCAAAAAGGGTAAAAGGAAAACACTTATCCGCGGATGAAAAAGCCCCAAAAGAGTGAGTGATTCACTCTGTGGAAATAAAAGACTTTATCGCGGCAGGCATTACCGCGACACAAAGATGTGCGTCTGCGTGCAGGCGGCGTGACACATTTACCGCCAAAGGAGCCTTTCCAAAATGCTGAATGTGCAGCCTTGAAACACTGGGGACATGGTAGTGCTTCTAAAAAGCCATACAAAGGCAGGGGGCTCTCAGTCCTATAGCTCGACTCGGGTCACTTTTGGCCTCCGTGGGACTTCCACAGGTGGTCATAGGACTAGTAGTAATAGGACTTTTCAATACACATATTTAAACGGAAATTTGCACTATTCTGCCCTGTTGATATTGGAGAGCTGGTTGAGCGTGCTGTAGTATTTCACACAGACACAGCTTGCACGTGCTACAGAATTTACACAGCCACACAGCATGTTTCACACAGCACAGGATGAGCATGCTGTAGTATTTCACACAGCACAGGATGAGCATGCTGTAGTATCTCACCCAGGCACACATCCAGAATGCTGTAGTATTTCACACAGCCACACGTGACGCAAGCTACAGTACCTTAGACAGCACACGCCCCGTGTGGCTATAGATGCATTACTGGGTCAAGTGCGTTAGATTATTCACACAGGCAACATTCATTACTCTCACAGACACTGCAATATTCATATTCAGGGCTCTCAAGATATTGCATTACTCATACTCAGGCCCTCACGGACACTGCATATCTCATACTCAGGGCTCTCACAGACACTGCATAACTCATACTCAGGCCTTCACGGACACTGCATAACTCATACTCAGGGCACTCGCAGACACTGCATAAATAATACTCAGGCCCTCGTGGACACTGCATAACTCATACTCAGGGCACTCGCAGACACTGCATAACTAATACTCAGGCCTTCACGGACACTGCATAACTCATACTCAGGGCACTCGCAAACACTGCATAACTAATACTCAGGCCCTCACGGACACTGCATAACTCATACTCAGGTCTCTTACAGACACTGCATAACTCATACTCAGGGCTCTCACAGACACTCCATAACTCATACTCAGGCCTTCACGGACACTGCATAACTCAAACTCAGGGCACTCGCAGACACTGCATAAATAATACTCAGGCCCTCGTGGACACTGCATAACTCATACTCAGGGCACTCGCAGACACTGCATAACTAATACTCAGGCCTTCACGGACACTGCATAACTCATACTCAGGGCACTCGCAAACACTGCATAACTAATACTCAGGCCCTCACGGACACTGCATAACTCATACTCAGGTCTCTTACAGACACTGCATAACTCATACTCAGGGCTCTCACAGACACTCCATAACTCATACTCAGGCCTTCACGGACACTGCATAACTCATACTCAGGGCACTTGCAGACACTGCATAACTAATACTCAGGCCCTCACGGACACTGCATACAGTAACTCATACTCAGTCCCTCACGGACACTGCATAACTCATATTCAGGGCACTTGCAGACACTGCATAACTAATACTCAGGCCCTCACGGACACTGCATACAGTAACTCATACTCAGTCC
>JAODKM010000035.1:12396268-12407734 GCA_026780845.1 Petrocephalus sullivani | reverse complement strand
CTCATGGACACTGCATAACTCATACTCAGGGCTCTCGCAGACACTCCATAACTCATACTCAGGCCTTCACGGACACGGCATAACTCATACTCAGGGCACTTGCAGACACTGCATACTCAGGGCTCTCGCAGACACTGCATAACTCATACTCAGGACCCTCAAAGACACTGCATAACTCATACTCAGGGCTCTCATAGATACTCCGTTACTTATACTCAGGCTCTCACAGATACTGCGTTTCTCATACTCAGGGCTCTCACAGATACCTGCTTAGAAACCTGCTTAGCTTCTGATGGATTACTTAGTCTGTCGGTGGTATGGCTGCTGGCAACTCATAACTCATACACAGAGCTCTCACAAAAACAGAACAACTTTGGTTGAGGGCTCTCACAGATACTTCACAACTCATAGACGTATTCAGGGGCACTCACAGACAGTATAATTCATACTCAGTGCTCTGACAGACACTGAAAAACACATACTGTGCTCAGTGCTCTCGCAGGCACTGCATAACGCATATGCAATACTCTCACAGACTCATACTCAGTGCTCGCACAGACACTGAACAACTTACACCATGGGCTTTCACAGACACTGCACAACTCACAATTAGTGCTCTCATGGACACTGCACAACTCACACTCAGGGCTTTCTTCGATACCACATAACTCACCCTGACACCACAACTCACACTCATGTTACAGGCCCCTCACAGAAACTGCATAACTCATACCTAATGTTCTCACAAACAACTAAACTTACAATCAGGGCTCTCAGGGATACTGGACAACTCATGCTCAGGGCTCTCACAGATGTGAGACTTTTCACAATGATCTTACTGTCTGTCCAGAAAACACCTGAATCCTGCACAGTTTACAAATCATTATAATGTGACGAGATAGATATTTTCCCACAATACAAAGTACAAACATTTGACATGAAGTGCAAATGCCTGAACTGTTTTGAACACAGAAGCCATATTTGACCATTTTGATGTTACTGAAGTCAGCATGTTTTTGTTAAACACACATTTACACACACACAGCCTTAAACATGCAGACAGCTATGAACACACACAGTTAATCACAGACACAAAGCTGCTTCACTCCTGCAGCTGGATGGACTCCATATATAGACCCCAAGGGCTTTTTCATGCATACACTGAAGTTCAGTGAAGGCATTAAAGGACTGCAGTGAGAGACACACTGGGATGCAGAGAGAGCTATAAAGGAATGCAGTGAGGGATACACTGGGATGCAGTTAAATCTCTTAAAGTGCAGTCTGAATGCAATAAGAGTTATAGAGGAGGTGCAGTGAGGGTTATAGAGGAGGTGCAGTGGGGGTTATAGAGGAGGTGCAATGAGGGTTACAGAGGAGTGTGTGTGGAGGTCCAGTCGAAGGTACCCACCGTGGGCTGCAGGGTCCAAGTCGGATGTGGCATCTGGGCACACGGAGAGGGGAGAAGAGGAACGGAACAGGAGGAAGAGCATGCAAAAAAAGGAAAGCAAAACAAAGGGGAGATCAGCCGTGATGCGCAGCCACACACTGAGCACGCAAACGGGCAACACAGTGCAGGCGGCCTGCAAAGCCAAGGCCCGTCGCAGCCAATCAGATCAGCCCTGGCATACTCAGCTGTACCTGTGTGTCGGCAGCAGGAAGCTCCGTCCGTCCATCTGGCACAGCATGCCACACGAGCCCGCATTGACGTCTGCTCATACACACAGGCACGCGCACACGCACACGCACACGCAGGTTGCAGACGCTCCAGAGCCGGACTCGAGCGTGCCAAGTGGAGGTGGGCAGAACATCCCGAGGCATCCTCTAACCCTGGAGAGCTCATATCGGTTTGGCCGCTTATCTGATTCGGTCAGCTACCGGTCTAACCTGCTTCCTCAGCATTCACCGGCCGTCTGTGTGGGAATTGCGGGATGTTTAATTGACTCTGCGCGGCTAGCAGAGATTACAGCCGAGAGCGGAGCGCGGCTGCACTGCGTCGAAGATAAAGGGCGTAACTGGGACGCAGTGCTGTGTAGGACAGAATGTGTTGCTAGGCAAAGCCATCCCTCAACCGCCCGGGCTTTGATACAGGCTGATGGAAGTCAGTAAGAAATTATTAACGATTATGTTGGTTATCTACCAAACTGGCGCCGAGTGCGTGCTCTGACTATTATTAAATATGATCTCTCTAAAACTCTGCTGAAGGTTGCCGGAGCCTCGCAGCAAGGCCTCGCCTTTTAATTTTCACCTTCAACAGAAGGACGGGCTTATCCACCAAATAATGTCATTATCACCCAGTCATTATCGATCTCTTCATATATCCAAAGGCACACAATGGAGATGAAAATGAGAAGGGGCGGGGGGGGGGGGAACGCGCGCACTGCAGGGAGCCAGCCTGCCCTAATTCCAAGATATCGCTGGGTTCATGTAGAAGGCTGAGGGCCTCGGATCAAACCACAAGGCACCATCCCAGAGTCATGGCGGCAATCAGGCTGAGACACTGAGCCAGTGATGCAGCCTTGGGGATCCATACTGAACAGCTGAATGCCCCCTAGGTGACTCCTACTGAACTTACCTGACCACCATATGCGGCACGAGGATACTGTTAACCACTGGAGGAATTCTTCAACCAGATATAAACCAGGTCAACCACTTTGCTGGAGGCAAAGTGCTTAAAAAGACATTTTAACCAAAAGAAAGTTCCGTGATCCTAGCAGGCATACACACAGCCTGATTACAAAGAAGATGAGACACTCTCATGACCATCCCCTCCTTCCTAATTGCCTTCCGGTCTTTCTCATCCTAACAGGGAGGCTCTGTTTGAAGACAGAAGGAGAGGGGCAATCAAAGAGGAGCAGGCAATGGCATCCAAAATAGGAATGAGGAAAAAGAACAACCTCAGGCTATTACATTCTGAATGACTTCATAATGTATCACAGGAAATGACAAACAGGAGGACATATGGCCCAAAAAAATAACATAGGTGACTGGATTGTAACTTATTTTAACAGGACACACAGTGTAACAAACAATAGAGTCCATTATTTGTCCATGAACCAGACTACAGAATCCAAGATTTATCTTCAGCTGTTTGTCTCATCAAGCCTGACGACTATCTCCAAGTTCTCCAAACTCATTGAGTCTAATTACTCTTTCCATACCCCCAACTCACAGAGCCTAATTACGATCTCCAAGTTCTCCAAACTCATTGAGTCTAATGACTATTTCCAGGTCCTCAAAACTCACAGAGTCTAATTAATGTCTCCAGGTCCTCCTGCCCACCGAGTCTAATAACCATCTCCAGGTCTTCCAACTCCCGGAACCTAATGACCATCTCCCAGTCGCAAACTCACTAGATCTAATGACTATCACCAGGTGCTCTGACTCACTGAATGCAATTACTGTCTCCAAGTCCTCCAGCTGACTGTGACTCACTGGGACAAGTGCTCCCCCGACCCCCAGTGGATGATGAAGGTTAACTGAGAAGTCACTTGCTAACCATAGTAGATACCATTGTCCCTGGTTACATGCTTGACCATATACATCACCTGGTATGTATTTCCACTAATGGGCATATTAGGGAATATGGATTTTATCCAGTTACAGTACAGCTTCCTGGCTAATTTTGCAATATCGAGAGCTCAGCACTATCTGCACTGTTATAATTTGACAGGAAAAAAATGACTATAAAATAAGCCTTAGGTTAGCATGAAGCTAAGCACTAACCACTTTCCCTTAGCTTTGCTTTTATTAATTTTTAATCGCGATATCCATCTTTCCGAAAGGTAATGCTGTTGACCTTTGGATCACCACACCCCCTCATCTCTGCATCTTCTCCCATTAGACTGGGGAGCGGGCTGGGATAAACGAGAAAGCCAGCACCTGTGAAAAACCAATTTATTGACTTAATTCACACCGTTCGTCCGTCCAATTTGCGCGATGACAGCCAGCTTCCTTTGTTTGCGTGGGCTGACCATTACTCTCACGTCACTTGAAATTAAAACTGAGAATAAACGGCGTTTTCACCAAGACGTGTGCAACAAGACATGTTCCTCATTAAAATAATCACACAATATGCCTTGGGTAGGCTCCCTGAGCTACCTATGAAACAGCAGCAACACTGTGTCATTATGATCTTCCAGTGCCAGTTACTGCATGTCACTGCGCTGGGACACTTTGACATCGCATGAACAGATCTACCGCATGATGGAACTTCCGGACAATACAGATAAGATAAGGCTTGTATGTCCGATACTGGGGCGGGGGGGTAGGTGAGGGGTCACCCCGATTCACCAAGCAACCTTCACAGCAGCTTGAGATGCGGTCAAATAAAGCTCCTTTCTCCAGAACCACAAAAAAGCACATTTCCAAATATAAATTAATGTGCATTTCAAAGCTGCGCTTAGTGGAATAAAAACAACCCAAGCCGTAGTTAATGACATCGCTCCTCGATGCAGATAGCAGGAAGCCGGATTCGTCCATTTAGGCATTTATTTTGTGGGATAAATGGCAATTTAGTCATCGCTAAATGCCACCTCCCTTGGCTGCTGGGTAATTCTGCTGTGCATTGGGTTTAATAGATTTTTTTTAAGTGCACACACACCCCTAGTCCATTCCTCTTGGATCTACTTTATCAAAAATGTATTACATTTCAAAGCGGCCCCTACCCCTCCGTGCGGATAAATGCAATGGGTTCCAGATCTATACTCATCCCACTACAGGCTGGGGGGGGGTGGATATTTGGCAGGGTACCTCTGAGGATGACTGGGGAGTGAAGCACAGCATAGGCATTAAATCCTGACAGAGAAGGGAAGTATCACGGGATGATTAAAGAAAGAAACAACATCAATAATAATAATAATAATAATAATAGTAATAATGGAAGATTGAAAGGAAAGAGTGTGGAGTACTGGGAGCAGAGGTCTGCGTGGTGGCTGGTGACAGAGAGTAAAACCAATGGGACTGAACTGTCAACAACAGGTGGATGAGGGGTGTGGTCTTCATGGGCCTGCAGCTTCCTTCCAGACAAAGGGAAAGGTGAAAGGTTCACCGCAGACCCTGGCCACGAGGATGGGGAGAAAGACAACTGCAGACCCTGATTAGACTGAGATCGAGAGCTGTGATACAAACAGTCCATGAAAATAAGTGGCGTCCGAAGGAGTTTCACGTTGGGGGGGGTCAGAATTTGCTCCAACTGCAGGGCAGGGTGGGGAGCAATGTACCTCATGACATCACGATGGGCACACAACATCACATTGTGAAAGTATGTGACGTAAGACATTTTAAAATATTTCTTGAATAGTGAAGAGCGGGAGATCGACAGGCGGATCGGTGCGGCATCAGCAGTGATGCGGGCGCTGCATCGGTCCGTCGTGGTGAAGAAGGAGCTGAACCAAAAGGAAAAGCTCACGATTTACCAGTTGATCTATGTTCCTACCCTCACCAATGGTCATGAGCTGAGGGTAGTGACCGAAAGAACGAGATCGCGAATACAAGCGGCCGAAATGAGTTTCCTCCGCAGGGTGGCCGGGCTCTCCGTTAGAGATAGGGTGAGAAGCTCGGTCATTTTGGGGAGACTCAGAGTAGAGCTGATGCTCCTCTGCATCAAGAGGAGCCAGATGAGGTGGCTTGGGCATCGGGTCAGGATGCCTCCTGGACGCCTCCCAGGTGAGGTGTTCCAGGCATGTCCCACTGGGAGGAGGCCCCGGGATGACCCAGGACACGCTGGAGAGACTATGTCTCTCGGCTGCCCTGGGAACGCCTTGGGATTCCCCTGGAAGAGCTGGACGAAGTGGCCGGGGAGAGGGAAGTCTGGGTTTCCCTGCTTAGACTGTTGGCCCCGCGACCCGACCCGGACAAGCAGTAGAGAATGGATGGATGAAGATTTCCTTTTTTAAAACAAGACCACATAGTTTAGGGTGCTGTTTCTCATCTAGGCCTTACAAAAAAAAAAACTGATCGATATGTTAAAATTTGTTTGTCTTATACAGGACTACAATCATTGTTAGGCATTTGGTTCATCTTTGAGCTCTGCATGTGCAGTTAATTGGCCTCATTATTACAGATAGGAGTTAAGGCACACGCTCTAATTTATTTATTTGTTTGTTTGTTGGGGAGAGGGCTGCCAATACTGAAGGGGAACACGCTGCCGGCGCCCACCTCCCCCCCATTTCTAATCCTGCGTTTGATTATCTTTCTCCAAGTCGTAAGTTGGAGAGAAACGCAATGAAAACGTCACTTCCTGTCAGAAACCCTTTTCCGATATTGAAGTTGGAGTGAAATTTGTTGTTCGAGGTTCCCCTGTGACATCATTTCAACAAGGGAGCTTATACGGTCAACAATACGTTTCAGTGCTTTTCTATTTTATAAATATTTCAAAACTTTATATTATTAAATGTATTACTAGTTAGGAATGTAATCGAATGTGGTCTTTCATGTGAAGTAATAAATATCTTTCGATGAGCTTTTGTGCTTGGACATGGAGGCAGCCATGTTTGTTCCGAGATGTGCAGCTCGGATGGCAAATTGGTCACACCTCAGAATTTATGACTACGTGAGGATAATGAAACACAGCTTAACATCCTGAGTGAAAAGGCAGTGTGCTATCACTATCAGAAGAGTGAAACTTATCACAGAGGGCTGACACTGTGCCTGGGCTATCACTGAAAGAAGACGGACCTTATCACAGAGGGCTGACACTGTGCCTGGGCTATCACTGAAAGAAGAGGGACCTTATCACAGAGGGCTGACACTGTACCTGGACTATCACTGAAAGAAGAGGGACCTTATCACAGAGGGCTGACACTGTACCTGGACTATCACTGTCAGAAGAGTGAAACTTATCACAGAGGGCTGACGCTGTACCTGAACTATCACTGTAAGAAGAGGGACCTTATCACAGAGGGCTGACACTGTACCTGGGCTATCACTGTAATAAGAGGGACCTTATCACAGAGGGCTGACACTGTACCTGGAATATCACTGTAAGAAGAGGGACCTTATCACAGAGGGCTGACACTGTACCTGGGCTATCACTGTCAGAAGAGTGAAACTTATCACAGAGGGCTGACACTGTACGTGGACTATCACTGTAAGAAGAGGGACATTATCACAGAGGGCTGACACTGTACCTGGACTATCACTGTAAAAAGAGGGACCATATCACAGACGGCTGACACTGTACCTGGGCTATCACTGTAAGAAGAGGGACCTTATCTAAGAGGGCTGACACTGTACCTGGGCTATCACTGTAATAAGAAGGACCTTATTACAGAGGGCTGACACTGTACCTGGGCTATCACTGTAATAAGAGGGACCTTATTACAGAGGACTGACACTGTACCTAGGCTACCACTGTAATAAGAGGGACCTTATCACATAGGGCTGACACTGTACCTGGACTATCACTGTAAGAAGAGGGACCTTATCACAGAGGGCTGACACTGTACCTGGACTATCACTGTAAGAAGAGGGACCTTATCACAGAGGGCTGACACTGTACCTGGACTATCACTGTAAGAAGAGGGACCTTATCACAGAGTGCTGACACTGTACCTGGACTATCACTGTAAGAAGAGGGACCTTATCACAGAGGGCTGACACTGTACCTGGGCTACCACTGTAAGAAGAGGGACCTTATCACATAGGGCTGACACTGTACCTAGACTACCACTGTAAGAAGAGGTTCCTTATCACAGAGTGCTGACACTGTACCTGGACTTTCACTGTAAGAAGAGGGACCTTATTACATAGAGCTGACACTGTACCTGTACTACCACTGTAAGAAGAGGGACCTTATCACATAGGGTTGACACTGTACCTGGACTATCACTGTAAGAAGAGGAACCTCATCACTGAGGGCTGACACTGTACCTGGACTTTCACTGCATGAAGCGATACCTGAGCCATACTGCAAAGAGAAATGAGTTACAGTGTGGTACCACATCGCTTTGGCTTTGGTGTTGCCGAATTGGGAGAGTGACGGTAACGTAAAGCCAGAGAGATGCTCATTTACTGTTCACACGGTGTACATGATGATTTACTATGTGCAATTATTATTATTATTATTTTTTACTGTGTGCTAATTTTCACTAGCACATCTGTGAGAATCTGTGTTTTACAAGTATCAGACACTTGTGGAATTAGCATTTGCCTGCGTAAATTTGCATTACGAATCCATTCCATTCAGGTTTTCTATAATACTTATTTAAATAGGAAGTTCTGAGGCTTTGGGAATGCATTGTAATGTGTGATGCTACTAGCTACTAACAATCAATAATATATAGAATGTATGATTTTTCCTTCAGATAAATCATGTGCAGAACACAAGTATCTCTGTGACCAATCAGATGGTGGTGATGCAACCAGCTCAGTTTGGTCATGCTTTCGGCCCTGCTAGTAATTTACAATAGGAACCCACCATATGACACCCTTATCCCCTACCCAGCCCTAACTGTAACCATATGTAACCAAAGGAAACACAAGCCTTTTGGCATTTTCAATTTTTTGATTGCAGTCATGGTCCCCACAATGTTGAAAAAAAAATACAGGTTTTTGTCACATTGTGGCAACATTAGGTCCCCACAATGTAATATATACATAACCGACACACACACACTCACGCACACACACACATGCACAGACACACATACGCACGCACACACACACAGACACACATACGCACGCACACACATACACACAGACACACATACGCACACACACACACAGACACACACACACACGCACACAAACACACATACCGACACCTACACACAGCTACCATACCTCGGCTTCCATCTGGGACAGGGGTCTTGGAAGTGGGAACAGAGGTGGTGGTGAGAACATCTGGATGGAGAAATAAAGACACTGATGACACAACAAAAAAGCATGAGGACAATAAGCAGAACATGAGCAGCCGGGCGGCATGGATGGAGAGCACATGCAGATACACACGAAGCAATGCTGATGTGAGGCATGGAAACGTCTGCTACGTGGAAAATGCATGGAAAAAGAAGCTCCATGACCTTCCCTCCTTCCCGGGATGACTGTGTCTGGCAAACAAGCGGCTCTCTCTAACCTCAGCCAAGAAAGTCACTGAAACTCAAGAGAAACACTTAGCTGTTCCTGTTTCACCCCATTGGACGAGGAACACCGCAGTAACTAGTCAATAACAGTTAACGATTACTAGCAGCAAGTGCATTCCTTTATGGAGACGCGATACGATCCCAGCGTAAGGTAATGCCTGAAACTTTAAGATAGATAGACTTGATTTTTATCGCCCACAATTTTGGGATCTGGGGTATGCAAAGAGAGATAAAACGTGAGTAACACAGACGACACTGAAGCACGGCGCGGTTCGAGAGCTGAGGACTACGGCTAACTGCGATTTGAGCATCGGTGTTGCGGGCATAGTCCCCAGGGCACAGTCCTCCATAAGCCTTCTGGCGTTTGAGGCCAAAAGCCGGCCCTCCTGCCATCCCGCGAAAAGACAGGTGACCTTCGTGCTCCTTCCCCGGTATCGGCGGCTACCAGGGTGTGTCACACGTACAATCGCTACCAGAATCACACCGTAACAGCCAGATTTTAAGGTCCCACGAGAAAATCACAGTAAGCCAACTTGACTATCAGAACCTTGCAGTAACACCAACAAGAGCCTGCCTGTGTCCTTCCAGAGAAAGCCCATTCCACAGGAAGGCGCGGAATACGGCTGCATTTCTCCTCCTGAAGAATGAAGGCGGGATCGGATCCCACGGCCCCCCGCGTTGGGGGGTGAGCGGGCAGCAGGGAAGGGCTCGCTGCTAGGAGCTTTGTGGCATATGGTCCCCCCGCCCCCAAACGGAGGAATGATGTGGGAATGGCTGCCGAGCAACCGGCCCGTGGGAAACCGGAAGCCCGAGCGCTCCGGAGCCAACACGCAGTATTCGGGGGGGCCCAGAAAGGAAAGGAAAGAAAACCTCGCACCAGAAGCGGGCCGAATGGGGAGGCATGGGGTCGCCCGGCGCCCGCGGTGCGAGGCGTGAGCTACGCGGGTGTCTGCGCACGCCACGCTGAGGCAGGAGGATGGCAGGCGGTGACATCAGCAGCAGAGGCGGCAGACCGAAGGCCCCCTGCACACTGTGAAACCAGCTGCAGCTCCCCGACCCGGCTTACTGTTACAGAGCGTCCATCTCTCCCTCGCTATGATTTTCCACCACAGATAAATACAAATTAAATGCAGCACTAATTTACGATGTGACCTTCTCAAGTACTTTCAAAATTGAATAATTCTAAATGTTGAAAAGCTAAAATGAGCACAAAAATATATATGAAGTTAGTCATATTAAGATGTGTTTTACAAAGAACACTAATTAGTCCCATTTCCCAGCTGGGCCTCAGCACTCCAGGGAAAGGCGGAGTGTGTAGGACAGTGTAGGGGGTTAGGGGGCTGAGGTGTGTACAGGTGTGTTCAGTGCTGTGAGAAGCATGGAATTCCTTTTAAAGAGCTATAGGAGGGTGATGCAGGGCTTTGCAGCCCCCTAGAGCAGATGCAGGGGGAGCTATGGAGATTTTCCAGAAATAACAGTATTATCAACTGGTTTAGGCAAAGCAAAAAGCATTAAGGGGGACTTTTAAACTATTATCTCTCCCTTCAAAGTCCTCAGTTCTTAGTTATTATTTTTTTTTGATGTGACTAATTATTAGTGGTGGTGCTGTGGGGGGGCAAGCTGTGTTCTGTCTTCATTTTGGGGTCCCTACTTTAGAAAGGCCGAAAATCCCTGGCATGATAATATCAAACTGAACGCGAGAGATGAAGCTTAAATGACAGCTGTGTGTTACTCCTGCAGCTCTGAGTGGCTGCATGGGGCTGTGCGGCTCTGAAGCCAGGGGTTTCCTGCAGGTCTGTATGAGGACCATGCTGATAAATCGCTCACATAGATCACACGTCGTCAAAGGAAAGTTTCTGGCTGTTGTAAACTACAGTGATTCATGGTGCAGGTCATTTACTCTTTTTGTGCTCCATAAAACTCACCTATCTGCTGCTCCTGCCAGTGGACAGAGAGCGAAAGAGCGCTCAACTCTGCCAAAAAGAGGCCTGCCAGTAAAACACCGTCCCACCCCAGAAAGTTTTTAGGAATGCATACAAGGGTCAAGCCAGTATTTATTTTTTACTAAAAAATTAAAATCTATCCATTCAACCATTTTCCAACAACTTAGTAATTCGTGGGCGGATCTAGAGCCTATTCCAGGCAGCACAGGGCACAGACACCCTGGAGAGGATGCTGGTACGCGACAGAGCCTAAGGCGGGGGACACCCTGGACAGGATGCTGGTACGTCACAGAACCCAAGGCGGGGGACACCCTGGACAGGATGCTGGTACGTCACAGAACCCAAGGCGGGGAACACCCTGGAGAGGATGCTGGTACGTCACAGAACCCAAGGCGGGGGACACCCTGGACAGGATGCTGGTACGTCACAGAGCCTAAGGCGGG
>JAODKM010000035.1:12381428-12396168 GCA_026780845.1 Petrocephalus sullivani | reverse complement strand
GGTACGTCACAGAACCCAAGGCGGGGGACACCCTGGACAGGATGCTGGTACGTCACAGAGCCTAAGGCGGGGGACACCCTGGACAGGATACTGGTAAGTCACAGAGCCTAAGGCGGGGAACACCCTGGACAGGATGCTAGTAAGTCACAGAACCCAAGGCGGGGGACACCCTGGACAGGATTCTGGTACATCACAGAACCCAAGGCGGGGGACACCCTGGACAGGATGCTGGTACGTCACAGGGCCTAAGGCGGGGGACACCCTGGACAGGATGCTGGTACGTCACAGAGCCTAAGGCGGGGGACACCCTGGACAGGATGCTGGTACGTCACAGGGCATATACACTATAGGCAAATAAGAGACAGCAGATCAGTCTTTGGACTGTGGGGTGAAACCTCAGAACTTGAACATCATTTACATCCATCCATCCATTTTCTGTAACTACTTGTCTTATTCAGGGTCATGGGGGGACAGGGGGTGTCTGGATCCTATCCTGCCGGAACAACCCAGGGCAGGGCGCCAGCCCATCATAAGGCGCACTTACACGCCATTCATTCACATAGGCACACCTATGGGCAATTTGGCAACTCCAATTAACCTCAGCATGTGGGGGGGGGAGAAATCAGAGTACCCAGGGGACACCCCATGATGACACAGAGAGAACATGCAAACTCTACGCACAGAGGCAGCAGTGCTAACCACTGCACCTCCATGCCGCCCAATTACATTAATCCATATGGGAAAAAAAATGTATTTAAAAATACTTGTCAGCCTGAAGAACACCTGCACCCTCAGTGAGAGAAATGTGAATAAATACGCATTTACAGCATAAAAATAATACTCAACATATATGTGATAAACAAATATTAAATTTGGTTTGGGCCAAATACTCAACACATTGCTAAAATGATGAAATATACACGGCCCATATATGGCGTAAATGTCAGCCGTGCCCGGCCCAGCTGGCAGGGAGTTGAAAGCTTTGCTTAAGGAGGGCCAAGTACATGAAAGCTGGAACAGGCTCCTAAAAACAAATTAGCAACGACCTCTTGAAGGATTCAGAGCTTACTGATGTCTACTGGGGACTGATCGTGAATCGATCCTACTGTTTGGACTCTAACGAGCAGGCTCATTAAATCTGCGTCTGGCTGGGTTCAGCCACGTCCCCGAGGACAGAGAGGGCGGGACACTTCCAAGCCAGGCTAATGGAGGATTGGCCCTTCTTCTGAACCCATCTTATTATCCCCGAAAGTTCTTGGCTCACTATAGGAATAAGCACCTCCCTCTTGTGTGTCTGTGTCTGTGTGTGTCAGTCTACTGAGTGAGCAGTAGGCGACTACTTTTATGCAAAATTCAGAGACCCGGCTGTTTGTGCTAGAGCGGCCAATCAAAGGTCAGCCCATGATGATTGACATAACGGACGACTGGTCTCTGCTCAGTGTCCCGCCGTGAAGTCAGTTAATAGGGAAGGAGCCATGTGGAAAAAACACACAACACAACCAAGCTGGACACATCAATCTCAGCAGGAAAATGTGTAATAACAGTTTAAGGTTATAAGTGCCAGTGAAAAACATAAAGGAAGGAATACTCTACGGCGAACAGAGAGGAGGGTCACTGTACCGTCAGGATAGTTCAAACGACACCCATGCGTGAGAGACTGGGTGAGCTTAATTTTGAAAGGCAGCTTGTCCCGTCACTTATCCCGGGGAAGATATTGGATAGACAGAGCAGACAATTTGTCTGGGGAATAAAGGAGCCCTACATATTGCAGAGTCAAGGTGCTTTGAAGTGAACTCAGCCAGAATCGACAGGGACTCTTCCTACCTCCCCTGTCCTCATGCTTATGGGAAACCTGAAAAACAAAAATACACGAGACGGAACGCAAATCAAAAAAACCGTGAGGAATTTGACTTTCAAATATTTGTCAGGCCCTACATGGAAACGTACGCCTGCAAGAGTACCTTTTATTTTTTCTGTACGGACTGACACGGCCACTTTATTGAATATACCTCGGCCCAGGTGAGCACACAGACGCCTCGGAGGTTTTACAGTTAAAACCTAATACAAAAAGTGAGAGGGGGGAGACACTTTCTCCTTCCGCGGAATTGATTTAAGTGACCCGAATGAGTCACCAGCGCGAGCCGGGAGAGAGACAGAAAGCACCTGCGCTCAGATTTAGTGAAAATAAAAGGGAAGAGGGTAGCTGTCAGCTGACAGGACACTCACCGACAGCCTCACCGAAACCATGAAGGGCTAGGTTTGCCGATATCCCGGTTCCCATACAGCGGCGGCCCACCAGTGAGTCTGAACCCTGTCATGGACGCCTAAGAGGAAATCTGGCTTCCCTGTGATTATGGCAGAGAGCGCAGGCCGCCCAGGGCCCCGGGCGCGGCTACAGAGAGCGCAGGCCGCCCAGGGCCCCGGGGGCGGCTACATTATTCATGTAAGGAGGAGAAGAGGAGGCGCAACGTAAGCAGCCTGCCACGAGTCATCACGAAGGGTTAGCGGGAGGTGCTGGAATGGATGCCCCCGAGGACAGACAGGAAGTTACATAAGCACCCACGTCAGCTACTCTGTCACACGGCATCTACAGTGATGGTCTTCTGCAGAGTGACCGAGCCCCTAGCAACCTCCGATGCAGGAAATCCCAAAAACACCCCGTTTTGAAATAGACATAAGTTAAGGTGAGACACTGAGGATGGTACAAGGGCCACTTTTATAAGGTTAGGACAAGTCTAAATGCGTTAGGTTCCTTGGAGCTGGGCGCTGTCCTACTCCAGGGCTCTTAACGGGGGTGTGTAAATTGCTTTTGAGATGCATCTCACAGAATCCATTTTTCAACCGTAACCAGATTAGGGAGGATGCTCCATCAGCGAGAGCAGCGAATCTCAGACACGCGCTCACCCAAGCACATCCATCACGGCCCTGATCTCACCCGTGCTGAAACGAAGGCCGACTCACGGGCTACTCTCCTCAGAGGAAGGGGCGGTTAGCATTCCTGCTGACGGTACAGTTTTCGGATTTCCCGACTTATGTGAACATTATGCTCGGTATTTTGGTAGATGGGCAGATCTACAGCGGGTAGCCTGGGGTTGAAATGATTGCCAGTAATATTCTGGTCTCAGATAACAGAATGGTCATGCTGAACCAGACACACTGCTGGCCCGGAGCAAAGCTGGAAACACGGAGAAGATAAGCTCTCCCTTACTGCATCCTACCAGCACAGTCGGACCTCAGCTATCAGTCTCATCCAAACCTGGACATAAGTCATGAGTCCTACTGGAGCCTGTACAACAGCTATGAGCCCTCATCCAAAACTGGATTTGGAAGACTGGAAGACAAGACTCATCCATGGCACCATCTAATCCAAACCTAGACCACAGTGATGGTTCTAATTGATGTCAGGACTACAGCAGTAAGCGAACCCCTAATAGGTACCTCATCCACAAGAGAACCTACCAGGTCCTCAGCCATATCACTCATTCTGCGCCCAAAGTCCCCCTAAATTCTGTCCCTGCTCTTCTACTGGTCAGTACTATCTCAGAAAGTACATGTCTAATGGCCCTCGTGAAGCAGCACCCTTTTTTGACAGCATTTCACCTAGCGTCAAAGAAAACATGACAATGATCTTGTCTGTACACATCTCCATTTGCTAATTTTGAACAAGAAAGGCCAATGTGGTATTAAGCCCTTGCTGAAGTGTGTCCCTCTATTGTATCCATTGTGAAGTCTTTTGTAGAACACCTATTCAGGTATTTCAATTCTCATAGAAATATAACCTTTGCAAAAATTGATTTTTTTCAATCTATTGATCCTTTGCTAAAGAAGTAGTGCCAAACCATCCCTGCAGAGGCTCTATAATACAATAGGTGATGTCAAAGTACATCCAGAGCCAAGAGTAGGGGTGGGGGGGGTGCGCAGAGCTCTCCCGCGAGGTAGGAAACCTCTTTGGGTCAGACTAGGAAAACAACATCATATAATATTTCTGACACACCGGGAGGAGGAGCGGCGGCCGGTTCTTCCGGAGCCAGGCCCCCGACCTACATACCGTAGACGTAGAGGATGTAATCATCATAGGACTCGCCCACGGAGTTGGTGGCCACGCAGCGGTACGTGCCGTTGTAAGACTTGTTGAGGTTCTCGATGAGCAGGTCCGAGCCCTTTATTACTGCATGCGAGGGAACATCGTCGTCTAGTTTCACCCAGTTAATCTGCTGTGGCCTGGAAGACCGAAAACACAGGGGGGCATTTGCTTGGCTGAGTCCATAGTGCCGACCTCACCATTATTGCCAAGGCTGCTTTGGGGAACATTTCCCGCCAGTATATATTAAATTAACACAAGCTTTAGGCCCAGATCACTTACAGTGCCTATGGTACATTGCTTACTGGCACTGACCACGTGCAAGCCTGATCTGATCATCAGTCTCGGGGACAGAGTAGATCTTGGAAGATCAGCTTGTGATTTTGAGCTTACGGGCCATTCCCAAAGAGGAGAGCAAGCGGGTGTTTATTTGTGGTGACATTGAGAGCGGACGTACTGAGGTTTGCCTTTGGCTTTGCAGGTTAGCTCAAGGTTCTCTCCTTCTCTGGTCAAGCCTTCGGGAAACTCCACAATGATCTTCACTTCGGGCTTGTCTGTCCGGCAGGAAGAACAATTCATGAGTGCAAACCGATGGGTTATTCTGCATTCCTGCAGCTGAATTTCAGAAAAGCTACAATTATTACCCACAGTGCTTCAGCATCCCAAGAACAACACAAATTGATTTCCTTTATCAAGGTACAATTTTAGTCTTGCTTGAAGGAGATCAGCATGAGGACACACTACCAACTGTCTGCTCAGTAGACACAGTAACTTTGTGATTTATTTATTTGTTCTCATATACAAAAGAGCACAAAACTGAGTGACACGCAATCCCTCTATTTACACGCCAGTTGAGTCTCACGCATTAGAGAACTGTGAAAACAAACTCTCGAGCTGCGAGGTTGTTCTCTATTGGTCACCCTAGCAAACAAAAAACACTAAACTGGCGGGCTGTAGAGCTCTGGGGGATCAAAGGTACGAATTACTGTCCCAGCCTGGATGATCCAAGGGTACTTTCGGGATGTACTGTAAGGACCTCTCTACCCCTAGCTACACATCGTCCCCCTGCCACCAACATCAGCAATGCTTAGGATAGGCTGTTACAACCAGCAGGGATTGGTCTAACAGCCCAGCCTCACCCCCAAAAAGGATTGGTCTGACAGCCCAGCCTCAACCCCAGCAGGGATTGGTCTAACAGCCCAGCCTCACCCCCAGCAGGGATTGGTCTAAAAACTCAGCCTAATCCCCAAGCAGGGATTGGTCTAAAAACTCAACCTAATCCCCAAGCAGGGATTGGTCTAACAGCCCAGCCTCACCCCCCAGCACGAATTGGTCTAACAGCTCAGCCTAATCCCCAAGCAGGGATTGGTCTAACAGCCCAGCCTCAACCGCGAGCATGGATTAGTCTAACAGCTCAGCCTAATCCCCAAGCAGGGATTGGTCTAACAGCCCAACCTCAACTGCGAGCATGGATTAGTCTAACAGCTCAGCCTCACCCCCCAGCAGGGATTGGTCTAACAGCCCAGCCTCAACCCCGAGCAGGGATTGGTCAAACAGCTCAGCCTCAACCCCCAGCAGGAATTGGTCTAATAGCTCAGCCTCATCGCCCAGCAGGGACTGGTCTAACAGCCCAGCATCAACCCCAGCAGGGATTGGTCTAATAGCTCAGCCTCATCGCCCAGCAGGGATTGGTCTAATAGCTCAGCCTCATCGCCCAGCAGGGATTGGTCTAACAGCCCAGCATCAACCCCAGCAGGGATTAGTCTAACAGCTCAGCCTCAACCCCCAGCAGGGATTGGTCTAATAGCTCAGCCTCATCGCCCAGCAGGGACTGGTCTAACAGCCCAGCATCAACCCCAGCAGGGATTAGTCTAACAGCTCAGCCTCAACCCCAAGCAGGGATTGGTCTAACAGCCCAGCCTCAACCCCCAGCACGAATTAGTCTAACAGCTCAGCCTCAACCTCAAGAACGGATTAGTCTAACAGCCCAGCCTCAACCCAAAAAAAGACTCAGCAGTGGCTTCACCAAGCAAGCTATATGTCCTAAATGAGAAATAACAACTCTAAAGAGAGACAGCATAATTTTTATCTCTTCCACCACAACGCTGTGATGATGTGTGTGTCTGCTTGGGTAATCAACAACCACTAGTGTAAGTTTACACTGTAATTAAAAGGGAACTCGGTGTCATTGCAAGACACTAAAATGACTGTCCAGGGTAGGCTGACTGGTTTCGAGAATCGAGACGGCTTGAGCTGCTCCAAACCACAAGGTTCAGCTTGTGTAGGGTTAGAGAATATTTTGGCATCTCGAATGCATATAGCATGCATGAGCGAACAAGTTTGGTGCCTACAATGTGAGAATTAACATAGCACCACATTGTGCAGTAAAGCCACAACGGTCAATCTCACACACATCCACGCACACACGTTTGTATCTTTGTGGGGACTCTCAACTCATGTCTATGGGAAAATCCCTATTCCCAACAATGACACCCTACCCAGCCCTAACCTTAACCATAAGTAACCAAACAAAATACAAGACACTGGGCATTTTTAGTTCTTTCATTGCATTCACAGATTTTTTGTAGAAAAAATGTTCCCACAAGTTACAAAGTGACAGGTTTAGCCATATTCTGGGGACATTTAGTTCCCACAAAGTAATATATACATAAGCCCCCCCCCCCCCAATACACACACACACAGCTTAATTGTATTTCACTGGGTGGGACGTGGAAGTCCACGCCATCCACAGGATGATCTGCTTAATCATGCATAAATCTATTGCGCTAAATGAAATTCACAAAAGCAGGAGCAGGGAGTCTCACTGTCCTTCATAATCAGCGGGCAAGAGTAGACATCAAGCGCTCATCTGCAGGCCGACACCACGGCCTAATTGTGGACGGCAAATTAATTTAACTGTAACTGAATAAGGAGGGCACCAAAAAAAGATAGCCCTGTCCTTGAAGGATCTCAGCTTCATACTTTTAATCCCTTGAGAAAGAAGTGCAGAAGTTTCAGCTGAAGATGCGTGTGGTCCTATCACGCCATGATTTTGCCCCAGAAAAGTGTCCAGTGTCACACTCCCAGCTGCCCTGTAACCCCAACATGTTGCCTAGGCTGGGATGGCGCACAAATGTGAACTGTCTGAGGATCCCCCAGGACTGGGCTGGGAAACACTGCATTAGATGGACGCGGACACATGGGCTCAACTGTCACGGCGATTAACTCAACATGAAATGTGCCAAAGCCATTTGCACTCCCAAACCGACAGTACGCTGCCCTGCAGAGACGCGGCCCTGACACCTCCCGCGCGTCGAATGACTCACGGAACGGGACTGCTTGGGTGCCGGTGGAATCGGGTCACGGAGCTTCACGGGATGTCCCCCCCCCCCAAAGTCCACTGAACTCGGATCCCCATCTCAAACTCCACTTTAAAGTACTACTCCAAGCCCCAGAACACCTCCTTCTCCTGGCGGGACTCCAGCGCCGAGACCCTGGCCGACAATTTAACGGTGCGCTAAACGTCCTAGCCCCCCACCCCCCCACCCCCCTTATCAGCGGTAATCCAAGATTGCAAAAATGTCAAGCTGTTGTGCTGAAGCTGATCCTTCCTGTCTTTTATGTGGAAAGGTCAGAGAGATCTTCCTCTTTCAGAATAAACGAACCTGCTGCAAAAGGGTAGGTTAACCTTTACCAGACTCACCAGAGAACATACACTTAGATACACTGCTGCTTTTAATCAATAAGCTTATATAAGAGTCTGTTACATTGCCATAAGCAGCTCAGACAGCCTCTTAACCCTTAAGGGGCAAAGTGGTCACGGGGCGTGAAGTGGCTTGGTTTTGGGGTGGAGGTGGAGTTATGGTGACACAGGCAGGCATGGTAGGGATGATGTTCAGAGGTGGGCCAGCTGTACTCACACTGCACCTCCAAGTAGGTCTGGACCTGGAGATCCTTGACGGCCGGATGGTCGACGATGCAGATTACCGGCACACCGTCGTCTTCCCTGGTGACTGTGAGCGACAGCCGGCTGGTGACGGTGAACATGTGGTCATAGGTCTCCTCCACCATGGTCTCCCCTGGGGTGCGAGGCAGCATGGTCAGATGGGCCAAGCCGTCACTCGGGAGGCTACTTTGACCATTTCTAATGCCAAATGTACCTCACCCACACACACAACAGGACGACAGTCATAACACAGATTTAACATTATGTTCATCCATCCATCCATCCATTTCCTGAAACCGCTTATCCTTCCAGGTCGCGGGGGGTCCCAGGACAACCCAGGACGGGGGGCCAACCCATTGCAGGGCGCGCACGCACACACACACACGCACACACACCCACAGACTCACGTACCTATCTAAATGGGGACCCATTCATTTCTATGGGAAAAACCCTAATCCCAGTCACAACACCCTTAACGCCAACCCAGCCCTAACCATAAGTAACCAACCCAAATACAAGACTTTTGGCAATTTTACTTTTTTGATTGCATTCAAAGATTTTTATAAAATTGAGGTTATCCAAATGACCTGAAAAGATGTCCCAAAAAGAAGGGACATTTCAGGTTTTACCGCACTTTGGGGACATTTTAGTCCACAAATGTGATCAATGCAAACCCATGCACACACACACACACACACAGGCACACCTATGGGCAATTTAGAAATGCCAATCAGCCTCAGCATGTGTTTGGACTGCGGGGGTAACCGGAGTACCCGGAGGAAACCCCACAACGACACGGGGAGAACATGCAAACTCCACACACATGGAACCTGGGCGGGGACTTGAACCCTGGCCCCAGAGGTGTGAGGCAACAGTACATTATGTTCAATACTTTACATATAAAATTATAAACCACTATAAAAATAAAACAGAGACCAATATCTTGGTAAAGTTCTCAAATAATCTGAAAGAACATATGAATTTTTAAGAATTCAAATGAATAAGCTTAATATATTTTTTTGGTGTACGTCCCTTTTAAATATTATAAAGCTTCATATAAATTTTGGATGGACATCCCCTTTAAAGATACCCCCCACCATGTCGACATGTATGATTAACGGGCCAGCCCCAGGTCTTCCGTGCTAGTGGTTGTATGCTCAGGTGAAGCGTCTCTCTCTCTGGGCCCCGCGTTCTTTGCTCAATCACAAAAATTTCACCGAAATGTCACACCCTTCAAAAGGTTATCGGATGACCTGGTATTTCCAGACCATGGCCGGACGCATGTGCGGGACAGTGATGGCAGTGAGTGGCCTGTGTTGGGCCATGCAAAGGCTTTTCAGGGGCCGGGAGTTTAAAGATAAAAAAGAGGCACTCAGTACCCCAAAAGGAAGGCACTTTAAATACCGCCCCTCCATGCCTGGGCCTTTGTGCACGATAACACGCCTGAATCTGCTGCCCGATCGCAGCAGAGCTTCCTAAGAAGGAGCGCAAAAAGATACGATAAATCCAAAAATCGATACCATCTCCCAAGGCCCTAATCCAAAACTACTCTTACTGGGAGCCTCGGGTTAAGAAGTGTGAAGTAATTCTCGACATTAAGGGAGCAAGATGAGCTTCCACTAACCCTGAAGCCTGGAGGTCCAGGTCCCTGGAGACAGCCCTGCCAATACAGCCTTTCTCCTGGCCGTCTGGGTCTGACCTACCGGTCTCTGGCGACAGGCCGCCCCAGCTCCCCCGCCCCCTGGATGCTCCATCGAGCTTTACAGTAAGCTGGAGTTACAAAATGAGAACACTAACACTGCAGTTTAAATAAGCTCAGGATAAAAATGACTAAATTATGTGGAAGTAAACAGCTTTGCATATCAGGACTGCAGTGTTTACACTCCCTAGTTAAGTTGCTGTAACCTTTGAACAATATTTAAAAAAAAAAAAAACGAGGCTTAAACATCTTATAAGCAATTAGGTTGAAAGATGAACATGTTTAATTAAATCGAAATCCCCCAGCAGGACGGCCAAAAGCAATTTACTGGCAGGGACTGCCGAGATCCGTGTGGCAAATCAGAGGCTTGCTGCTTCATGCTTCCTTGCTGCTCCGTATCGCTCCTCACCATGGTGACGAGACGCGCGCACAGGCCGGTGCAGGCATAACGGCCCCGCTAGCTGCATGCAAACACGCCGCGGCACGCTCGGGCCACTACTGCCTGCCTGCAGCCTCTCCTACGGTGGCTCGTCTGAATTCTAATTTCATTTTTTCAAGATTCAGTTTTCATTCAGAAAGTTCTTCTTGCAGCGGAAAAATAAGCTGATACCCCAACATCCGAACATTATACTGAAGCACAGTTTGGCAAATGAAAAGTAATTTTAAGGAAATATCGTCTAACTAACAATAAACTTAAAATGAGCAAAAATGAGGCCGATGTGACCCCACAGCGTATCCAAGGTCGACTTCATGAAGCAGACACCCACATGGTACTGGATCTTACCCCGCTGGAGGTATTAGCACAGGAGCTGTGGGAGATACCCCACAGCAGATATCCCATGGCAGATACCCCGCAGCAGATACCCCGAAGCAGATATCCTGCAGCAGATACCCTGCGGCAGATACCCTGCGGCAGATACCCCGCGGCAGATACCCCGCGGCAGATATCCCATGGCAGATACCCTGCGCCAGATGTCCCGAAGCAGATACCCCGCAACAGATATTCCACGGCAGATATCCGAGGCAGATACCCTGTGGCAGATCCCCCGAGGCAGACACCCCGCGGCTGACATCCCGCGGCAGATACCCAGCAGCAGATATCCCGTGGCCGATACCCCGTGGCAGATACCCTGAGGCAGATATCCCGAGGCAGATACCCTGCGCTAGATGTCCCAAAGCAGATGCCCCGCGTCAGATATTTCGTGGCAGATACCCCGCGGCAGATATTCCATGGCAGATACCCCGCGGCAGATACCCCATGGCAGATATCGCACAGTAGATACTCCACGACAGATACCCCGAGGCAGATACCCCAAAGCTGACATCCCGAGGCAGATACCCTGTGGCAGATATCCCGCGGCAGATACCCCGAGGCAGACACCCCGAAGGCAGATACCCTGTGGCTGACATCCCAAAGCAGATACCTGTACCCTGCGCTAGATGTCCCGAAGCAGATACCCCGCGACAGATATTCCGTGGCAGATACTCCACGGCTGACATCCCGAAGCAGATACCCTGCGGCAGATACCCCATGGCAGATATCCCACGGCAGATACCCCGCGACAGATACCCCGAGGCAGATACCCCAAGGCTGATATCCCGAGGCAGATACCCTGCGGCAGATATCACGAGGCAGATACCCCGTGGCTGACATCCCGAAGCAGATACCCCGCTGCAGATACCCCATGGCAGATAACGCACAGCAGATACTCCGCGACAGATACCCCGAGGCAGATACCCCAAGGCTGACATCCCGAGGCAGATACCCTGCGGCAGATATCCCGCGGCGGACACCCCGAGGCAGATACCGCCTGGCTGATATCCCGTGGCAGATACCCCGAGGCAGATACCTTGCATCTGACATCCCGACGCTGACACCCCACGACAGAAACCCAGCAGCAGAAACCCATAGGCAGATACCCATAGGCAGATACCCCGCGGCAGATATTCCATGGCAGATACCCTGCGGCAGATACCCCATGGCAGATATCGCACAGCAGATACCCCAAAGCTGACATCCCGAGGCAGATACCCTGTGGCAGATATCCCGCGGCAGATACCCCGAGGCAGACACCCCGAAGGCAGATACCCTGTGGCTGACATCCCAAAGCAGATACCTGTACCCTGCGCTAGATGTCCCGAAGCAGATACCCCGCGACAGATATTCCGTGGCAGATACTCCACGGCTGACATCCCGAAGCAGATACCCTGCGGCAGATATCCCGCGGCGGACACCCCGAGGCAGATACCGCGTGGCTGATATCCCGTGGCAGATACCCCGAGGCAGATACCTTGCATCTGACATCCCGACGCAGACACCCTACGGCAGAAACCCAGCAGCAGATACCCATAGGCAGATACCCATAGGCAGATACCCATAGGCAGATACCTCGCGGGAGCTTGTCCCAGCCTAGCACACTGGGCTCCTTGATTGACAGGCTGCATCAGAGCAGCTGACCAGGTTGGCCTGATGAGGCGTTGTCTGGGGCAACTTACCCTGCAGCTCATCGGGGCCCTTCATCCAGCGGATGGAGGCAGCAGGCTTGCTGCCCATGGCAGTGCAGGTCAGCTCTGTCTCGTTGCCCTCGCTCACCAGGTCATCCCGTGCATCCAGAATGGGGAGACTGGGGGGAACTGACATGGAGGGGGGCAAAGCAGAGGCATGAAGAAGGAGGGGCGGCACAGCACCCTCTCCCGGGCAGTAAATGCATGTAAATGAGCGTGAGGCCATGTAAACATGCATTCATGCATGCATGTAAATGACCGTGAGACTACTTAAGCATACATGCATGTGTATAAATGACCGTAAGGCCCCATAAATATGCATGCATGCATGTAAATGAACACGGGGCCATGTAAACATGCATGCATGCATATCAATGAATGTGGGGCCACAGAAACATGGATATATACATGTAAATGAGTATGGATGCGTGCAAATGAATGTGAGCGTATGTAAACATGTGTGCATGCATATAAATGAGGGTGCGGCCACATAAACCTGCATGCATATATGTAAATGAGTCCAAGACCACGTAGACATGCATGCATGTGTGTAAATGAGTGTAAAGCCATGGAAACGTGCATGCATGCAAGTAAATGAGTGTGAGTGAATCTGCGTCAGACTGCAAGCATGTGTGCATATATGAGACCATCAAGCGCAGCTGTAATGTTGTACATGTGCCCGAGCTCATACCCAGCACAGTGATGTCGGCGTAGGCTTCCTGGGGGGGGTCGGTGTACAGCTGACAGACGTATCGGCCCTCGTCGGACAGGGACACGTTGGACAGGGACACGCGCAGCTCGTTGTCCGTGAAGTTGACCAGCTGGAACCTCCCATCTTTCAGGGCTGTGGAGGGAGAGAGGTGGCAGAGGGAACTGAGGCATGTGTCGCTCGGCGGTGAATTTTTCATGGTCCCTGCATGCCAGCGAAGGGAGGGAATCATCTCGCCCAACCTGGGGTCAGACTCGAGAACTACAAGTCCACCCAAACGAGCAGCAGCACAGCTGGCTGATTCAATATTTCATAGAAGTGACTGTTGTCTGTTTTTTTTTTTCTCTCCTCCACTGAGAAAGTTCTGGCCAGAGATGCAGCAGAGAACATTCCATCTGCGAGGTCTTACAGCTGGAGTGCGGGCTACTCTCTCCTAATGAGACGGGAAGCCGTGGAAACTGACGCATTCTCGGAGTGTCCATCCCTGAGGGGTGATGACGAGCCCATTAGAGTGAAATGTCCGTGTGTCTCGAGAGACCACTGGCGGCGACGTGCGAGGCGGCAACGTGGCAGCCCCCACGTGCAGCTGCCAGTCGGGGGGGGCACCGCTGAACACACGGGCACATTGCATACTCTCTGTGCCCAGCTCATCAGCCTCAGCTTATCTCAAAGGAGGACACCAAAAAAGCACATAATAACCCCCCCCCGAATGTGTGGAGGTGGGTCACAGAGACGGGGACAGAGAAGAGGAAGGAGATACCCAGGAAAGGTGAGGCAGTCTGATTAATAAATGACCTTTCCTGAAACCGCAAAATCAAACAACAAAGCTGGAGAGAGGGTCAAAGGTGAAAAGGTCACGCTTTCACATGCATCTTTACGTGCTGCCATGAAGCAGGGATTGGACCCGAATAGGAACACTTCCTTTAATGTATCCAGATAATCCAAGGAATAGTATCTATAGCATCCCATATATCTCATCTCATTGGTCTCTGATCTCCTTGAGCTGCGCAGAAAACGTGCACGGCCTTAAGTCCTTTGACTACCAGCTGCGCAGGTGCAGCCACAGACGCTGTCATCTGCTTTTTTTTTTTTTTGATGAGTCGCTTCCTTCCATGGTGCATGGAAATAGCACTGGGCTAATTAGAGGATTATTATGGTAAACAAGGTGATGACATTGTTGGGAGGGGGGAGGGTAACCAGGGGGCGGGGCAAATGGCACAGCAAGTGATCTACGTGTCTGAAGTCCGACAGGAAAAAAAAAAATGACCAGCATAATAAAGCCATTGGTGAAATGTGGGTGACTGTAATGACAGGTGTCATAGAGGCACTGTGGGAGGAAGAGCTAGGTACTGGCTTCATGCCCACACCTAAAGGGACCCACGGCTGCCATGCTTCTCAAAAGGACACACCCTGAAACCAAAAACAGTGATGACAAAACGTGCTACGGCACTGTTGCTGGTGTTAATGTCGGCGCGGGGTTCAGAGGTGCGTCTGTGAGAGGCGTTATTAGTGTCGGCAGGGTTATTAAGGCCAGTGCGGGCATGGCTACTGTTCTAGGTGTCTGTGGTGGTGGAGGGTGGTTGTGTGGAGTCGTGTCAGTAGCAGCAAAGTTCTTAGACAGAGAGAGGGAGCGCGAGAGAGAGAGAGAGATAGACAGACAGAGGGAGAGAGACAGACAGACAGACAGAAGGGGAGAGGGGGGGAGACAGGCAGACAGAGGGAGAGAGACAGATAGACAGAGGGAGGGAGAGGGGGGGGGGGGAGAGCGGGGGGGAGGGAGAGAGGGGGGAGGTGGGTGGG
>JAODKM010000035.1:12278226-12289148 GCA_026780845.1 Petrocephalus sullivani | reverse complement strand
ACCCTCCCCCCCCCCCCCCCCCCCCCCCCCCACAAAAGCAGTTCATATTAGACCAGACAATTCGAACAAATCAAATAAAGCAGTACCATCCGGGGTGGGGATTGGTCAGCTTCCAATTTCCAGTTTAATGTCTCCATCATAGTTTCAAGGAAACTGAGCGGCAGGAAGGCCTGCGTTTCGGGGACTCCGAGAGGGATGGACAGGGTTCTCCCTGCGCACAATTCCACACAATCAATACCCTCCTAAAAGTATTTAGTAAGCAATATATCCAAGAGAAGGCGTATACTACATTTTCTTAACCCACAGCTCTTGGAATCCTCCTGCCACATAAAATGGTTTCACTTTGTTATCGATCCATCTTCCATCGCTTTTTCCGGCACAGTCACAGGGGAAAACCAGAACATTGTTCATAGGGATTAAACCTGCCATACTAAAAGGATGCTCATTTCTGTGCAGGACTGAGTTATTTCACCTGATTATGACACAGCCGGCTAGCAGACACATCCTTAGTCAATCACAGCAAGTCCCCCACAAATAGGACTGGCACACAATGACATATCCACTCCACTCCTGCTGAAGCACGAGTCCTTTAAAAGAAGCGTCCCACAGCTTGTTTTAAATGCCATAGCAACAAGCCTACCTTGAAAGTCCATAATCTCTTAATACTGGGTGGAAAAAAAGTAAAATAAAATAAAATAAAATAAAAGATTTGCTGAGTTGTCAATAATCTCCAAAGCTTTCAGACTCAGAAACATTACTCGTTTCAGAAAAAATACTTTTCAAATAATTTAATCTCTTATGTAATTTATATTACACAATTTTATATACACACACTACATACTTCTTTGTGGTAAAAAAGCTTCAACCTGCATGAACATTTTAACTCATTTAACATTTTATCTGGCACTTATATCCAAAGCCATTCACAGTAGGGGAGGGCTACAATAGACATATATATATTGTACAAAATATGTATGTATGTATGTATATAACCCTAATCCCAACAATGACCACCTTAAGCCCTACCTAAACCTTAACCATCAGCAACAAAATACCAGAATTTTTTAGTTTTTTGATTGCGGTCACAGATTTTTATAAATCGAGATTCCCCTTCGGGAGATATGTAGCTACATACATACACGGTAAAATAACAGGCTTTTATTACTTTGTGGACACATTTGGTGGAGACATAACTCACCCACACACACACAGACACGCATATACAGAAGCTTACGGACAGAGAAGCAGTGGCCTCCGCGGACAGGTATCCCGCGAGACGGCCCGGGGGCGGGGCCTGAGGGTCTCGGCAGGCACCCAGGCCACCGAGGCCGGACCGGACTCCTGCCGCCTTCGCCGGCTGGCTGGAGCTGAGCCGCTGTTTACACAATCAAAGTCCAGAGCAGCTGAAAAACTCACCGCTTTCCCAGAGGCTTAAGTGCCGTGACAAAATGACATTCTAAATTTGAGTGCCTGCTTTTTCTTGCCGGGGTCGCACAACATGAATGCAGATGAGGAAGAGGCCTTAGAAGTGAAGGCAGGCCTCGGGGGCTGGGGGAGCTGGCTCGGGGAAGCCTACGCGTCCAGCAGGGAGATCCGAGCTGCCCGGAGCAGAGGCAGCAAGCCGGCCAAGCGCAGGAGTGCCTTCATCCGGCAGACCTGGTGCCGCTTCTGAAGCCCACACCGTGCACATGCCAGCAATTCATTTGGTGACACTTAGCCACTTGATGCTTCAGATGTTAAAACAGCTGTTCCATCTGAGAGCCATAAATCTTCGAAAGCAGGACATTTTTTATCATTTCGAGGCCTACAAAGTACAGAATGTCATTATTGGGGATGGGGACTATAACCCACTGTAACACAAACCCCTACTGTGGTGTCAGAAATTAACAGGGGCTAAGGGCAAAGATGCCCCAAGAAATCTCAGAATGCCCCTAAAAACCATGATTGACATTGTCCCCAAGATTTCAATAAAAAGTCACTTTACATAACATGTAACTATGACTACATATTACCATGTAACTGTGACGAAACCGGGCAGAAGCAAATTTTATTTTCTAATAAAGGCATTCATCCAAAAACAAATAAGCCGATCTCTGCTGGGGGTGTGGCTACAGATCATCTGCTTACCCGTGGCACCTCCCTGTCAACAACTCTCACAGTCGCCTGGGGCTTGGCAGTATGCAGAACTTTCACAGCATATCGATACACTGTCAAAACGAGATATAGGATGATGATGCTGTTTATATCAACATACCTTTATTGTGGGTTAAAACCAGCAGTATTCATTCCTGCTGGTAAACAACATGACGGCTTCGGTTGTGTCGTGGCACAGATTCCCAGAGTTCACAGCTAAAAATCAAACTGTTCAGCAAGTCTCTCACGGGGTAGTAGATGACAGTCTCAGAATAATTGGCACGTACTTCGTTTTCTTTTAAAACATTGCCGAATGGTTAATGGGTTAAAAATATCATACTTTCCAATATTTATTTTGTTTTGCAATTACGGTTGTAAAACACTGGCTTTTTTCCCCCTGAATAAAAGAGGATGCTTAAAAAACACCATAAACCACTTTATTTGAAAGACTATGGTGAAGTTTTCAGTTTATATTTAAAATAATGCATCACACATATATATAGAAAGGCTATTAAGAGCTAAGTAGTAAGTCTAAATGCATACATCCGTCTCCGGCTTTCTCGCATATACATATTGCATTCTATAGACAAACAGATGATTGCACACTTTTGCTCTTTTGAACAGCAATAGTGTGGTTTTCATATACTCATGTTGGCACAAGTTGGTGATTACTGTGTGCAATTAAGATTGAAAACAGACTTTATATATAAATTGGCATGCCTGCTCTCACCTACATGTGAGTCATGGAGAGGAAGAGTATACTGATTAATAAATTTTAAAAATTACTATTTTTAAAAAAAGTGCCCCCAAAATGTTGTAAATGCCCCCATTGATTAGACAGTGAGGGCAAAAGTGGCTTTTAATTTAACCATCCCTTTACCAGTTTACCGGTGAGTTTGTAAAGGGTGATGGATCTCTGCACCGGCACCCTTCACACAGAATCAGCCTTAAAGCATCTAGGCACCCCCTCCCCCCGGCTCCTTTTCACCCACAGCTAACGACGTGCCAACACTGCGTCCAGGAGAAACCTCGTTAGCGCCAATGACAGGGGACTCCTCTGACGAGCACACCTCGTTAACGTGCCCCGCGGTCCGAGCACGCCGGCCGAAAGGAAAAAACGGGGAACAGAACAGAGCGCGGCTACCTCTTCTGAGGGTCCTTACGTTCTGAAGGAAACCCGACTAGACAGGGATTACAAATGGATAAACGGGATAAAACGGATGAGCGCGTGAGGCCCAGGGGCGTGCCTAAAGAGAGCAGGCGGCCCGGAAGCAGGACCCCGACAAAGCCGCGGCTGGACCCCGTGGAAATGCAGGCCTTCACTTTCTCTCTCTCTCTTTATAAACAAACACCCCCCTCCCACAAGAACTAAACAGCAAAGGAAACAAGTGTATAAATCACTGGGCGACGAGGGCTTTCAAATAAACGCAGGGAGAAAATAATCAACTAAATATTGTTAAAAAGCTCATTTTTATACAAAAAAAAAGGCATTTAACTAGGGGGGATACTGTCAATTATATTGACTGGAATAATCACATACAAAACTGAAAACCCCAAGAGACGCCAATCCTTTCCAAAGCATAAACATATCTTTGTCCGGCACAAATCTATAAATGAAATAACATGTACACAGACAGACGCACACGCAAGCGTTGCAGGAATTTTAATTATTCATGGGTACTTTTAGGTTTTGACTAAAGGATTCTCCTGTCAGATACTCTGAACAAAGACAGAATATTAATTGGCAATTCTCGCGGGGAGTAAGAAGGCCGACAGGTGTTAGGGCTATAGGCTGCTTCTAGGTTACCAAGGAACTGGGAGATCATAAAAAGACAAAAGAAATATTACCCATCAGAGGCACCCTATCAATAAACATGTCGGCCTATTCATTCCACCGTTGGCAGGGAAACAAACTCGGGATACCGGGGTAAACGAAGGATTAATTGGAATCCAGGACCCATTTCTAAAATCCATCAGGAAAAACACTTATGCAGATCCATCACTCTGGGCCTGCCGGCGTACGCAGGAAGACAAACAGCCTGTGTGTACCCTGCACTGAGGGTACGGCTGCTTGTCACAGGTTCGAACCCAGCTTTCCTCAGCTTTCAAGAGACACCGAGCTCCGCTCTTCAGAAAGGACAAGCGTATGCTCAGCTATCAGCACCAAGCTTCACCTGCCTACAGGTGTCATAAGAGGCAGGGTGCATTCACCTGCAGGTCCTGTTGAGCTGTAGCATGGAGGCAAGAGACTTCTGGGTCCAAAAATCCATGAAGATGGCATCACAGTCGTCGTGCATAATGACCTACACCAGGCAGGGAACACCCTAAACAGGATGTTTTGGTCTGGCAAGCTTCCCTTAGGACTCTCTTTAACTGAAACCTTTTCAATATTTATAGCCTAATAAATAGAAACAATAACGCATAATATTCGACACCTGATCACATGACCATTTATGCATATGACATGGCCATATACAGGATGCGTCTTTAGCAGGTCCCTGGCGGGACTTTCCAAAAGCCATATGGGCCAGACTTTCCAAAGCCACATGGGCATGCAGCACGGGGCCGTCCGTGGAAATCCCCCGGAAGTCCCAGCATCAAATTTAGTTTTAGTTTCAGCACTGGTAGCGACCAAATCTGCCCCCCTCCAATAAGTACACAAGGCATCCACGATATTGGTAGGGACACAGGGTCGGGGGGGGAGGGGGAGGGGAAGAGCTGACGCTTTACAGCCATAGTCTCTTATTTATTTTATTTTTATTTTACTTTAAATCGATAGGACACTATTTCGATTTGGGCCGCCGCTGGATAAGGAGGAGGGTCCCGCAGCGCATCTCCGCCGTAGGTGCCGCGCATGCAGACGGGCTTGCTTTCGTCACGCTCCCCGGCCCAGGAGCCCCAGATAAGGCTCACGCACGCACACACACACACACACACACACACACCCTCCGCTTCAACAGGTCTCCGCGACCCTGACACGTAAGCCCGCCGAGGAAACCCCCGACCCGGCAAAGTGACAATGCACACGGGCAACCGAGGGCGCCGTCCCGAACCCCCCCGATGCGCAGCGCAACTTCGGGCTCACGGAGAGGAGCGCAGTCCGCCCGTCGCACGGAGGGTCGCGGTACAGCGGCTGCCGCAATCCCGTCCCCCGGATCGCAGTGCTATCCATTCATTGTGGTCTGCCCTACACTGTGCATAACGCAAAGGCGCACACACACACATGCGTGTGCGCGTCCCAGCCCAGAAGTGGCACTAAAGCGCGGCACGGCGCGTTTATTCCCTACCTTACAATTTCATGCAGGCAGCTCGCCGCACTCGAGCAAACCGGCACGATACCTACCGGACTTATTCCTCCCCCAACTGTTGCTTGCATATATACATATATATTTATATAGCACGATGTTAAATGCATGCATTTTACGTCCGAACACATAGGCTGCAATGACCCGCTGCGTCCATGCACTGCACCGCGCACCCCCGTTCGCAGGAGCCGCCCCCCCCTAATTATCCCTAAAACTACTTCGGGAACTGCAATGCCACGTCTGTGATCAGCGCGCGGAAAGAAAGAAAGAAAATAAAGATAAATGTTAGACCGGTGGTGCGGGAGCTTTGCCGTCTCCGTGCGCGCATCTGCCTTATCCCTACGGCCCCCGCTGCCGGCATCCTGAGCCACAAGTGAGGGTCTCCCCCATGAATAAAAAGCACCCCCTCGGGGCATTTAAACGCCCCCCAAAAAAAGCTCCCGACCCTACGCCCATGCATGCGCAGCGCCTAAGCCGGGCTGGGCGAGTGTCCGCGAAGGGGTGCCCCGGTAGCGGGGTAGGAGACGCACGGACCCGGTAACGGGACCCAGGCTGCTGCATCCCGGGGAATCCCGCTCCCACGAGCGCCGCTACCTTTCGCACACTCCCGGCATGTGCGCCGGCGCTGTTATGCTTAAGTTAGGGGATAAAAGCGAGCGTGGCGATGATGGCATGAATGCAGCTGTGCGAGCGGAGCAGGTGCTTAATGTTTACGCCGGTGTCGGATCTCCGGCTGCTTGCCGACTGTTCGCACCACTAGTTACCCATCCTTGGATCTGCTTCTCCGCGCCAGACCCGGGGAAAGGCGCCGCGGCTTTGTCTCACTTCCAGGCGGTCACTTGTTAACTCAGCGCTCGGCCAGGACGAGCCCGGTCCCCCATCCCTCCGGCCACGCAGCGATCCCCGCTCCTCGCACTGCCGCCGACGCGCCGCGATCCCCCATCCGCACTTTGCCGGGGCTCCGCTCCGCCACTCGGCCACCTACCTCTGAGAAGGATAGCTGCCGAAACCAGGAAGAAGGAAAGAGTTGCGGCGAGACATCGGCTCCCCGCGTTCGCCATGTTGAACACCTGCCTTAATGTGGCGGCGCTGCTGGTTCACCTAGCGCTGGGCTCGGGCTAATGAGATGCGCGGCGGGGGGGCCGGGCGGCCGGGCGGGCGGGGAGCGAGCGCGTATTCCGGGGAAAGGGATGCAGGAGGCAGGCGGACTCCGGGCGATAATGAGATGCGCGGGGGGCGGGCAGGCAGGGAGCGAGCGCGTATTCCGGGGAAAGGAATGCAGGAGAACGCCGGGATAATGAGATGCAGAGGGGGCGGGGATTCCGGGCGATAATGAGATGCGCGGGGGGCGGGCAAACAGGGAGCGAGCGCGTATTCCGAGGAAAAGAATGCAGGAGGCAGGCGGACGCCGGGATAATGAGATGCGGAGTGGGCGGGGACTCCGGGCGATAATGAGATGCGCGGAGGGGCGGGCAGACAGGGAGCGAGCGCGTATTCCGGGGAAAGGGATGCAGGAGGCAGGCGGACGCCGTGATAATGAGATGCAGAGTGGGCGGGATTCCGGGCGATAATGAGATGCAGAAAAATCTGTGGGCGGACTTTGGTGTAATGAGCTGCAAGGAGGCGTGGCAGTAGAATAGGAGCGCAGGAGTAAGGGAAATTATGGGATAATATGATAAAAAAAGGGGGAGGGATGCGGATGGGGGGCGGTGCACTGGAGCATACGATGTAAAGGCAGGAAACGACGGGCTAATTAGATGCAAAGGAGGAGAGAAATGATGGGATAATTTAAATGGGAAAATAGGATGGAAGGCGGAGATGGAAATTATATGCAAAAAGGGGGTGGGATAATGCTAAAATAATCGGGCAGGTACTGTGTGTTAGAGGAACAGGATATAGGTATTTTTGTTTGTACTTGTCTGTGCGGAAACTATTTGCCTATGTTTTGTAACAAAGCGTTTGATCGGCGCAGTGTTTTGCTGGATGTATACCTATTGTGTATTCACTACGTATAAGCGAGTCTTCTACGATACTTTTCACAGAGGTGTAGACAAACTTAATTAGTTTTACTCGTTGCAAGTAAATTTTGCCAAAAGTAACTGACTGCGGAATCAATACGTTAAACGACTTATTTTCGCATAATATACGGGCACTGAATATACTGCACGTTTTGGGGAAATAGTTGAGAGGAAAAAAAAGTCAAGCCTTTACACTGTAAGGTAAATAGCGCCAACAGTGTTGCGAAAACAAAGTTAACATTAAGCGTTACATTAAGCGTATTAAGGTAGTCAGAATATACCACAAACTATGTTTATATTCAGGTGGGCCTATTGATTGCTTCACGGAGTTTTCTTTGACTTTATTGTGAAGTGGTTTTCGCAACCATCGGAGTTCCAATATGAGTAACAGATTGCAGCCAGCACATTAAGTATTCTCACGCTGGGCTGATTCATCATAGCACTTTAACGAGTGGCATGGGCTCCTTACAGGAAACTTCCAGACAAATCATACACGTCTTTACCGAACTCCTAGAATTCAAACTGAATATTTATTATTTAAGGTTAAAGTATCCGTCCTTCAACTATATATATCCTGGTCAGGGGTATATAAGTATATAAAATTCATAAACTTATATGACAGATTGCACGTACGTTATGTTTTCAATTATTTTATAATCGGTTTTTTTTTACTGTATCTCTGACAGTAGAGTTTTTTTTTTCCTTTTTTATTATTGTTTGCATGCCTAATGTTTGAGTTCGACGCATATAAACAACCAAATGATGCATTTTTAGTCCATAATATAACTTCATATTGCCTCTCTGAACACTAGCCTTCAGAGACATCTATATTTAAAGGAAAATACAGTTTTTTTTTACTCACAGCTGTTTCGTTCTGTTTTGCACTGTAATTTATTTATCACAGTGACAGAAAAATGAAAAATAAAGAGTCAATATTGGTTTTTTTTCTGGTTATCCTAAATATATTTACATGTGAAAATGGTTGACGAGAGACATAGTATATTAATGAATTTCAAATCTTAAACACAACTTTCATAGTGAATATAGAATATGACACTTGATGGAGTTTGTGAGAAATTGAGAACTATACATTAATAAATGATTTATATTTAAAGTGTTTCATGTAGCATAAACCAATGGCGCGCTGAACGGGTTTTGCATTTATTAATGCATTATAATCATACTTTTAATGATTTATTTTGCTTTGAAGATATTTTGGACATGGAAATGAGGAGTTGTGTTTCAATTTTTTCCCGTAATTGGTATGAGCATCAATCATCATTCACGTGGGATTAGGGGCTGGTATATCCCAGGGGGGTTTAATCTTATTAGTCTGTTTTTAACCCTTGATATTAAAGTGGCAAAATGTGAACTAAGCTTAAAGACAGTTTCTTGCTTTTAAAATGTTACCGTGTCCACACACACACACATATATACATATAGACTCTGAGGTGACTCTTTCAACTATTTAAAATGGTTGACAAAAGGTTTGGCCTCTTACTGGGACTGGGGATTTTTCTTCACCCAGAAGTAGTCATTTAAAAATGCTGGGTTTCCATTGTGAGCAAGAGGCAGCAGGTGACCCTTCACCTGACCGATGGCAGCGGTGTCCAGATATAGTGACACCTATATCTGAAAATCCATAACATGACAGTTAACCTCTATGTACATTCTCTATGTATGTCTCCAGGGAGAATACTAGTGACACTTTTCTGAACTCGATCAGCAAACATGAAGGGGGGGGGGGCAGGCATTCAGCTTATTTGCCAAGGGAAGTGTCTTCACTTTTGCTGTTTTCCAGACTATGATCATTCCCATAGTCATATTTCATAATATTCACTTTTACATCAAGATATAATAATAACACTTAAATCCGCATACACCCCGAGCTCTAAATAATGCCGCATCATTTGGTACTCAGCCACCCTACGCAGTCAGATAACCGAAAACCACTCCTCTGCAACCGCCTACAGTCACCCACGACCGCGGCGCCCTGGTGCTGAAAGGTAAACGGGAGCGCTTCGTGGAAACGCGAATTAACGGAGCATGTGTCAGCGCGGCAGCGTCGGTGTGTCAGCAGTTAGGAAACTAATGACCCGGAGGAGACATCAGCCACCGAAAAGCTGAATAAATATCCCTGATGAAAGGTCTGCACTCCAGCCGAACACGCTCGCCGTGTTTACAGACGACTAAAGCGGACGCGTGTAATGACGGGACAGCACGTGTTAGCTGTTTGTTCTGCCTCCTCCATGCTGATGTACGTACCTAATGAAGATGGGCTTGCATGTGACCAGAATCATGGCAGGAGCTTTGGGATTTTAGGGTATTTAGGTCCATAGACTCACTGTCCAGAAGCATACAGTGAGGCCAAGATATGTCTCTAAGTTGCCCATAGTGTTCGATTGTGTGTCCTGTGAAGGAGCAGCATCCCATCCACGGTGTCCCTGGCTAGTGCTTTGTGCCTCCAGGCTCCTTGCAATCCCGTACTGGATAAGCAGCTCGATGGATGAAATATCAGAATCATTCAAATTCAGATACTTAATTCATATGTAAAAAGAGCACTTGGCGATTTTTCAGAACTGAAGGCAGCTACTCTACTGCATAATACACGCTGTTATATGCAGGCCTCCATCTAAAGCTATTCAGGGGAGATTTACTGGTGGGTTTTTTTAGTGAAATGTGACATCTGCCATAATTCTGACCTGAATCTTAGCCAGCTTTTACTCGACTTTTAATATAAAATTGTACATGAAAAGGCCTAAAAGTATGCCTGAGAGAAGAGATTCTCCACCTCGTTTAATACGCACGCACGGCACGTGAGTGTGCCAAAACATTTAAGCAAGAAAAAGCTTCTTGTTTCTTTTTGTGCTCTAATTTCACGAGTCCCTGCTGTAATGGCTTCACCCCACAGGGACTCCCACGGCCTTTTAACAAAACAAGGAAACAAATAGATCGCAGAAGTAAGCGGCTGCAGAGATTTCTTCCCTGGTTGGTGGCTCTGACAGGACCGAAGGTGTGGAGGAGGAGATGGACTCGGACCTGGAGCGTCGACCTCGGCTGAGTCAACACCGCCGCGTTTGGTGCAGTGCCAGCCGCCGTTACGGGGGCTGTTTGGCCCACAGGCTGTCAGCGAAACGCGGGCAAGCGCTGGCATCGTGCTGGACGTGACGGCCGGCCCCCGTGGCCAGCAAACAGCAGCTAACACGCACGACCCTCTCATTAACAACCTCTTTCTTGTTAGGCGTGAGATCCAGCGGTACGTCACCCCCGTTTGGGTCAACGCCCGCTCGCTGGAAGTACAGATTCCCCAACAGAGGGGAACAGATGCTACTTCTGTTCAAAATATCACAGATTAAAAAAAAAAAAAATCAGCGATTTCTGCACTCTAGCTTAGTGTGTGAGTAAGTGAGCTGATCTACTCACAGGTTTGTTTTTGGGAGCCTGTCGCCTTATGGCAGGATTGGCG
>JAODKM010000035.1:12249092-12278218 GCA_026780845.1 Petrocephalus sullivani | reverse complement strand
GGGGGGGGGGGCCGTGCACGCTTCCCATAAGGCTGCCCTGCTGGGATTCAGCTCAGGTAATCGTGGCTGTCCGGCTGGCCCTTTGATCACGCACCTCTTTAGAAATTCCGTTTGTAAATTGGCCATCCATCTGATGTGCGGGTTCCTCTGGTTCTTTGATAAAGCGACGGCCCGTGTACTGCGCCCGCCGCCGTCCGCCGTCTGTATAATGAATTGTCTGTTAAGGCTGCTTTTCATGTGGCCACAGAGGTGCTGGTGCGACTTCCGGCCCGCCTTGGGTCTGGGTTCCGCTGGATGCCAGTGCCTTTTCCAAACTAGCGCAGCGAAACATATCTCTTCTTCTCACACAGAGTTGGAATTTATTAGACTGGCACCATTTTAGTGATTTCTCAGAGCCCTGACCAGCTGATAATCCAGGCCGAGAGGTGAGCCGGAACAGGGAGCCGTGAGCCGGTACAGTGAGCAGGTAGCAGCCCTTGGGCTGAGGTTACCCACAAGCCCTTTCTGCCAAGCCAAAGCACTGCAGACTCCACACGCTGTCTCGTTCAAAGCCAGGCCACATTTTTCATTGCTTCTTCATTTTTGTCCTGTTGTTTGAGCGTCTACCACCGTTCAGTGCAAAAGCTGTTCTTATTTTTTTTTTCTTTTCCTGCCATAGATGTGCCTCCCAGGGGACATAAATGGGAAAGATTTCGGTCACTGGCCCCCTCCCCAGCCAGCCCAACCTTATCTAAATGACCACAGCTAAAAATTAATTACTCGTTTTGAGGTCTCAAATAAAAGTACTTAAATGGGACAATGACCAAAGTAAAAATGGTGCTCAGCTAAGGTAAGGAGGGGATGAAAAATGAACAAATACTGTATGAAGAAGGCGAGTTCCAATCTGATTCCACCGCTGTGCCAACACAAAGTTATGAACAGGAGCAGCTCAAGGATGTAATTGCATCTATTTTATAGTATAAGCAAAATGGATGTATTCCCCAGTTTCACGAGCTGTTGCAGCTAAGATGTAAATTTCTGTGCTAAACCAGGTAGCTCCTCACTTTCAGACTTCATTATGCAAATGTGCCGTGAAGGTTCGATGGGTGAATGATCTGGTTTCTCCCTGACAAAGACGGGTTGGGCTACCGTCTGCCCCCAGAAAAGGTCACCTGGGAGATGCAGCCTGACCCTCATCATTTATTTCAGGTTGCAGTCCTGACTTCAAGGATGAAGTCATTGAGATAACCAATAAAGTCGGCCCTTAAAACACAAGCAGCATCACCAACCTGAATAGCTCCGCCTGACTGGTTAACTCTCCTGCCAACATTTGAGGACCAACATTTGTGTGGATGCTGAGCTCGGCAGTGTGGTCGGTGTCTGGCTACGTTATTTTAGGGGTTAAAGAGCACAATAGGAATGGCTAGGTCCTACAAAGCCGCTTATCATCAAAGGTGTTTGTGAGAAGAGGGCAAAGCCCTTCATCCTACACTCATCTTTAGAAGAAAAGGGCAGAGTACAGGTCATGGGCTCGATTTTTTTCTCTTTTCATGCAAATTAATAAGTTCTTAGCAACATATTTTGTTCAAAAAGAATTATTGACCAATTATTCGCCAAGCGGACATCAAGCATTAATGTTGAGCTAATTGTTCTCATATGTGACTGCTTTTACACTGGTAAATATTTATACATTATGGGGATACTGTATACACAGTCATTTTTTATTTGCTAGGCTTTGCCAGGCTGTGCCCCTGGAGGGTCAAACTCTTTAATCTGTGGTTTGATTAGCACCTGGGGGGGGGTGCTCAGTGAATGCAAACCAGCATTTTATTTTTCAGGTTCTTCAGAAGGAGAAAGATTTTTCCGCCCCTTTTACCTGCGAGATTGTTAGTCCTACCCCTTCTGATTTTAGAGATGTAAAATTGTCACACTGTCATCAAGGACTGTGCACTTTGGTTCTGATTGGCCGTATTCGATCACAAGGGACATTGATGCCCTCGTAATCAGAGGTGTAACCCGGAGCTCTCCACCTTCGTCACACCGGGCTTGTGGTGCATCTCCACAAGCCTACATCTCTGGGGCTTTGGCCTTCCTGTCCCCTGCCCCCCCCCCCGACATACGGCATGACATTTCGCCCAAATCTCAATGCCTGGAGAACCAGTCAATTTAGCCTGGTTTCATCTAGTTCTTTCTCACAGAGGGTGGAAAGAAGAACCTGCTTCCCTTAATGGAATATTTCAGTTCTATATCGATTTGCTTCAGCGTCTTGAGTCGGATAATATTTGAATTACATTAAGCAGTGTGTTTCCAGTACAGTGTGTCAGTTACTGTTTAGCTTTCATATTAATATTTGACTATACTTGATATTCATAAATCCCAAGAACTCACACCACAGTACATGTTTTTAAAAATTAAAATCTTTTATGCTCCTTGGATTATAGCCGCGAGCAGAAGGAATCCCTACATAAAAATAGGTACATGCAAACAAAGATCACATTTTATTTAGAGTATATTGCCGGGATATGCATTTTATTTTTTGCGCGCCCACATTAGTCATTAGCCAATTTCCGCTCTCTGAATCATGAATCGCTATACACCATTTATTCTTATTTATTTTTTCCTGCGGTTTCCAGTTTGCATTTAAAAATGCAGCGAGCGCGCTGCAGCAAGCGGGCCGGTCGACGCGCACCTCCATTACGCCTCGAGCCGAGGGCTGAACCTTTCTGATTCGGGCACGAAAGAAAAGATTAAACTATTTTCAGACTTGGGTGCGGAAGGTGCTACCAAATAAGCTGCCCTGCCCCAGCATCACTACCCTCTTCAGATGAGATTAGCATCTGAATGTGTCACGCTGGATCTATGGTGGGAGCACATGAATGCCCCTTAATGGAATTAGTTGCCCACATCTGAATCTCTCACAGTGGGGTTTTAAGTCATAATTTAGGCAGTGAAGAGTTCCAAGCATGCTTTACTTCAGGAGGGTGTCTAGAGATTTATGTGTATATATATATATATATATATATTTTTTTTTTTTATTTACCAGACCAAATTGACCAAAGCCACATACAAGTGAGGATCAGGGAGTCGGGTCAGCCAACATCCCTGGAGCAAATCAGGTTAAGGGTAATATCATGACTCACCCAGCCATGGGATTTGACCCCACAACATTTTCGACATGGGAATAGATCTAACCCATCGAGCAACACATATTTATTCTGCATCACTGACCCAATCATAAACCATATTGCTCCCACGCTGGTTTCCGGAGGGAGGGGTGTGCTTCCAGCCCTCGAGTGACCATCCTCACATTTGGGAGATACGGTGCTGAGGGTCGTTACTGGTGCTAGTCGGCATGGCGATATTCTTACCAGCTGCGTGTTCCTATAAGATAACAGTCACACCTCAGTAGATTTCAACAAAGCCTAATTAGGTTTAGTTTCGAATAAACCTTGTCCAAATTTGTGATTTAGTGCAGTAATACACCTAAGAGGATCTGTGATATATTCCCTTGATGGTGATATGTTTACACTGGTAATAAGGTCATTTATAATCGGGGGATGTGACGCACCTCGCAGTTAAAAACATGTTTACACGCGGATTAAATATGTTGGTTTTCCCCCCCTTTGTTCCTTGCCCCTTTCTGGGGATAGAGGCGCTTGGAGTGGACAGGCGAGGCCCTCGGCCACAACCGATTCACTCCCAGCATTATTTTTTAATGTTTGCTTTTAATTAATGGCAATCCAGTGTGAAATTCCCGACGCAAACAGGCCACAGACATTTACTCTCAGTGTCCAGCTTGCCTTACGGGCTCGTTCAGAGAAAGAGTCCGCTGTTTCCAGATGGAGCCACCCCCCCCCCCCCAAATGCATGCGCTTGCGATATGTCGAACACAGGCAGGCAGCTGTTGAGGGAGATGGGCAACTTGTGAAAATATTCCGAAATGGACGGGGCTGGTGTGATGGTACGTAGCGGCACCCCGAGGAAACGTAATTCTGAATCGGGGGGGGGGGGGGGGGGCCCATTTGTCTAGGGGGATGCCTATATAATTGTCCATCCATCCATAACCACTCGTCCAGAAGACACTTCCGAAGGCTGTTTAGAGATGTTCTTGGACCTTGAGAAGAAATGCAGATGAGGAGACATGCAAAAACTCCCCACACTAAGCTGGGAGTGGGAATCGACCCCCAAATATGGATGTACGGGGTGATAGTACCACCCAATGGGCCGAAATTATAACCAAATAAACTGCAGTCTCACACTGGATATATGAGATCTTCCTTGTAGATCTCTGGATGAGAATGAGCGCGGTCTCAGTGTTTATTTTCCTTCACAGTCGTGTGGTGTGAAGGCAGGCTCCCTATCTGGGGCTGCCACGGAGATCTGGCTTCTGATTGGCTGAGCCAGCTGCAGATTTACCTCTTCATGAAAGGTGTGTGAAAACAGGAGAGGAAAAACAACAGAAATGTGCGTTGCTGAGGCTGCCTCACATGCAACATGCTCCAGAGACGGGAATAACACACACACACACACACACTAATGAGCTGTCTTCAGGATGGGTCGGTTTCAGAATCCCTTAAATGGCTTTCAGTGCGGCGCAGGCACTGTTTACGTACCGTCGGAGCCTCCGGATCGCAGTAACTGTGTAAGACCCCTCCCTCAGCAGCCTGCCCCCCCCCCCATCCCGTGTTATTTTAATTGCCCGTGCTTTTGCACTCCCAAAACAAGCCCGAGGGCACCTGTCAGTTCAGCGTAATCCCTCCTCCGGTCCCAGCTCCCACATTCCAGCAGCAGAAACCTTTCGGAAAAGATTTAAGTGGGAAAAAAAACCTGGAATTATTTGCCCATATGGGCAGAGTATTTGGAAATAAAGTTTTTTTTCGCCCCTCCCTAGTGATTTCTCAAATGCCCCAAACAACTGTGTTTCCATACCTAAGATCTTTGGTCCTTCGTGTCTGTTCACTGAGCAGTTAATCCTTACCTGCGCCCTCATACGTCACGATAAGCCTGATTTCTCCATGAAATGTGAGCTACTGATGGATGATGGGATTTCTGTCCATATTATAGGGATAAGCGATTGGAAGATGGATTGATGGACATATGGATGCCCAGCTTATTGATAATTACAACCACTCCTTCCTTAGCGACTAGCTCGCCTAGCAACCATTCACAAATACAACGGTAATAAAAATAAATAATTTTCTAACCAATGCAATGCATTTACAACCAAATTCCATATGCCTGACGTCAATAAGAGAGGTCATTGAAGTAGAATGCACAAAATGTTGTCATAAATGTTCGCTTCATGAAGGGTATGTAAGTCTGATGTGAACTTGCAAGCACAGTCACGCCTAGGCCGCCGTGACTTTCACCTAGTGACCATGTCGCCTCACCATCTGCTCGCCGAATCAGAACTCGGTCACTAAACAAGGAGTCGTCGTACTAATATAAACTCAAATACAAAGTGATGATACAATGTGTGTGGCTTCTATAATTATATTTAAAGCAGAAATATTAATTAAAATGATGCAATTGAGAGAGCCTCTAATGTGGGGCTGATATGTGCAGTTTCATCGTCGTGGAAACGTGACAGAATCCAGATGCGGTAGCATATTTGCTGAATAAGCTAAGCCTTCATTTCTCTGCTGCAATCACATATAGCTTGCAGCCATTAATCAGTGTGACCCTGCACGCAGTGCCCTGGTCGGGCCTGACCAGCGGTCGCCTTGGAAAGGAGTGCAGCATGGACAGGACCTCCAGCACTGGAGTCAGAACAGATTTGCTCATTTAATGAACTGGCCTCATTTACGCCAGCCCGACGCAGAGGGACGCGGGGAATGTCATGCCTGCTTGCGGGCTCTGCGGCCTGGAGCTGCTGGACGTAGCATTCGGGTCTCTGGGACATGCTGGCGGGTCGCTGCAAAGCCCTTGGCCAAAGTGGGCAGCGTGGCAGAGGCAGCCATCATGATTCTGGTATTTTAGCACAAAGTATCCTGGGAAATGTAGTACTACAGAGTCACACTGCACAATGTAGTAGCATATGACCCAAAAGTCAGTGCTATACAGTGAAATACAAAGTGCGATGCAACCTCACCCAACAGGCATTGTATAGTCCATTGCAGCATACCGTGCAGTGAAATGAAGTACAGCAATCACTCACTGTACAGTGAAGAGAAGGAGTATATTATCGGCATACAGCAGTTTGGGAGGACAGTTGACTGGTTTCCTAGAAGACCCATCTCCACTGGCTTTACTAATGTAATGATATACATAATCCTCACCGGTTTAAATTAAACCCGGCCCAAAGTTATTCCAAGTGCATTAAAAAGATGCTCAGAGCATTGTATCAACCACTAGTGGATCAAGAGAAACACATTTAAACATTTTAAAAGACAGCATTAAGGAGATAATCCCCTTTCGAACCCGATGATGGATAGTGGCATTCCCGAAAGAGGACGCCAATTAAGCAGTGAAAAGGGGAGTCATACCTTGAGTCCAGTTCACGGAGAACAGATTATTGATTATTGATCCTATCAGAGCTGCCATGGGCAGGTGTGACTGACAGGCTTCAAGGAGACCACAGAGTGTGTGACAGTAGGCTTTGGGAGAGAAGACGGGGGAGAGAATTTCAGGGTACATCAGGGAGGGAGATGCCAAGCGAAGCTAATCTATGTGGTATCCATCCACTGACAGTGCAATTCTTATTATACCACAGGGTCTTCTAGAAAATGTTCCCTTGGAGCCTTCTAGGAACTGAAAACAAAGAGGAAACAGGATATTGTTCAGAAGATCGGCACAGTCATAATGCATTACTTAATAGCGGCGCGTGGGAGGATGGAGTGGAACGATTACACAATATCAGTCAGTCTAATTTCATTCATGCAATGTGTTTCCATGAGCAATTTTCCTAACTGGAATATAGAAGTAGGAAATACAATTTTTTCCAAATTAGAGGAAGCATTCTTCTACCCTGTTCCTCTTTAGAATGAGAGAACAGAGGGAAGCTTCTGGAAAACCAGGAGCGTAATCGCTCACCGATCGCAAATCAGCGTTCACAAATAACAAAGTGAGTTATAAGCGTGTCATTCGGCTTGTGAAAAGAGGGACAGTGATCTGGGTTGGGCGATCTGATTGCTGAACAGGGGGATGATGCCCATTCGGGAATCAGATTACCGTAAATGGTTGCATGCCAGATATGTGGGTGTTGATGGCAGAGTAATGCTCCCAGGATCAGATGACCCTAAGATGGGGCAGGGAGAGGGCACAGAGAATAGCTGATTGTTTTCTTCATTAATGGCTTGAAAGAGGGGCAGCATGGAGCCTCAGTGGCTAACACATCGCCAGGGTTGGGGGTTTGAATCCAGCTCTCTCTGTGTGGAGTTTGTCCAGAGTCACTTCCTGAACTGAAGTTTTCCCTTGCAGTCAAACTGGTCTCTATAAATTGCTCCTAGTTTGTGCGAGTGCCTTACAGCGTGCCCTGTCTCCTGGCCTGTGCTTTCTGGGAGAGGCTCCAGATTCCCTGCAACCCTGAGCGGAGAAGCAGTAGTAGTCGGATGGATGGAGTTTGTGCCTAAGTGCCGTGTGGAGTTTTTCAGCTAATCTCAGCCATAGCAACATGATTAAAAAAGGAAAATAAAAGTAGAGCAAAGAAGAATGAAGACCATTCAGGAAGCCCGGGAAGGTCGATGGCAATAATACTAACAGTGGGCGATCACATGTTAGAGTGACAGCTCCGAATGCTTAGCTAACAAACTGCTTGGTGCTCAAGATCCATTCTGAGATGCGAGTTTGAGCTTAAACACATAGCCTGTTTTATAATCCCGCAGAAACGCTAACGGATTATCCTAAGGAGCAGGAGTATCCCGCAAAGGAAACATCAGAGGAGATCACGGACAGAATCCCAGCGTCCGTGAGAGTCGGAGAGGCAGCGGGGAAGCGTTTTAACGGCAAGAGAGCAGATCATCACACTAATGAAACCTTTAGGAGGAGATAACTCAAGGAAATGTGGCAGTTACAGGGAAAATTCCACAGTATTTTAGAGCACTTACACTCTGCTTTAACAGAGTGGCACGCGGTTTTATGTGCTATAGAGAACTAGAAAAAAAAACATGGAGGAGGATTCGTCTAAAGCCAGAAGCAGGGCTGGAAAAGACAGGGGCTAAAGCCGAAAGTGGTCTGGGGAGCATGGGCCATCTAAAGCTCAGACCATCAAAAAAAGGACAAAGGACAAACTACCAAAGGCAAGGCCACATTAGCACTGTCACACTATTCTGACAAGGCTATATCACGTCACAAACCAATCTCCATTTATTACTATCTATCCGTCCATCCATCGGCCATAATCACGTCCAGCATGGTGCACACTGGATGTGATTATGATTATAGTTGCATCACCTTACATTACAGTCACTCACACAGTCCGCATTACTACTATTATTATAATTACCGCATTACTGTATTATAATGAGGCTCGGTAGCTCAGTCAGTAGCTTTCTGGCTTCAGACCCCCAGGGTTTTGGGTCCGATTTCCATCTCTGGCTCTCTGTATCTTACCTTTCCCTCGACCACATGCATGACACTGCTGTTATGTAATTTTTGCTTTATTAATATGTATTTTTAAAGCAAAGAGCATAATGCGCAGACACTGGGGCTACATGGCTGGCGGAATGAGATTTATTTTACCGAAGGTTATTTTTTATTATCTTTTATTTCCATTCCGTTATTTGGATATAAATCATGGGAGGACCAGGCCATATTTACGGCTCCCATAATGTATTGCGTGCCGACCTTGAGAGAAAGGAGAGCCTCTTCAGTCTCTGAGTAGGCCTCAGACTGACCAGACTGCCAGAGAGTGGGTTAAACTGCCTGCTGAATGTCATCAATGTACAGAATGAGCTAGTAGCTAAAAACCCCACACTGGGGGGGGGGGGGGGACACCTTAAAATGGAATTCCATCCAGAATATCCATCACTGCTTATCCAAAAGAAGCTGATTCCCTTTTCCAAGGAGGAATCTCTCAGTGGACAGATCTTTGGAAGGGGCAGTTTCACGCCCTCCGCAAATTCCCAGCGCTTTTCTGGACCAGAGGGAGAAGAAACGGAGCCTGCTGAAAATCACCAAGGCCTTTAAGATGTTAAATATGAATCGCACCTGAAACACTGAATAAAAAGTAATAATTTCCAGCTCCTCTCAGGGGTCTCACCCTAGGCTATAATCCAGGTTAGAACTTTTAATTTGCTCTGGGAGTGCAATTGTGGGCTCTGTGTGGCTCTCTGAGAGGAACTGCTCCATCAAACTGGACTTCCAAACATCTGAACCTCTGCACGTCCCCCCAGGCTGCAAGTGACTTTGCAGGTGTTCCTCAGCCATCCCCGAAGCCCTCATGTACAACACCTGCCTCACCGGGCTGCAGCTAATTAGCTTAGCAGCTATCGGCTAGCCTGTTGTTTGCTGAGTTGCCGACAGGGCCCCCTGGGAAATGAAGTTTATATTCAGGGCTGGTGCTGCAGTGAGTTTCATCCCACTCCACCTCTCTCAACCTGATAAAAGATCTCACCAGAGCTTCTACGAGAAACCTCTGCACAAAATTATTGATGAACTTGCAACTATGGAATATTTAAGACTATGACTTACTACTGAAGGAGGCCATGTTAGATAAACACAGTGAAGGCAGCAGATTACGAGGCTCTGAGCTCCAGGCAACGCAGGGGCTCCTGTGAAAATAACTCATTCAAAGCTCAGAATAAAACTTTTAGAATTTAATATGAAGATCCACATTGTGCAGTGAGTGATGCACAAGTAGGAGGCTTGTCTGAACTGAACTCAGCCATGGAACCATGTGCACAGAGAAGCCAAAGTAGTTTAAATGATATATAAGCTGTAAACAGAAAGACTCTGGAATTGTCTGGCTGTGGAAGCTAGCTGTTAAAATGATGTATTTGAACATCAAAGCCTGTGACCCTGATGCATTTGGGGTTTTTTGTCCATTTCAGTGACATGTACTAATCATGAGTTTGTTTGTAATCCTCTCAAAGTCAGGCTGTGTCAAAGTTATGTCACATGTGCGAATTGCTGAATGTTTAACGGAAATATCGCGCAAGCCTCTGTTTTCCGCGTGTGAGAAGTGGTAGGAATGCGTCGCCGTTTGTTCACTGTTCCGCAGCGCCTGTTTGCCGCTGGCATCCGCCTTGGGGCATCGCATTATAGAGAGAGTGCAATGCAAAAAACCTCACTGATGAATGAACAATTTGTCTTGAAAAGGAGGAGGACTCTTCACTCCTAATCTCACCAGATTGGCCTCCACTCCTTGCCTTTGGTAGAACTCGTGTTAGGATTAGGGACGTGCCTGTTTTAACCAGGGTTTATTGCGGGCCAGGTCTGGGCCCGCCGTAATCACCCTTTTCCTGGTTGGCTACGCTGAGCCTGTCCACAGGAGTCTAAAGGAGCGAGAGACATATTTGTGAGCCCCCGTATGGCCCGGACATGGCTTCACACATCAGGAATAGTGGAGTCCAGAGCCGACTGCGGTCATTTCCATCTATTTATTTATTCATAAGCCTACAAATCGCACGCTGGGCTGGCGCAGAGAGACAAAAGCACTCCGCACAGAACGAAGCCCCCCCGCCGCAGCGGCAAATGGATATGTGTGTGTGTGCGCTTGTGCATGTGAGGGAAATGTGGGGGGGAGCAGGGAGCGTGAGGCCCATCTAAGATGGATTTCCGGTCACTGTGGGTTCGAGAGCTCGGACCCGACTGCTCCCTCTACCTGTGTCAATGTTATTCCCACGAAAAAGACACAAGGATTTAAGGGAGACGGGACCCAAACGCAACAGCGATTTCCGGCCAACATGCCATCCGATACCACCAACCAGGGTCATTTGCCAAGAGTAATGATAAGGTTAATATCACTACTGCATAACACTCTGATGTTCTATCCCTGTGGCAGTAACAGGGTCATGTTTATCTACATCCACATAGCCATTAAATCAGGACGCAGCCCATGGCTACTTCACCAAGACACTTATGAAAGCACACAAACACATGAAGAAGCCTGTTCACAGTCACTGTGGAGTGAGGACGATCTCCCAGCTCAGCCAGTAATTATTCCTCAGCGAGATATGTCATTTTTGTAATGTGCGACTGCTCTACAGTTTACCATGACGACCGAAGGGGCAGAGGAGTCAGAAATGGGCACAGCCGAGTGATAGGGCAGAAAAGGGTGGTTATTTTCACTTAATTTGGCAGATGTATTTATTCAGGAGAGACACACAAGCACTGTAGGTCACACAGTTAGAGCTGCTATGAGAACATTGAAAAAAATATCAGTATTGTTACAGGTGATGTACTTACCCCACCATCGGTATCTACTGGAAATGCTTTCGGTGCATAATAACATGCTATGCGGCATTTGTGCCATCTGTGTTTTGGGGAAATTTCCCTTTAGTGAAAATTCATAACTGCTTATTGAGTATAGGGTCGCAGTGAGCCTGGAGTCGATTCTGGGAAAGGGGGCTGGGGACACCATGGACAGGATGCCAGTCCATCTGGGACACACAGTGACACACACACAGTAGTGACAACTTACAAACGCCAGCGAAAGTGAAGACAGCAGTGCTACTCACCGGGCCACCGTGGTGTCCAAGTCTGTCCTTATTTATTAATTTTCAAGTAAATTAGCAAGTGTTTTTTTTTGTTGTTGTTGTTGTTTTGAGGATGTCCTTGAACTCAGAACACGCAGAACAGACTGACTGAGTCACTTTTCACTGCTGGTTCTAGAAAGTTCATGGACAAACAGAACCCAAAATGAAAGGGACATATTTTAACCGTAGCAAATTTTATTTCTAAAGAATCAGACACTGCCGGCATGTTGGCAAAACGTGACCTTCCTCATCAATGTGGCCATTATATGCCCGGCTAAAAATCAAGCAGAATTTTAAATTGGTACCATAAGAATTACAGTATTGTTGGGCTGGGATGTGTGCTGTTTTACGATGTCGGGCAAGGTCGCGCTTATTTGGAAGAGCATCCTTTCATAGCTCCTGCGTCCTGGCATACAGCAGGAACTCGTGCAGCGGTGAATGGAGACTGGCAGATTGCGGCTTGACGCAGCTTGGAAGAAGAGGACGGAGGGGCACTGCACCCTGCTTCAGCAGGAGTGATCATGTAATCCAGGCCAGGTTATCCTAATTAACATGGGGAGCAGGGCAAGGGGAGGGCAGGGCTCAGTCCCTCATTTCGCTTCACCTTGGAACCCCAGCCACACCACTGCACCACTGGTTTCAAGACATGCTGCGCAGGAGTCGCACAGTGGAAGCCCAGTTCTTGTCGTCCCTATCCCCTGAACAGGAAACCAGCTCCAAGCTTGGGAGCAAAGTCTCAAAAAAAACACAACCTGTTTGGTTTGGGGGGATTTTTTTGTTTATTCTTCATCGGGACCCATCTCACTACAGGAGCAAGAAAACCACCTTGAGTAATTGTCAGCAGGACGTCGACGCAATGGAAGGACATTTATGACACGTCGCCCGACCTGCCCCGGCCTCAATTCTGGCTTGCATTTCATCCCAGCAAAGGCCCCACACACTTTCCTCACAACGCCCTTCTCTGCAGCTGGCCAGTTGCGAGACTCCGATTATGCAGCAAATAGCACTTCATTCGCCTTCGACGGGAATTCACCTGCACGCTGGGTGGCACGATTAAATCACCTCTGATTAAATTCATTTTTCCTAAACATTTTCCCCTTCATGTGATATTGGAGTCCAGGCCAGCTCCCTTATCTTGCCGTATAATCTCCAGCGCGCAGTTTAGGACTGTCGCCAAGCTAACGTGATATCCGAGAGAATGAGGTTGTCATCTCTAATTAGGTCTCGGAGAGATTGCGAGATATTAAGGATTACTGCCTTAACCAATAGGGTTGTTAGTTTTTCCACCATTGAGAAATAATCCACAGTCCATTCTCATTGATTTATTTCTCCGAGGGCACGAAAGCCCGGCTCAAAGATAATGGAAAGGAAGATTACAGCCACGTTTTTTTTTACCTTTTAAACGGACTGAGTAGGGAGGTGAATACTGCCTCACAGCTGGAGGCAGGCCATTCTGCTGTAAAGGCTACAGCAAATCTAGATCTAGGAGGTGTTACGCGCCCACCCCCACATTGGTTAAAACCCACAGGGCAAGTTACCCCCCCCCCCCCCCCACAACCACCAATTGGACAGTCACCCTTGGCTATGTCTTCTAACAGTGTGTCCAATCAGGAAGGACCCTCCTGTAGCCCGAAGCCTTTAGTATTCAGCACAAAATTGGTTGTCATGGTAGACAAATAGTTTAGATGCTGGTGGATTTGCAAAGTCATATTTTTATGCTATTCTGTAGGTAAAGTATACATATAATACGTGGCATATATATATTTATGGCTCTAATTGAGCCATATATTACTCACTGCAATCTTCTGTAAGACAAATCACCATACAAAGAGGTGTCATAATGGTGAGAGGAGGAACCTTAGGATGGAAAAACCATAGCAACTGAAGGAGGCATGGATACAAAGTGGCAGCTTATAATTTTGAGTAATCGAAATGTATAGAAATTGTTTTAAAAGCGTGAGCCTGTGTGACAGGCTAACGGTGCCATCAGGCCTCATTTCCCATCTTGGGGCAAGACACACACGAGCGTTTCCGTCAGGCACGCGTGTGTTTATGCATGTGAACACCAGTGTGGCCAAGTGTGGGTACGGGACAGGGGTGACTGCGGAGAAGTGCGTGTCTCATGTATAATTCTGCTAAAATACAAGGGAGAGCTGATGCTGAGTTAGTTTAAAATGGCTTCTCGCAACAAGATGTAGGTGTTCTCACATTATCCCTGAACAGAGCTCCAGGTCTGTGATCTGTGATGGAATTCAGTTTAGGGAACACATAATATGTTCTATAAATATACTTTTATATAATATCATAATACTACAGTATTATTTATTATACCATTTGTGGCATGTCTTTTTGCACTTATGTGAACCTGTATTTTGCAACGTTTGTGTGTTTACCGGATTGTATATCTCTGTATGTCTCTTCTTTTATCTGTTTCCCATAATGCCTTATCCAGCACAGGGTTGTTTTGTTTGAGCCGAAAGGTCTGTGTGTGACATCGCAATGTGGGACTCCACCACAGTGTGTGAGATAGCACCTTTAAGGTACATCTGCATTGCAGAAGTTACAGATAGGACTGCGTCCCTAAGCCTAATCTCAATGCCTGGCTCATTCCCTGTACAAAGGGGAGAATGCGGCCACGCAAACGCTGTCGGACCATATCACCTACTGATAGCAGTTACATAATCTGGCATGCGGGTGCAGTATCTACCTAGAATTAGTTTCAGCCATGCATCGCGTGACCCCCATGTTGCCGAGTCACATGTTAGCTCTGTATCAGAGTATGGTCACCGACGGCCTACTGCAGAAAGACTGATACGCATCACCACGCCCACCCTGAATAGATGCTGGCAGCCTTTAGGGCAGTGAAGGGCTGGAGACTTGCTGAAAGCCTAACTTGTGATAGTTCATTATTATCCTGCTATGTCACCACTTAAAATCCCATCTTGAAATGAAGTCCACGTTATGCTTACTCTAGGTATATTCACACTCCATTAAGGGCTCATTAAACAGCTGATCAGTGGGGCCTTTTATTCAGAGTGGCTTTCACAGTCTCTAATTCACAGCCTTTTATCTTGTACATACCATACGCAGATTTAAACCTTTACCATCCATCCATCCATGTTCCATAACTGCTTATCTCATACAGGGTCATAATGAGCTATGCCTGGAACAAGGGAAAAGGGCAGGGGACACCCTGGGCTCGATGCCATTCACACACACAAAAACACCACATTATGGGCTGCTTAGAGACGGCAATTTGCCTGACTGTATGTTCTTAGATCGTAGATGGAAACTGCAGTAGCCTCACAAGTGTGGGGAGAACTCATATTTCAAATTGTGTGGTCTGAATGTTACAGAGATTCTGATTTGTTGGCTTCAGAGGGTGAGGAGGGGGTATCAGAAATATAAACAGTTATACTGCAGAGCTCCTGTGGGCTCAGGCCTCATACGCGAAAATGGCATTGCAGGAAGATGGTGACAGGAGAAGGCCCTGGGCCACACCCCTTGATGTACAGCTGGACCCAATTTATCACTGCTGGAGGTTCTGGGGGGTACAGTCTGCCCCCCAGATCCCTGTCCCTCTGAGAGGAGGAGGAACACCTCCTTCCAATCGCTGGCAGCAGTCATTTTTTCAAAGAGGATTAAGATGACTTATGTCATAATGCTAACCAGCTGCTCTAGTAAATTTTATTGAATTGCCCTCTAGAGTGCATAGAATCCCTGGATTACCTACACTTAATTACTTTAGTCATTAACAAGTGGTTGAGTGTTTTTTTTTTTTTACGACACCACCTTTCCTCAGTGTAGTTATTGCCAATCCTGTCTGATGCTCACTTGTCATCAGTGTCAGACAAGTGAGGCTCTACCAAGCAGCCAGCCAACTTCAGCTGGGAAACACTATTCCTCTGATTGATGGTCTTTGCAGCTGACAGTCTCTAGATACAATGAAGATCACGTGACAGGCTATAGTGAGGGTCATACTTAAGTCATTCCATGGCATGCTGTAGATCACACTGGACTGACTTAGTGGTTGTAAAAGAAGCGGATGATCACATGTTCTTAATTGGTCTTTAAGATCAGCTGATGCTCACATGTTCTTAATGGATCTTTAAGATTAGCTTATATTCACAAGATCCTGATGGGACTTCAGTGGGAGGTGATGCTCACAAGTTCCTGATGGGTCTTTAGGGTGAGGTAATGCTCACAAGTTCCTGATGGGTCTTCAGTTGGAGGTGATGCTCACAAGATCCTGATGGGTCTTCAGTCGGAGGTGATGCTCACAAGTTCCTGATGGGTCTTTAGGGTGAGGTAATGCTCACAAGTTCCTGATGGGTCTTTAGGGTGAGGTAATGCTCATAAGTTCCTGATGGGTCTTTAGGGTGAGGTAATGCTCACAAGTTCCTTATGGGTCTTCAGGAGGAGGTGATGCTCACAAGTTCCTGATGGGTATTTAGGATGAGCTAATGCTCACACGGTCCTGATGGGTCTTTAGGAAGAAGTAATGTTCTCAGGTTCTTAATGGGTCTTTAAGATGAACAGATGTTCATATCTACCTGAAGCAGCTGATTCCTTATGTAGTTTATTGGGATGCCCGATGATGAGTTGATGCCCACTTTCCCTCCTCCGTTGTCCTTAGCCAAGTTCTTATTCCATAAACGGCCAGGGAATGACTTTAATGACTAGTGTCCCGGACCGCGTTTTTTTTTCTTGAGAAAAATACTCACGAAATTCAAATATTTTATCTCCCGCAACAAACAAATGACGGCAATTTCATTGGGAGGTTTGTAGTTTTTAAAGAGTTGGCAATGACAGTATTCGCGCCACTTGATAAATCTTGCGCCAGTGTTCTCGTTTAACCGAACGAGATTTAAAGATTACATTTAACCGCGATTGTTTCTGATATTTCCCCAAAGCAAAGATCGTAGTAATGGAACCGTGACACGCTTCATTGTGTTTCCCCCTGTTTAAAACGCAGCGTGGCGACACGTAGAAATGAACCCTTTGGTGTTATGAATTATGCAATTCAGATTAGAAAAAAAAAGCAGCGCGCGCCGGCGCGGGCTCGCCTTCCTCGCGCTCTCGCCGCGTCTAATTTGAGCGGTTTCGGCAGCCGGCGCCTCCACTTGTCCTAGAGCGGTGATTTTATACGCGGAATAATCGCACACCGCAATTATTTTTCCGTGTGAAGGTGTCACTCGTCTAATGTCCACCTTATCTAATAGGCAGAGTAATCTCAGAGGAGCTGCGCGAGTCCCGGAGCGCTAATTCCCCTAGTGGAAAGTTTCTAGACGACGTTGCGCTGCCAACTCACTGCAATAAACTCCGGAAACGAGCCCGCCACACTGCACAGCACCCACAGGCCATGCAAACCATGATACATCCGATTTTAATCTCAGTAAAAAAAAAAAAAAGTGTTTCGTTATCACAGGAACTGGCTGTCAGTGGTGGTTGCAGGGGGTGTTTTTTATTGAAAAAGATGAGTATTGAATGCTTTCGAATAATTGTGAAAAAATTAGGGGTTTTTTTCAGTGTAAAATTACGTAGCTCAGGACGGTAGGTTTGCAAAACTGAATGCTTGTCATCGAGCCAGGATCTCCATTACAATTCATCTAGTTACAGATGCAGACCTTTTCCTGGATGCCCTCACCTTTCTTGGCGTTTGTGTTGCATTTTAATTGTTTCGAGTGATTAGCATTAGCTGCCGAGCTTGTAAAATATTTAACAGCTATACTGTATCTGAATTAAAAATTAAATTGCGGCGAATTCTGCAGCTGTAAGTTGCAGAATGTGCTTTGCAAGATTTTTTATAATATTTGTCTCCTCATAATTATCTCATTTTTCCTAATAGCATGAATGTAAACATTTCAAAATTGACAATTGATCTTTTTGGCTGTTTTTTGTATGAAAGTTGTGAACAGGGTGTCCCGTGTCCTGCTTTTCAGACTGACCCTGAACAGTTATGCAGTTATGGAACAGGGATGGATGGATAGATGCCTCCACTGTCTCCACTAGCACGGCACAAACAGAGTAGCTACACAGCAGATATTCACAGCATTGACACCTACGCCACTACCCTGAGCTGGCTCCTTTGCTCTCTTCCGAACACATGAGCCGCATTCCTACCTGCATGATGGCGCTGTAATGAGCTTAAATGGTAGGTATCCCCAAAGGAGCAGTCACTTCACCAACCGACTCTGAGGTACTTCTCCTCACATTATTATCACACAGGCCCACAGAGCCTTCCCAAGCTGACACAAGTTCACGGCTGTCCTTCTGACAGGTTGGGATGCGCAGAGGGTGAATGGAGGACACGCTCTGTGCTGTAGAACAATTCGAAGTGGACACAAGCGCTCCTTAGTCTGCCTGCCAGAGTGTACTGTGCTCTAGGACACGGTGAACAAACACATTTCTAGTCCTCTCACAGTCCTCCTGCTAATTAAAACTCCTTTTACCTCCTGAAAAGCTCCTATTCGTTCCTTGTCAAACACTCATAAGAATGAAATATGATCGGAATACCTTATTTAATGGTTGTGTTTAAAGGTAGCTCTGGGGTTCTCGTCCATCTGCTACTTTTCTCAGAGGCATTACACTGAAGTTGAACTTTATTTTTCCCATGTTCAACACGGAGACTCAGAACCTAAGCTTAATACCTTGGCTGGTATAATGCCATCTGCCATAGGCGTCAGATAAAATGGACCGGTTTCTGGTCACTGCATACCTCTCTGATGAGTAAATACTACGCCCGGGTACACATGTTTCATTCATGTGTTATCATACTGTATAAAAATACTCATGTCAAGGTGTTGTTCTGGATGGCCATACAAGATGGCCCCCAAGCTTCAAACAATTGATAACATCTTCAGACAAGCTGCCCAACCTCCCTGTCGAATGTCTTGTTAGCTTCTCTTATTCCAGCCATTTGATTTTCCCCATGGCAAAGGAAATATTTATTTGTAAAAACAGAAAGCAGCTTCTTTTCTGTACTGCGCAGTTATTCTGTGTTACTTAAAGAGTCATTGTTCAAAACATTTTATCGTGTAATTCCTCTAATAAAGTATCAGGTGTTAATATAGTATTTTCATGCATTTTCATATATGAGGAATGGTTCATTCTGCAGACATGTGCCTTCAGGAAATTTTAATTGGTCTTTATAAATAGCCTAATTACCTCCAGTTGGAGTAGTGCTACTTTATTGGGCTCCTTGAATCAAGTCATTTTGTAATTAGCTAGAATTTAAATTGAGTTGAGACAGTTGTCTTTTTTTGTAGTCATGACATCTTTTTCACAAAGTATTTTTATTTGTGACACCATGCTGTGTCAGTTCTCGGTATGATATTGAAATTTTAATACAATTGCCTTTATGGGATGATTTTCTTGATTATTCTGATGTGTTGTGACTCTCCTGTTGTTTAATTGACTCAATGGCTTATTTGTGAATGTTGGGTACATGTTAACATGACCGGTTCTCTATTTAATTTTCAGTCCTTTGTTCTGCTCTTGGTTGCCCTCATTTCCTTTGTGTTTTTGATATGCCCCGGTGCTGATGGAGTGGTGTGTAGCTCAGCTGCTTAGGGATCTGTGCTCATGTCCGGAACACATGTAGCATCAAATTCCATGGAGAAAGCACGTCACTGTTGGGCACTTGAGCAGAGCTCTTAACCATAACTGTTCCACGGATGCTGGCTGACCCCGCATGTTTTGCAATTTGAACAAAAGTGTCTGGTAACTTAATATAGCAGCATAGACCAAGCACCTTCTCAAGGCATAGCAAGATCAAGACCCACCACACATCCTGCTCAATCAAACCTTTTTGCCTTCTACATTGTATTTTACCTAAAATAGTCATAATTACAATATGCAAGGTAGTCACTCTATCTACAAATAGTGAAAATATGATTTGACTTTCTGCTTTATTGTATTTTATTTTTCTTATCACATTGGTGTAAATAAACTTATAGTTCATTTTTTATGAATCAAAATGTACAAGCAACAATCTGAAATTGAAGAGTAATGGGGTAACAAGCAGATTCAGCTCATTACTTTTTCTGTTTAGAAAGAAATCCCAGCCTGGGTCTAGTGATGCAGATGTAGATATCATTCTTGAACAGACTGTCTCAGAAGAAATGTCATTTTTTTTTATTAAATCAGTGTGAACATCCTCAGTTCAATGGTTCAATTTCAATGTCAGTTCCTTCCACAACCCAAAGACATTAGACAGTTAGAGCAACTGGATCTCTAAATTATTCGTAAGGTCTAGGTGTTTGCCCTGCCAAGGACTTGCATTCATTTTAGGTTGTCCTATATCTCCTGGGATAGGCTCCAGGCTCACAGTCACCCTAGGTTACACAGAATGGATATATGTTTGTGGTGCAAACTGAAATGAGTGAGACCCTACAGTGGGTAGAATCCGCCTCATTCTCTTGAGTGTTTCTAACGCTCTCCTCTGCTCTTGCATAGACATTTCCACATCTATTTTGCTTTGGCACCTTCCTAAAACCCCAAAAACGACAAGATAAAAACGCGTTTTGTGTTTTTCAAATTGTATCCCTTTGGCACAGCGTTACACTCACTGCCGTCCGCTCAAGGTGTTCCAAGATGTTTTCCCCACATCAGCACAAATCAAAGAACTGCTGGTGTGTTAAAAACTATTAATTTTGAAAAAGCTCCGAGTTAATTTGAGAACACAAGATGATCAATACCCTGATCTCAAAACCAAAATGCTGAAACTGAGACATCCATACAACCTATATTAAGAAAATAAAAAAAGAAAATTATTGGGTATATTTTATATTGTTTGTCACTATGACAATTGATGTACATTTCGTTTCAACCATATAACCTGGTTTTAAGTTTAATTGCTCCAATAACAGAGAGAAATGTTACTCTTTTCTGAGGATTTGGACTGGCATCTTTCCCTGTTTTTAAGCCTTAAACCCCATTGAATGTGGAACCGGAAGGCCATGGGAACAGAGTCCCAGAGATGCATTTCACACAGAGGTTATGCTGCTCGAGTCCATAACATCATGATTGTTCTGGTGCACGGGGTAGCTGCTCCATCAGGTAGGTTGCTGTGGGCCAAGAGCAGTGAAATATATTGTTAGGGTAAAAAAAAAACAACAACTGTGAAGTCCAATGAAAGATCTCCCTAACACAAAAAACACCTGTCATGGATTTCATCACTATTTTGCTTTCCCATTTTGCCCATGTGCTATTAACTTTGCCCTTCCTCACAGAATATTATAGTCCCATATTGTAAATTTGCTTTAAAAAGCCTCCTTGCTATACAAATACCACAGGTGTAATCCCAGACAAAAAAAAATGACTGCAGGACATGAGAAAGACACGACTACACCATGATTAGGCTCCCTTCTAACACCCGTGATGCGCCTTTATGAACCCGGTACGTTAGATAGATAGTATTCAGAAAACACGGCAGCTGCTTACATCAGAGAATAACAAGAAAGGAAACAGGATCTGGTCAGTGAACTTCGGCTGTGTGACTTAATATAACAAAATGTTTAATAACTTCTCAGAAACCGTCTACCAGTGCAGTGTCTTGCTTTATTATGGGCTAGTGCAAAGCGTGATTTAACTCTCAGTGTTCATACATAAATAAATAATCACCCCAAAGTCCAATTAGGACATCCGTCAGCCTTATTGTTATTCCTTAGTGCCCTGTTACTGTTACTAAGGTTACTAAGTGACGTACGCAGTTTATAACAATGGGCTTGCAGTGTCAGTGGGGCACATTAACTCAGGCCTCCTACACTGGGGATCAGTGGTTAAAAACCTGGGCTTCTGAAGGAAAGACTACAGACCATAGGGGGTGGCAGAGGGGGGGTCTGCTATAAAGCACTGTGCAGTTTTATCCAATTTAAAAGGCTATACGCTAAATGACTGTGATTTAAGAAACTGTGTACATATGAGTGTATGATTTGCATGGGGAGAGAGGGGAACGGAGTTGGCGATATTATAAAAGCACGACGTGGGTAAGGAGGCACCCAGGAGATTATCCAAACTGTCAGGCCATTAGAATGAGAGCGTCGTCCGCAGCACTAATGCCGGTCATTATCAGCGGGGACCTGAGCACCTGTTCTGGGGCGTCCGTGTTAAACGCACGCCATTAACCTCGCCGACAGACACGTGCACGTGCGGGAGCGGACTCCCGGGGGCCACAGCTTGCAGGGGCATTGGCTGCACAGAGGCCATCTGGCTGGAGCGATGGGGGGATCTGCCCAAGGGTCTGGGGGTGCGGGGCAGGGGCCATGCCCAGCTCATAGGGGGCGGCAGCAAACGAAGGCGGTCTGCGGATTACCACGCACCCCTGCAGGCCGCCCCTCTCACCTCCTCCCGGCCCGACAGATATCTGCTCCCGCTGACGCTGGCTGCACTTCAAAGTTGGTTCGGCTGGGCATTTTCAGGGCTCTGCGGTTATCAGATGCAAATTGTTTTCAGTGACCTCTGCGCGAGGATTTTCAGCAAATACTTCAAAGACGAGGAAGCAGAATGAAATTATGCATGTGGCATTAAACCCTTGGCTGAGTGCAAAGACTTAAATTTCATTTCTTGTTTATTTACATCTGTGTTAGGATTTTTCAGAATGGCAAATGTAAATATATCCATCTACACACACATATATATACATACATATTTGCAGCGCAAATGCATTTTATATTACTTTTTAGACAATTATAGCCCGATTTACTGTCTCATCATTGCTACACGTGCTACAATGAATTGAAAATAATAATAAAAAAAAAACAGATTTATGACTTTCACCCTTCTATTGGCTTGCATTACAGTAAAACAGTAGCACAGTAACAGTAGCAAAGTTCACTCATAAAATTCAGTTTGAACTTGGGATAGCTGATTCTCTTTCCGGCATCCCTCACCTGGGCTGCATTGCAGATGGGTTGCAGCTGCATGGCAGTTCTGATTCTGTAAGTTTTAAGGTGAGACAAAAGCTTAATTTCTGTTCTGACATATCTCTGCTCTGGTGGCCAAGAGAAAAGTACTATCCGTGATCATTTCCAAATGTGGGAATTTACAAGGCTACAAATCTCACCGTTTATGAGGATACGGAGACCTTGGCATCTCGTTTTTCATGGGGCACATTACTCTTATGAATTGGCCGGTGGCACTCCTGTCAACCACCCAGAATGTTGGCACAAGTGGAAAGGATCTCATTGAAGGCTGGCGAGAGTTGAAAAAGTATTACATAACTCTAAGGGTAGTCCTCAAGTCTGGAGGAATTGGTTTAACCTATAGCATTCACTGGATAGTACACTCAGAAGGGTGGGGAGGATAGCCTTCAGAAGGAACACAAGAGATCTTCATAAGTAAATGTTATATGAGCAATGGAAATATATGAGCTCTCTCTATCTACAGTTAAACATAGAGGAGGTTCAGTAATATGCCTGTTGTTCTTCGGCTGGGAAGTCTTGAATGTCTGCATCGTATACTGAAGCTGTTTGGTTATCAAGGTATACTGAACTCTCCAAGATAAATGGATCTTCACCAAAGGTTGTGGGTCTTTCGGCATTGTGATGATGTCAGCACTCCACGTTCTTCTGTACTGTTCAGGCAAGAGGTGGAAACTGGTGGCTCGAGCTACAAGTCGTGGTTATTCAGTTGAACCTCTGAAACATTTGAAAAGTACCTTAGCGTTGAAGTGTGTGGCAAATTATAAGGTAAAATGGTCCAGCGCAGCAGGCTGTGTGCGAAGGGTGAGTGTGCCCTGTGATAGAGCGGCACCCCTTCCTGGGTTATTTCCTGCCTTGTGCCCATTGCTTCCAGGATAGGCTCTGGACCCTCATGAGCCTGCATGGGTAAGTAAGTGTGGGAAATGATGACTGAAGCCTTCACAGGCATTAGCATTAGCATTACTTTAGCATTACAGCTATTACTTCCCCAAAGCCACTCATTCTGTTGACTTTAAATTTTACATTTATAATTTTTCTACTGTGCTGTTTAATAGAAATTTAAACTGTCCTGAATAATTACTCAAATTTACTAAACTGGAATATTTACTCAATTTAATGTCTATCTTATTGTTTATTGATAACATTTCCTGGTTATTGTCTAAGTACTTTCCTGTTGTGTTGAGATGCATGTTTAAATATTAATCTGTTTTGCAAAAGTGTTTTTAGGATTTCACATAAATTATATACAATGGATACATTTAGCAATCCTTAGATAATCACAACAAACACCTCGAAATGTAAATGGTGACTGCAATTGGCTGATCTCTTGCACTCCTCCGTAATTTCGGTTCATTATCTGGGGTTCACAAAGGAACAATAGATCTGATTGAAATCTCAAAATGCTCTGAGCTCCGTGCCTCAAAGGAAGGTGACAGTGATATTAAGCTGGTGAGCTTGTTAAGTCTCCCTCCTTACCTGTCAAGACCAAAGCACATTTTATCTCGCCTGCTAAGGCAGACATGGTGAACATTTTAGAACTGAAATCTGCAATGCTCTTGGATCACTGTCACGGATGTGTCTGTAACCTTTTTCACCAGCCCTAATTTGCTTAAAACCAAACCTTTTACGATCAGTAGATAAAGCAGTACTTTGACCCAGATCTTTTACTAACAGTTCCAGTAGTACAACGTTGAAATATATAGTGAAGTTAGCCTTAAATGACTGAGATTTTTGGCAGATAAAATCAATCTCAGTCTAAAGTAAATATATTTGCGATGTGGTATTCATAAATAGTTTTTATGGCCAATGAAATTTCCATAAAGAGAAATATGGCCAATAAGATGCTCACAGACAATTGATTCAGCCAGTAAGATTTCCTCACATATGCATAATGATTCTTCTGCAAGAAGGCTATTAACAAGGAGATAACGTCTGTTGATTAGCAAGCAGGTATACAGCTTAAATAAATTAATAAATGCCCATTTTGATTAACTATAATTCCACTGCTTCTTTCAGTCCATGTCACTGCTTCACGATGTTTCATTCCTCACAGGAAGTGCTGAAATGAAGCTTAAAACTTTTTTGAAAACAAGATTAATATGCAGAATTGTGGAAGGTCAAACCATTTCTTATAGGCATTTAATAATTGGTTTAATTTGCATAAGAAAATTGGTTCTATGTATCTTCAAACATCAGAGGGCTACCCCTAATTACCTCACAATACTTTTGTGCGCTATATTTACCACTTAATTTGCATATGTTAATTACCGAAATCAACCATTGTATTGAGGAATGTATTATTATTATTATTACTATTATTATTATTATTATTATTATTATTAGCAATCCTGTACTGCTTAAGTGGTTAGGGAAGATGGAAGGGTGGACTATTAATATTGTATTACTGTTATTGTCGTTGCTGTTTTGTAGCTATTTAAGTGCATTGTTGGAGGGTACACACTTTCCAGTATACATTTATTCTCTGTCACCATATTCCAGTTAGATTTGTCAGTTGAGAATTAAAAATAAAATCACATCCCTTATGACCTGCGTATAACATAAACTTTCATCTGAAAAATGACGTGCAGACAGTGCCAGGGACATGTGGGCGGAAGAGCCCCCACAGAAGGGGGCCACAGCGTCCGAATGCTGCAGAGCTGGAGGCTCGTGGCTGATTAAAAGCTGGATATAGGGCTGAGAAATGCACACTCCCTGTAACTCCCTACGGTGTCCCTCGTGCTGCATCGGGGATAATTCCAATGAACATAAGGCGCAGGGAGGGCGACATGGTGGCTCTGCAGGAGATGCTGTGGACCCCCACAGCCCGGCGGAGGATTGTGGGTTTCATTCGTGCCTCCATGTGTATGACTTTTGAAATGCATGTTCACCCTATGTTCATGAGGGTTTTCCTTCATAGGCCAAAAATATGGGATTAGAGGAATTGGTCTTCTGTCAGTCACACTTAGTGTGTGTCAGTGTGTGAGTGTGTCCCCCACACTGGCCTGGCATCTGTGCTTTCTGGGATGGGCTCCAAGCTCACTGCAACCCCGTAACGATAAGTGCCTATGGAAGATGGATGGATAAGCTACCTGATTTGCAATGGGAATTGTGTGAGAGTGGAATGATTTACACCAGGAATTGTGGGAAAGCTGCTCCCGTCACATAGCAATATTGGGGCAAATTCTGTCTCCCTCAGCCACGTGGGCACATCTTCTCTAATTGAAATGGTTGTGCTGTTTTGTCAGCACCCGCAGAAGTTAATAGTGTTTTGCCAAGAACTCAGAAATATTTAAGCAGCGATTTACATAAATCAAGACAGTTTACACATCTCATTCGGTATCCGTTGAGCGATTGACATTTCCAAACCAGTACCAGTTTTAGGTCCCTTAAGATTTTGTGGAAGACAGTAATAGTGTCTGTAATATTTACATCCCATTTCCTCAGCAATATTTCCTGTCACCATGGTGATGACTTATTCACAGGTAAACTGCACTCCTTGAGATTTTGCCATGAAAATAATATGTGGAGAGTGTTTCTTTTCTGTTTGTAAGATTCGACTCTTCAGGTCCCTTCTGATAAATGTTTGATGTGAGAATTCCTATTGAACATACCAAAACCTGTTTTGTGCAATATTTTTTTTCCTTCAGAAATGTTCTTGACCTTCATTCATAGTGAATTCTAATTTCTATAGCATTATGAAAACTTTCATACAGTACCAGTTAAAAGTTACGACACACCTACTCATCGAAAGGTCCATGTGTACTCCTCTGCATTTTAGAATTATTCTGAAGACATTAAAACAATAAAATAACATATATGGATTATGCACTGATCATAAAAGTATTTAAAATAAATTAGTTCGGGGTGGGCCAGCGCTGTGGATTGGGACTTAGAAGGTTGCTGGTTAAAATCCATGGGACAGTAGACTGATCCCACCATTGGGCCCTTGAGCAAGGCCCTTAACCCCAATTGCTCAAGGGACTGGCTGATCCTACTTTCTCCCCTAAGCCATTTTCATGGTCCCACATATATTCTTCCTTCACTCTGTGGTGAAACTCCTCAAAACCATTTCTATTGGGTGTAGGTCAGGTGGCCAGGTCATGTGATGTGACACTATCACACTCCTTTGTAGGTGATATGACACTCCTTGGCATGTCCAGACTTTTGCCTGACACTGTGTGTGTGTGTGTGTGGCTTTGTAATTCTTGCAGTGTGGGGACCCAATGTCCCCACAATGTGATAAAAACCTGCTACTTTTTACCTTGTGGGGACCAAAAAACACACAAAGATAACCTCAATTTTATAAAAATCTGTGCCTGCAATCAAAACACTAAAAAAGCCAAAAGTCTCATATTTTGTTTGGTTACTTATGGTTAAGGTTAGGGCTGGGTAGGGGTTAAGGGTGTCATAGTTGGAATTAGGGTTATGCCCATAGGAATGAATGGAGTGTCCCCATAATGATAGGATTAAACACTCTGCGTGTGTGTGAGCAAATATATATATATATATATATATATATATTAACTACAGCTCTGGAGGAGTATTTAACAGTGAATGAGATGATGCATTTGAGGATGGTCAGGTTAAGGAGATTCTTTATAGTCTAGTTAATAGGTGTGTTCTGCCTTTCATCTCTGCTGTTTGATTAAGGGTGGGGGGATATTCATTAAAGAAAGCTTTGAAGGTTTATACTTCAGCTTATTCCTTAAGTCTTCCTTCCGATTTAGCCCTAGTAATCCCTCCCGAGGTTTACAAGTGACAGACCGGTCTACAATACCAACAAGCTATTTAAAGTATTGTGATATTTCTGTGGAATAAAAACCCACAGACCAAATCATCTTTACTGGAATTATTGTTGACAAGTCCAGCAGTAGCCCTGGCACATGCAACATGTTCGCAAACTATTGAAAGGGGAGTCTTAGTAAATCCATACTTTAGAAGCACTTCAGTACCAGCATGCCAAATTACTTAATTGTGTTTTATGCAAATTCTTCTTTTTACCTTAAACTGGGTTCAGGACAGCGATTCGTTGTCACCTAAAGATAAATTTTTTAAGGATCCCCAGCTGGCATCAGCTGGTGCAATGAAGGATCTGAGGGCCAGCCTGACTGAAATTCCAGGCTGGGACATGATGGGAAATATAACCTGAAGTTTTCTTCCACGATTGTCTTTTTGTGTTATATCTTGAGGAGTTTTGTAAATGGACAAATTTGTTTGAAAATTCCTTATTATGTCTGTGTTGTCTAAGAATAATTGCCGAGACTCATAACTTTCCAGCAAAGGATTAGAAACATATTTTAATCTTCGATTCTACTCTAATCTGCTGCTGTTTCTTTTGCATTTCAAAGGCAAAATTGGACAGACAATTATTGATTGTCCATTTATGAACACGGCGATGTTTCCCTGACCTGTGTACATATTAAGTCTTATACGATTATTTTACAACAGATAAGAATATTTTGGGATGAACAGAAAATATAAAAAATTATAAAAAAATAATAAATCATTTTTTAAAGGTGTAGCAGTATATACTTTAAATGTCAAGCCTAAAAATAGCCAGCACCTGAAAGATCTAAATTTGACTGCAAAACAATTAGCCAATTAAAGCAATTTATAGATTACAACAACCAGTCAATGCAATTTACACATTAATTACATATAATTATGTCTGATTTTGGTTATCTCCTTAAATCAATCAACAGTCCCTCAATCTCCATAAATCAATCAACAATGAATAACAATGAAATTCTGTATTCCTAATAATTTAAATCTAAACCATTTTGACACATTTTTATTTTTAAAATGAGAAAATTTTATTTATAAATCTGCGGCACACTGGTGTGTGTGTGTGTGTGTGTGTATGTGTGTATTTCGCTGTGAATTTGAGGATAATTGCCAAACCAATTGTAACTTTTCAGAAAAGGATTATACAGTCTTTAATCTTGCTATCTGCTGCGCCTCCCTTTCTTGTGTCAAAAACAAAATTGGTTTGGCAATTATTTCATGTGGGCAGCACGGTGCTCAGTGGGCTGCATGGTCGACTCATACCTTGTCGCTGGGGTTGGGGTTTAAATATCTTCTGTGTGGAGTTTTCATGTTCTCCCAGTGTTACCTGGGCTTTTTCCCGCAGTCCAAAAACATGCAGTTTGACAAACTGGAATCTCTAAATTGCCTGTAATATGTGTTCTTGCACTGCCATCACGTATAGGGTGCCCCCTGCCTTGTGCCCTGTGATGCCTGGGACAGGCTCCAGACTCTCTGTGACCCTGTACTGGATGAGCGATTCGAAGATGCTGTATCGATAGAGTTATTTAGTTTCAATCCATGACATCCTTCAGTTTTTTCTTCTTTTTTAACTGGTTTGCTTTAATTTGACAAAAATTACAGTATAAGACGTGTGTTTTGTACCCAAGTACCCAAGCGTGAGCGTAACCAAGTCTTTTAATATTAAATATGTACTGTAGTATGCACTTTTTAGTATGCATATTATGTAACACTAACAAAGTCGACCCTCCTTAAGACGAAAACCTCCCTATGTCGAATTACTCGTTAGTCCCCGGCCGAATTCCCATAAGACCAATGTATTTTA
>JAODKM010000035.1:12238551-12248793 GCA_026780845.1 Petrocephalus sullivani | reverse complement strand
ATGGAAAAATGTCCTTGATTAACCCGCGCCTATTACTGTACGCCGTTTTCCCTAAGTCGAATTTTTTTTTTGGTCCCTTTGAGTTCGACTTAGCGAGGTCCGACTGTATATATATATATCTATATATATACATATATATAATATTTTTATGGGATCAAACTCATTTTCAGTATTATTTTTCGCTCATCTGCCCATCTCTGTGATCGTTTGGCAAGCTCCAGAAATATTATGAATATATGTATATGTATTTATATAATACATTCTCATCTAATAGTTCATGGCCAATTTGCGAATAACTGAAATCGCGAAATGTGAAATGTGGAAGGGCGACTGTACAAATATCTTCAAAGTATCACTTTGGTTAAAATATTGTGTTTTTAAGATTGTTTTGTTTATAGACAATTTTAACAAATCTTGTTTTATAACTTTATGCTTGGCTTCACCTGCATCAGGCACGTCTTTTCTTGAGGACAGAAAAAAATCATGCCCCCCCCATCCCCCGCACCATAGTCTCTCTGCCCTCTGCTATAGATGATGCAATTTTTGCACCATTTCACCAGAAAGTTCCACAGGCTCACGGCTGCTTCAACTGGACTGGCCAGTCAAGACACGCAGCTGTTTGCTACCCAGCGCTCGATAAAAAGAGCTAATTTGCTGTCCTTGCGTCCCCCTAATTAAGCACGGCTGGGAAGCTCCAGTTTATTTATGGCTGCACAGTTATCTTAAGCTCAGTCTTATTCATTTTAGTGTTCTGCAGTTTCTCCGAAAGAAAATCCCAGACCTGACTGCCTGTGTCTGCCCTGTAAAGTTGTTCAATTTAAAACTCCCTTCTCTCTCAATTACCTTAATCAGATGTGATGCACAACTCTGCCATTGTAGTCTGTAAGTGTCCATATAAAAAAAACCCTCACTGTTTCTGCCATTCTGGTACTCAGACAGCACTGAAAAAAAACAATGTTCCAGAGTGGAAGGGCCTTGCACTGCTCTGAAGCATGATAAATAAGTGAACGCCTTCTCCGTCAATTAAGCGAGCAAACTAACATCTAAAGGCATCGATCCCTGCCTCACCTGCAACACCTTGACCCAGGCAGAAAACTCAGAAATGCCAAAATGCTTTATACCATGGGCTGCCCACCCAGAATGAGCCCCACATCTCCGTTCCAGTTTGTGAACACCCGAGCCAATGGCACAAACAGTTACCTTCAAATTTTGCATTAAAATATTTTCTCACAGGCTTCATTGAGCAGTCACATAAAATAATGGGCTGGTTCTTTCAGTTCTTCCCACTTAAACTAGCAGAACTCTAGGTCCTAAGGAGTGCAAGATTCAAGGCAAGCAAATACATTTTCACAACTAAGGGGACAACCCCTACACAGTTAATTATTCCTGTACTATCCCTGTGTTATTTATGAAACCAGTCACACATTATGGTATTATGTTATAATAATGTTATCATCTAAGCATTCCTTTCTGGAGAGGGCATGACACCTTCAGCTTGACCATATCTGTTAAACCTGATGTGATAATTCTGAAACAAATTGTTTTTTTACCTTCAACAGATGTTATGGAATTAAGAGCCACACTAATCTTGTTATGATCAAGCACAGCAGTAAATAGACACGATTTCCATAAATCTAATTGGTCGCACACCTGCAGAAGTCGCCACGTTCGCTTGAAGCGCACAAAGTCGTATGTGGCGGTTTCTGCGTGCCTGGAGACGTGTTCTGTTTCTCTTTCTACCCACCTCAGGAAAAAAAGCATTGATAATGAAGGCAAAATTTTATTTTCTTAGTACTATAATCTAAGATTAATAATCTTGACCCATTTGTGGAGCATATAACATCTGTTCATACCTGCATTCGGCACATTCCTGATTTTATCTCAAGGAGATTGTGAAAACTCTAATATTACATTGATCTTCTGATAATTGTTCAGTATTTTTAGGTGCTGAATATGATAATTGGTAATTGTATAGACACACACACACCCACACCCACAGACAAATGCATTCATATCTTTGTGGGGATTCTCCATTCACTTCTATGGGCATAATCTTAATCCCAACAATGACGATCTTAACCCCTACCCAGTACCCTAAGCATAAGTTACCAAATGAAATACAAGACTTTTGGCATTTTTAGTTCTTTGATTGCAGTCACAGATTTCTATACAACTGATTTTCCCCTTGTGGGGACCAAAGGAATGGTCCCCACAATGTCAAAATAATTATTAAATAATTATTAAACTGTGGGGACATTTGATTCCCACTTATGTGACAATTCACGTGTAATACGTGAGCCCCCCTTGACGCATAACAGCCTGCTGAACGATACATAAAAAAGTCTGTTTATTACTAAAAACATTTTCAGTATTGTTTTTGGCTTGGCAATCTTTCGGCAAGCTCCAAAACTCGGTAAATGAAAGGCATTGACTGGAAGGTAGAGTTGGGTGAATTGGGGGAGCCTCATAGACCCCCCAACTGTTTTGCACTGTAAGTCATGCCTGTCTAGGGGGACGTGCCTGAAAAATAGGGTTTTAATATATATATATCAATATAAAACGTATGGTGAGGTATGCGTGTACTCCCTGAAAATCACATTGGCACACCTTTTAGAGTAATTCATTCCACCTCTTATGATTATGCACAATGATATTATGGTATTTTTTCCAGAAACAGCACCACAAAAATGTTGCTTTGCAAATATTTTGTCAATAACTTAGCGTCACTGTCCGATGAAAAATGTGTATCTCCAATAATCACAAATGACAAATATGTCAGCGTCAACAAGATACAAAGTAATCTTGTTTTATACTGACAATTTGCAATGATGTTAGCTGTCAATCTAGCTATCAACATTAAGTTGTTAACGTGATCCATACAAACGTAAACTAGTACAAACACAAATACTTGTCAGATAGAGGACTTAATTTTCAATGGTCAATTAGATGTCAGACGCTATCAGTAGACAGGAAAATGGGCATCTTCCATGCGTAGTCACAATTATCAATGTGGACATTTGCAATTTTTATTGGATAGCAATAAATCATATTTACATTATTTGCATTGGATGAACACAAAAGAACTGGCAAAGAGCCAAAAACATAATGATAAAATTATTGGTATCCAAGTCTTAATATTTGGTAGCACAGCTTAAAAAAAACTAACGACTAAACTGTCTGTCTATAATCAGAAAAGCTATCTGTATATCTTCCAGCCCCTTTTTCTGATCAGGGTTGCATGTGGTGTTTACAGTAAAATAGACTCATTTTATTAATTTGAAATAAACAAAATGAACTGCTGCCCTGGGATGGACTGGCATCCCATATACTGTATACTACAGCCTTGTTTTCTGTTCTGCCTGGGATAGGCTCCAGGTCCCCACAGGTCTACCTTGACCAGGATAATTGGTTAGAAGATGGATGGATGGAATATTAACCACACCCCAGGATGTCAACAATCTCCACCTGCCCTGTCTTCCAGGGATCAGTGCTTGGACTGTCACAAGAAGCATAGGGCAGGAGCTTGGGTTACATTATGTCAGGCTTTCAGAATTTCTAAGGAGGTCTTTAGAATTATGGGTGTCTGTGATGTTAAGTCGTATTAGACTAAAAAGCACTCGAATAGAAAGATTCAAAGTTCATCTGGCTGTAACAAAAAGTGAAAAACGTGGACATTTGTTATAAATTATAAATGCAGAAATCTGTTGCTGTTACTCATTTTTTTTCCATTTTTGCAAAACGTGGCCCTCAGATTAATTAAAATGAACAAAATGGAGAAGTTAGAATGGCACAAACTTTCCTAATAAATGTCATGTAATGGGATAGACAAGTCATTAAATTCCCTGCAGCTGACTTATTTCTTTCCAAAAGTTTATGCCCTTAAACTATATTCCTCATTTTAATAATGACCCAGGCAATTATTTTATAAGTTGTGTTGCCTCAGACAGTAAATTAGAGAACTGCTTGACAAATATCTTAGTGCTTGAAGGATGCTCAGGCGAGCTGTAGTTGTGGACAGTCCCTGGGGCCTCTCATGCAACCTCCCGGAGTCATTCGCTTAAGCTCGTAACCTTGCACTTCACATAATTGGAAACTATTGCATTGATTTAATTGTCTTCCTGGAAATTCAATTATTTTCTTTTATTGAAATTTCTGTTACACGCGAAGACCATAACATCCCGAGAAGATTTTAAATTAAGAAGGGCTGGGGACTAATAAACTTATCTTCCAACAGGTTTGGAACGTGACGGGAGTTCCACATTGAGACCATTTAGCGTTTTTTTTTTTTTTCTTCTTCTACTGGTTAAGCACATTGCTGTAGAAAATTATTTCATACACGCCACACAAGTATGGCGTGAGGATCGCTCCAGGTGAGATGGCCAGCAGGAATGCTAGGAAGGAATAGGAATGTTATTTTTGTATGGGTGAGAAGATGGGTGTAACAAGGCGATGGGTAGGGATCAAAATAAAACAAGAACCAAATGGATGTTGGGAGTAGTTAAAATTTGCGACCATGGGCGGGATAAGTTGTTAGAGATGGATAGATGGATGGATGGATAGTTAAAGTTACAACAGGTTAAAGTTACAACAGTGTCCGGTTGTATGTTCTGTGGTCTGAATGAAAAACAAAACCCAATGTTGGTCCCCGAGGATGGTCGCGTGACTCACCCTTGCATGTCTACCCCCACCCTTTTATTTTGCTAGCACCACCCAGCATCTATGACTATCTGCTCTGTTGTGTTGTTAAGGCATTTAGCACATAAATAAACAGCCTACCCGTCCAAGGAAGGTCGCAGTAGTTTGTATCTCAGTTAGGGTATGCCATGGTTGGAGAGCCAGTCCATTGGAGGGCAGTCATTTGTAAACGTGTTCACGTAGCAGGCTATCCACCCCATCACTATAACTTGGGATTGAAAACACTTTATCCCAAAACACTTTGTGTTGAATGATTACACTACTTTTGAATAAATAATAACACAGATACACAAATTCAGCTGTTCGGCTCGACATTTAGCTTAAAGCATATTTCTTCATAAATGGAAATATTTTGCGAGAGTAGCTGTTACAGCAGAACGTTAAGCTCAGTCATGCTTCTGCGGATGATAAGAGTGAGCAAGGGTGATTTCTGGGAAGATATTGTCTTTACCAGCAAATCAGTAGCAGTGATGCGCCCTCCACGGGATTGGTCTGGGATCGCGGGGCTCATTAAGTCATGGAAAACATGCCCGCACCACGCGGAGACATCGGCTTACTCGCAGTCTTCCGGCACTTTCTGTGCAACATGTTCTTCACGGCACCCCAGTAAGCTTTTAAATCGGTGGTTTCCTTTACTCTGCCTGCCAATCTCAGTGGGTACAGGGGAGACATGGCTGCTATTAAACCGCACTCCTGAAGCTCATCCCACACCCGGTGTCCATACAGCACAGAGACTGTCCTTCATACTCGCACCACCTCAGGTTTTGGTTTGGTGATATCAGAACCCGAAATAATTCTGCCTCTGCAGAGTGTGGAACTACTTATTGCTAGACCTAGGTTAACATGCCAACTGTAAAAGCAGCTGTATAACTCTACCACTTACTGGAAGAAGCTAGCTGATATTGTTCTTGATGGAGCAATCCAATTACCAGCTCATGTGTTTGATACATTTGGCAGGTGCCCTCTTGGGTACATCCTGATCATGGTTGAGTCTCACCCTTGGGAAGTATTGAGGCCTCTTCCCAGGCAGGGTTCTGGGCTTTCGTAGGGACCCGATGTAATACTTACATAATATTATAAAGACCTGTTATTTTCATATTGTGGGGACCAGTTTTTTGGTATTTTTGGTTTTATAATAATCTGTGCCAAAAACCTCAGAAACTGCAATCAAAAAACTTGTCTTGTATTTTTTTTTTGGATACTTATGGTTAAGTACAGAGCTAGTTGGGGGTTAAAGTCACCACATTTAGGATTAAGGTTTTGCCCATAGAAATGAATGGCGAGTCCTCATAAAAACATGAGTACATGGACTGTGTGTGTGTGGCTTATGTTTATATTACTTTGTGGGGACCAAATGGCCCCCACAATGTGATAAAAACCTGGTATTTTGACATTGTGGGGATTTTTTAAAGGTCCTCACAAAGATCTGTGACTGCAATCGAAAAACTAAAAATGCCAAAAGTCTCATATTTCGTTTGGTTACATAAGGTTAGGGCTGGGTAGGGGTTAAGGTTGTATGTTGGGATCAGAGTTTTCCCCATAGAAATGAATGGACAGTCCCCACAAAAATAGAATTACAAACCTGTGTGTGCGTTCGTGGGTGTGTGTGCCCTGTAATGGCCTGGCATTCTGTGTGAGTGTTTCTCTGCCTCCTGCCCTGTGTTGCTTGCTTGGGACAGCGTTCAGGTTCAGTAAGACCCTGCATACTGTAGGATAACCAGTCAGGGAAAAGGGATGGATAAAGATAACTTTAAATTCATATATGTGCGTGGTTCTCCTTTTTCTGTAGGAAGCTCCATATATGAATACAAGTCCCAGCATGCCGTACCAGGGTCACATGCAGTCATGTGACATGAGGTTCTGATGATAACATACTCTGGCTCCAAAGCTAGGTGGGGCTGCAGAATTGGCTCTCAGAGTGGTTTTTTTACAGGGGGACAGGACTTCCAGTCATGGAGCAACATCTTTCCCTGACTCGGACTGCAGGTGTGTTCATTAAGGCACAGTATGGGGTGGAACTGAATTTTACTGAAGGCACTAAGATCTCGAATTTACATGAAGCTGAATCATTTACACATGTTATTAGCAAAGTTATTTATGTGCCTTTCAAATCTGTATAATTCAATGTGGTGTAATTACAAACGTAATTATAAAGATCACACAAACTGATTTACGCTCATTTTAATTTCTTTTTTAACAAATCACTAAGTTGTAATTTTAATTGGTTTGATTTTTTTCATCTGAAAGCAAGACTTTTATTTCAAATTCTCTTTGATTTAAATGGGATTTGCTTAATTAATTTAATTTAATTTAAATATAATTTTGATTTTGAAAGTGATCATATACATTAAATTAATGCTTCGCGTAGTTCTTAATATGATATTGAAAATGTTTTGTTAGAAATTTATGAGGTAAAAAATATGATGAAATTGGTGAAAGATGTAAATACCATGTTATTAATTACATTAATTTGTTTTTAAGAATTTCAATGTACGTTCATTAGTGCAGTTGAACTACAGAAATTACATATGGGTTCCCTAATCTGCTGTCACAATATAAACAATTAGCCCCACAAGGACACCAAGACCTGTTCCAGGTCTCAGGTCTTCATTGTCTCAGTGTGGCCTTCTCCCCTGGCACCACGAGCACTGACATCATCACCGTCAGTCTGACATCGCCTCCAGCTCTGGTACCCATCGGCTCATATCCGTTGTCTTCCCTGCTTGCCTGAAATCAGTGTTTTCAAAATGAGATACCCTATAAGCACGTGCACACACACACACACACATCTCGAATGTGAAAAACAACACAGAAGAGTCAGTGAGCAGTCGCTGCCGTAATGACCCACAGAACGAGGCAGAATGTCTAACATATGCAAACGCAGCTCACTCCTGCCGTTCCCCGAAGTTTTCTTGTTATGCAGACTCTGACACTAAGTGTTTACTGAGGATGCTAATGTCATTGTGTGCCTTTAACTATCGGCGGTTTTACTGGGTAGCCCGGATGGGAGCCCCTGTACGTGGTAAGCCACCAGAAACAGCGGGGAAAGACGTACCATCAAGCACCACGCCTCTGGCAGCCGGATGTATAACGGATATATAATGGTGCTGGATGGGAAGTGAGTAATTTAACCCATATGATTCGGGTGGGTTGGGGCAGCAGTTTAAGAGGGCAGAGCAAAAAATGCGTGACGGCGCCGGCATGGCCTGCCACAAGTGGGTTTTCCCCGCCTCAGCTTCCGGTGGAGGTGCTTAAATGGAGCGGAACTGGGTTCCTCAGCATGGCACCATGCACAGCAGGAGGCTTGGCCGGCTTCATGAGTTACACGGGCAAATCGAACAATGGTTTTGCAGGCCAGCCGGCCGCATCTGCCTGCTTAACAAGGTCAAGCTGGCCCTCGAAAAATCACTCATGTCCACAAATCAAAAATAGCACAAAGAAGTTGCTCTGGAGTGCATCAATTATCAGATATTTTTATCCACTGCTATTCCCAGGCTTTGTTGATGTCTTTCAACCTGTTGAGCACTGCCTACGGTAGACAAGCCCCCCAAAGTGTGCTTCTAACATAAACAGTCTGCATATCCATGATTCTCCAGACATTTTCCAGGAATGCTTAACCAGTGCTTGTGAGCCTAGAGTCCAACCCCAGAAAGACACAAGATGGGGGACAGCAAGGGTGACTAGCCAGTCCATCAGAAGGCACATCCAAACATCAATACAGTGCAAGTTGTTTATCTAACTTTATGAAAGGAGAACATGCAAACTCCACCCATCTAGAGTTGGGCGGCTACAGAGCTGCCCAATGCTGCCCTAACCACCATTCATTTCATGATAAATGGTTGTGTGTATGTAAGTGTGATGGGTTGCTGCCCCATCCTGGGTTGTTCCCTGCTTTGCTCTGGGATAGGCTCCAGATCCCTCACAACCCTGAATAGGACAGGCGATTCCGGGAAGTGTACGGATGGATGGATGGATAAAGTTAATTTTCGGCACGTTTGCTATGTGGACTAGGTGTGGTTTATATGCAGTCTATGTGTGGTCTATACCAGGCTTTTCTCTTTGTTTGCATATGGCATTTCTTTAAAAATCGTGAAACCTAACATAGATCTTTAAATACTTTAATAATAATTATTCCTATATAAATGTATATGCGATATATGTATATATGTATAAAATAATAAAATATAACATGAACCACAAGACAGTTAGGGCCCAGGGTGTGGTTTAGGTGCTTGAATATTGCCATGGCAATTTGTTACAAACTTTTTTACAAACTCTTCTGCAGGAGGTCTGGCTGCCTTGGTTCCTGTGTGTTTAGGGAGTTTTACTTATGCGTTGTTGTGTTGCATTTTGGTGTTCTCAAGCTCACCTGTACTGTACGCTTTGTACTGTGAGCCGTACCGAAACGCTATGGCAAAAAATGAGTACTCAAACATAACAATGCTTGAACACTCCAGCAGATATATAAAAAATTATGTTAAGAAAAATGTTTTGTTTTGTTACTTATTTTTTAGAGCAATGTCCAGACCTCAATTCAATATACTGCGATGGTTGAGGTGAGGTCTCAAAGGTTTAGCTGGTTTCACATTTTTGTGAGCAAAGATTTCTCAAAGAAGAATGGAGACTGATTAAGTAAAACATCCACTGAGTTCTAAGAATCGTTTCAGTGATTTTTCTGTTTATATGTATTCAGGTTCAGTACTCAGGTTTAGATAAAGCCTTAATGAGATTGTCGTGAAATGTACATGATGAAGGTGGTGCATACTTCCCAGTAGCACTGTGTGTATATAATTATGTTTCATTAACATTCTCCTCAGGTCATAAACGAGCCACAGGAGAATGCAGAGAGCGCTGGTCTCATGAATGGTTAGACAGTTGTAATATTTATTAAAATGTTTTTATTATTATTATTATTATTGCATGAATAAATGTTATGGTACGGTAAGGGCCTGCTTGTTCTCTTATTCAACATTTGTTTGTTATTTTTGCTTACCTCCAGTGCAGCTGGACTTTCATCACCATTACTTGTCCCTTTTTTGATGAACGAGAGATAAACATGACATTTTTTTTTTCAAGCCAGTAATAGCCTCTTAAAATTGTCGACATGGCTGTGTGTGACAGGAGCTGTACCCCTGGATGTACAAAAAGGGCCTTAATTTGATCAAAAGTGAAATTAGAGGGTGAAGGTTTCCCTGGGCAGATCAGGTGACTTTTTAATGTCACTCCTTGCTCTCCTAGCTAAGTGTAATTGTGCTGGAATAGCTTCAGAAATGCCCCAGTGTCTCTGATGGAAGCTAGCCTTTCCAGATCTATTATTGCTTAATTCTTTGCAAGACCTTTTATGAATTGAAATACAGTGGAAACTGCTTATAGTGGTCGCAGTTATAGTGATCATCCAATTATATGGATCAAAAATACGGTTTAAATAATTTGCTTATAGTAACCAAGTAATCCGCTTACAGTGCCACCCCCCCCCCCCCCCCCCCCCCGCCCCCCACCAACAAACCAAACACCGCCCACAGACTCTCCCGTACACCCCTATCTCCA
>JAODKM010000035.1:12223393-12235457 GCA_026780845.1 Petrocephalus sullivani | reverse complement strand
GGGCGTGTCTAATGGGGTAAATATGGCATGTGCCAGATGGGTGTGTCTGATGGGGTAAATATGGCATGTGCCAGATGGGCGTGTCTTGTGGGGTAAATATAACATGTGCCAGATGTGCGTGTCGGTTTGGGTAAATATGACAGAGGGGTGTGTCTGATGGGGTAAATATGGCATGTGCCAGATGGGCATGTCTGATGGGGTAAATATGGCATGTGCCAGATGGGCGTGTCTGATGGGGTAAATATGGAATGTGCCAGATGGGCGTGTCTTGTGGGGTAAATATAACATGTGCCAGATGGGCGTGTCGGTTTGGGTAAATATGACAGAGGGGTGTGTCTGCTCAGCTAAGTATGACATTGTGCCAAATGGGCATGTCAGCTGGGGTAAATATGACATTGTGCCAAATGGGTGTGTCTGCTGCGGTAAATATGGAATGTTCCAGATGGGTGTGTCAGCAGAGGTAAACATCTGCCAAATGGATGTATCTGTAAATATGACATTTGCCAGATGGGTGTGTCGACTGAGGTAAATATGTCATGTCCCAGAAGGCAAGTATGTATATGTATATGTATATGACAAGTGCAGGATGGGCGTGTCATAGGGGGTGAATATAACATGTGGTAGAAGGGCGTGTCTGCTGGGGGTAAACATGACATATGCCAGATGAATGTGTCCGCTGGGGTAAATATGATGTGTGACAGATGGGCGTGTCTGCTGGGGTGAAAAATCTCCAAGGCCCAGACACCCTGCAGAAGAAACTCATTACCAGCGCTTGTATCCGCCGTCTTATTCTTTCGGTCACTACCCAAAGCTCATGACCATAGGTGAGGGTAGGAACATAAATCGACTGGTAAATCGAGAGCTCTGCCTTCCGGCTCAGCTCCCTCTTCACCATGACGGAATGGCACAGCGTCCACATTACTGCCAACACTGCACCAATCTGTCTGTCGATCTCTTATTCACTTCTTCCCTCACTCGTGAACAAGACCTCTAGATACTTAAACTCTTCTGCTTGAGGCAGCAACCCACCCCCCACCAGGGGAGGGCAGTCCACTCTTTTCCAGGCAAGACCATAGCCTCAGTCTTGGAGGTGATCATTTTCATCCTGGCTGCCTCACAATCAGACCGCCCCCTGTGCATGCTACAAGTCAAAGTCCGATAACAACAACAGGACCACAAAAAGGTAAGAAATGATCCTGAGGCCCCTGACGTGGACCCCCTCCGCTCCTTAGCTATGCCTAGACATTCTGTCCATAAAAGTTATAAACAGAATTGGCAACAAAGGGCAGCCCTGGCGGATTCAAACATGCACTAGAAATGAGTGTGGCTTACTGATGGCAATGCAAACCAAACTCTCACTCCATTTGTACAGGGATTTGATTGCCAGAGGGCCACAATCATATGCCTTTTGCAAGTCCACGTAGCTTATGTTGGCTGTCAGTGGAATTCAGGAGATCCTTGAAATATTCTTTCCACCGCCTGACTATATCCATATTTGAGGCCAACGGGTCTCCGTCCCTGCTGTAAACCGCATGGGTAAAGTCGAGATTGACCAAAAGACCTTCTTCATAGCCTCACCAAACTCCTCCCACACTTGAGTGTTTGCTTCAGGAACTGCCGAAGCTGCTTCCCCCTTGGCCTGCTGGTAGCTGTTGGCTGCTCCAGGAGTCCCACAAGCTAACCAAGCCCAGAAGGCCTCCTTCTTCAGCCTGCCAGCTCCCTTTAACACTGTAATCCACCATCAGGTTCAGAGATTGCCACCGCAACAGACATCAACAAAGGCCACATCTCAGCAATGGAGCCCTATAAACATCTCCCATTCAGGCTCAATGTCCCCTGATTCCATTGGAATACAAGACAAGTTCTGCTGGATGTATGAGTTACAGATCTTCCACACAGCAGCCTCCAGCGCTCCCAACACACACTCACTGTACCAGGTCTATCTGGCATCTTCCCCCGTCATCGAATCCAACTTACCACCAGGTGGTGATCAGTTGACAGCTCAGCTCCTCTCTTCACCCGAGTGTCCAAAACATGAGAACGCAGATCCAACAATACAATTACAAAACTGATCATTAAACTGTAGCCTCTAGTGTTCATTGTGGAACAACAGTGGCTACCACAGAAATCCAATAACTAATCACCACTCAGAATCTGACTGGGCAGGCCGTTGCTCCCAATCATACCCTTCCAAGTTTCACAGTTATTACCCACGTGAGCATTAAAGTACCCCAGCAGAACAATGGCATCCCCAGAATAGGTGCCTTGCAAAACCCCCTCCAAGGCCCCCAAGATGGCTGAATGCTCCAAACTGGTGTTTGGTGCATACGCACAGACAACAGTCAGAGCCTGTCCCCGACTCAAAGTCAATGGGAGGTGACCCTCTTGTTCACTGGGGTGAACTCCAGTGCACTGACACTGAAATTGGGGGCTAAAAGTAGCCACCCTTGCTCAGCAACTCTCACCATGGGCAACTCCAGAGTGGAATAGAGTCTGGCCCATCTCCAGGAGATTTGTTCCAGACCCAAAACCACGTAGTGTGGTGAGCCTGACTATATCTAATCGGTATCTTGCCCTTAGTCTGGCCGCTCACCTAGAGCCAATTTGCCTAGGGAGACCTTACCAGGGGCAACTGCCCCTGACATCATAACTCCTAGAATCATGGAGGCACACAAACCCCTCCACCACAATAAGCTGGCTGTTCATAGAGGGGCACCATTAATTTTCCTGCATTTTGATGTCCCTCAAACAGCTCTTCATTTTATCTTAAACGTAGGTTTCACATATTGGAAGAATGAAGCCCAAGGAATAAAGTGTCCTTATAATCTGTGGATACAAAGCTTGACAAATATTATCAACTCTTCTAACAGCTTGCATTGATTTTCAGATCTGTACTCCTCCCCAATAAACAGCTTACTGGATGGGAGACGCCTGAAGGGATTTATAAATCCACCTTCTCCAAATACTGCTGCTAGTCAGACTGGTAAAGAACAGTTATGGACAGATTTCGCAGGCCAAAACTCCAAAGTGTGAGCTTCTGAAAAACACGAGAGGCCGGCTCCGTCAGAGACGAGGGGACCATCTGTCGTCCCTGTCACACTAACGCCACATTCCACGTTTGCTTAGGCCGAACTTCCCGTCTCCCTGCCCGTGCCAGAAAACGACACTACGTCATTTATAAATTTTAATTCGTTTCTTAGTTTCGCTTGTCTGCAGTTTTTCACACATGGGCTGCTTTACTCGTGTGTGCCATCAGACACGCGCTCCCCCCGCTGGGGTCCCTCTACTGCCTGAAGCTGATTCTTAACCATCTGCTGCCTGGAGCCCTGGTGAAGTGATGCAGTCAGAGCCACGTCTCTTCACAGGCTTAGCCTGCACAGTGCCCGCACTACAACTCTCCGCGGTCCTCGTTTGGGAAACACAGTGGAATTTCTCGCCGATTATAGGCTTCGGTCTCAGAAAAACGGCTACCAGCCATGCCTCTCCTGTTTCGCTTTTATTTTGAAATGAAAATGGCATCGCGATTTGCATTTGATGAATAAACCATCAGGTCTGCAGAATTAACACTTGAATAAAAACTGGAAAGCTTTGTTTAAGAGCTTAACATTTGAATTTGGAGGTCTTCCAGAGATGATCAGATCTCCTGTTTTGCATAGAAAAAGTCAAACCAGAGAACATGGACTTACGCTGTTCAGCCGACCATTGGTGGAAACGCTAGAGCATTTTTTTTAAACTTTAACCTTGATTTCTGCACTTAAGTCCACTTTGGGGGAGTTGGGTTGTGATAGGGATGCTTTAAAAGACTGTATGGTTATATATTGTTATAAAATTATCCCATACACCCATCTGTCTGTCCATCTGTATATGTATATCTACTGTATAGCCTCAAACTCTTTCCCTGTGTATCATCTGCCATGTTACGTCTAATCCCCAGGTTTTAAGAACCCTGGGAGTGAGACCTGCCGGCCGTACAGAACACACCTGTACTTTCTCCCATTTTACAGGGACCCCTTTCTGATGAGCTCCTATACCTTAGAAATATTTACTGGCTCCACTGGAGCCTCATACGGACACATGTAAAGGGCAAAAAAGAAAATATTTTGGGACCGATTTTATAAAAAGCCTGAGGCACAAGGCCTTGGATAATAGTTAATAATAGTTATTCCTTTAGGAAGTAGTGGATTTTTATTCAAAATGTATCAAAAAAGTGGTAGATGATGGATTTACTAACAAAGGGATTTACATCAGTCTTGATGATAGTGGAAGTAAATGATCCTTCTGTGGGGTCTTGTGCCTTTCAGCTTCCGAGCTTGAAGGATCGGCTTTCAGTAATTGGACCGTCAAGAATACTTCATAGCTGACTTAGAAAATATTTAAGGGAACACCAAAAAGATGTAAAATGCCTGTTACAATAAGGTATATCCTCATGGAAGGAAAAGAAAAAAAAACATTAGAAAAAAGACACAGGCATATAGAACAGAGGATACAATGTCCTGTTAATAAGGTGTTTGTTTTAGCAGGACACGAAAACGGGCCAAAAATTTCTGTCTCAAGATACAGAGAAACGAGGCGAACCAACCAGATATCAGGACTTAAACCCAGGGTAGAATAAATTTAGCTCAATACAGTTTGATTCACTGGCTGAGATGGATTCTTTCCAGAAAGATCAAAGGGGGGCATATCAACTTAAACTTTCAGTCTTGCTGTATCTCACTGAAGTAATCGCAACAGTCAAATTGAATGCGCTGCAAAATGGTCAGTGCTTGTCTTTACTTGTTCTCATTAAGACATCAATGGCAAAGGCTAATGTTGACCTGCAAGGAAATCCGAGTGCTTTCTATTTTTAACGGCCGTGTTTGCCACACGGCTGTTCGGTCATCGTCAGAGCTGACAGGAAGTGGGCCGGTTAGAACCGCCAGCGAGCACAGATGTTAGACCAAACAAGAAGCCCGTAGCCTTAGCTAACCCGATCATCACTCCGAGCAAAAGGGCTGTGTGACAACTAAGAATGTGCTCTGCAGGTTGATGCGATCTCCTCAGGTCTGCCGCCTCTGCTGTACCACCACTTAGGGCTAACCCCCAGCCGCCTTCCTACCATTTCATCACCGTTATGTCAAGGCCAGAAACTCGTCTCAGAGGCACCGGCGAGTTCAAAACATTCGGACTGTCAGCAGGCGTGGCATTGAGGGCCAGCCGCGATGCAGCCTGCTTGGCCAAAGGCTATTGGTTAGCACTGGTGCTCTCACCTGGACACCGTTTCTGAAGATCATCGCAGAGAACAAGCATCAAGGCAGTGGGGCTCAAGGTTAGGTTTTAGGACACTGCCTACCAGTTGAAGGTCCTTTCAACATTTGAGAAGTTGGGTGTATCACCACATCTTAATCATGGTAACGGAGATACCATCCACCCACCAGGAGCTGACACTGTGGCCATGGTACACAGCTCAGTCATTAAATTACAGCAGCCTTGACTTGCTCTCTCTGGGACTGTCCCAAGGAGACTCTTGAGTAATTGGAGAGGTGCAATCAATGGCTCAAGGGCATGGAAATGCACTACTTCGCTCAGTGTACTGTAATTAATTCATTTGTCAAATAATGATTTAAAGGTTTTTACTATTTAAATATACTACCCAGCATTAAATACATACATATATTTACTCAACAACACAGTTGTACAGTAGAGGTTTTATCTATGGAAACTTATAAAGTTCTGTGCTTTCATTGGCACATTTAGATCACATTGACTATTACAAATTTTTGCTTACTGATATATATATTTTTTTACAATATTGCCGGAGACACCTGTGCGAGCATGAAAACCCACAAACACAGCCGAGGGTCTGAACCAAACTGGCAGGGCTGGGTTTTTCTGGCCACCAGGCCACTATCTTCCAAGAACCTTTCTTTAGTGAATTTGTTTTTCTGTTTTTAATAGATTGCATGGTTATAAGAGTGATCCAGCTCGGAACCACTTATCCCGAAGCCTACTTGGCACCGGGCACAATGCAGGGGCATAACCTGAACAGGGTCCCAGGCCATCATGACTCACATGCACACACTGCAGGGAATTCAGAGGCAGCACTCTTCTTAAGTGACACACAGAGAACATGCAAATTCCTCACACACAGACACAGGATGGAGGATTTGAACCCCCATCCCTGGAGGTGTGAGACAACAGTTACCCAATGAGCGGCCGTGCCACCCAATGGCTGTGATATGTGTTGCGTAAACACATATGTGTTGCCTATAATAATTCAAAAGCCTAAAAAACATATATTCACAGTTTAGTTGGTGTGAGTTGCAACCCTTTCAGTGTGAGCAGATCATGTGCTGCGTTGGTGTTAAATATATCTCTCAGATAAACTGAGACATCTGACAGACAGGCATCGAAATCTTTAATAACTCATTTCATATGTATTAGTGAGCGGTTTGGCATCATTTCTTTCAAAGTGAGGATTCAGTGTAAGGTTTTAATTGTATGATAGCATTTATTTTATTTTTACTTTACCTTGATAAGAAATTTTACTTGGGAAGCCCCTACATTCCCTTCCTACAGAAGGCGATGTTGGCATCTTTATCACTTTGAATCAAATCATTGTTGAAACCATTAATTGAAACAAATCATCTTGCATCTCCTATTTGTCTAATTTAGGTTTATTAAGGTTTTTTAGAATAGGTGTGCATATCTGTCAGAACTGATCATTTATATTTCTGTACTTCAGGCTGTTTATTAAATAAGTTAATTTCGTTTTACCACTCTGTTTTACCAGAGTCAAGCAGCTCTGATATTATATTCTTGCGAACCACTGGTTTGACGTATAATATTAATTTGATTTCATGTACATTACAACGATACAACACATATGACACATACGTGTTTGATATTAATGTGGTAAAATATGTAATTAATGTTCATATGTGCATTAACATATATAAATATTCATAGCTATCAGGTTGCCTTGCTTTTCTCAAAGCATTTATATTTAAAGTACTTCTTGGAAGCTTTCTGTGTTGAATTATTTCCTCTTAAACTCACTCCATGGTCAAGGCTGGGGTAGCTAATCGTGCATCAGTATAATAAGTGTGACAATAACAGTGACCCGGGTGTCCAAGTCGAACTTTAGCACCACTGGGATGTAGACAAAGAGGAGCGCTCTATGCTCAGTGAGGAGACTGAGCCACTCTTCCCCAAGAGAAGGTTCTGCGATTGAATGACTGAGTCATTCCTGTTTTCTTTTCGGTAGAAAGAGCAAAGGAGCCCTCTCACCAACGTAAAAGCCAAACTAATTTTGTCATTTGCAAAGTCTAATATCACATGTTATTCTACCCATTCCGCTTTTCTGTCTGTTATATAACCTTTAAATGTAATATGCTGTCTTACACCTTACTTATAACACACAGACCTGCCACGAGCGATGCCACATTGGCAAATCCCTCAAGCCCAACTTGTCCCCAGAAATCCTGACATCAGTGCCAGAACATCATTAATAATCACTGTCGGCACAGTTAAACTGACTTCTGTGCTCGTAGGCGTTAAGTAGGTTAGGCAGGGTTTGGGTTAGGGAGTTAGCAGGGTGAGAAGGATAAAACCTCACCTTTTTTTGGCCTTTCATCTTCAGGAAGAACCCGCTTCAGAACACAAAATGGAAGCTGGAACTCCTTCCAGTGCAATATTATGTGATGGTAAATTATTACTGTTCTAAGTTGAATCAGAGCCAACCACATCTGGTGGGTATCAAAAGGAAGGACTCCGCCTGGGCATAGCAGATTCTGCTCTCAAAATCCCCATGATGAACAATGCACCTTCGCAATGTTCCTGCCCTTCTTGCGTGTCTCTCCATCATAGCGCTCTGTTCTGCCAGTGATTCACACCGGCACAGCTGTCAGTCACCCAGCTGTCAAACCAGATGTCGCCATCGCAAACCTCCTTAACGTGTGCAAATCAGAACTTTTACTCGTCTGCCCCTTAACATGTGGAAACCTTTGTCACGACCCCTCGCAGGTACTAAAGTACCAATTAGTCTGTGAGAGAGAACTCCCACCATAACTTAGCTTAAAAGACCTGTCTGTTTTTCTGACATTTATGTGACAGAGCCAGAAGCATTCTGACAGCTATAGACCCGGCGAGAACAGAGGTTTTATTTGGCATGAAAATGCCTCCTGACTTCCTGAATTATTGTTCTCTGTTGTTCTAAACGATTCATTGTTGAGTCTGAAGTGGTTTACCTGTGGTTTGCTGTTTTCTTGTGTGGTGTTTGCTAGATATGTCTTATCTAATTCCTATAAATGTGGTGTAAATGCGTATTTTCCTATTTAAAATCTCTTTTATTTATCCAGGCTGCTGTGTTTTTTCATTCAGGGCACACTGGGCACATCATTGTGATTCTGCCCTGAAAGTCCAGCTTCTTGTTTACATTCCGGGATCTTCAGTATATCTCAGAAATGCTTGTGGGACACAGAAAACCCCGCACCGCACCCCTCCCTGACCAGGCTCTTCTCTAGGTGGTTTTGGTTCTGCTCGCATCCTTGCAGGAGCTCTGTGGGCTTTTTGGAGGCAGCCATATGTGCGTCTTCATACCGCTTTCAATGACATGATGCTGAAAAGCTATTCTGCTTTGAAATAACAAATTACTGGGCCAAATGACTGCACGATCATGCAATCTTTTCCATTTTAACTTTTCCATTTCCACTTTGTTCTTTGTTTTGCTGATATCATTTCACTGGCTGATCAAAGTTTAATTTAGCCTCTGGTATTACTTCAGATGCTATTGATCAAAAATCCCTTATGAATTTTAAACATTAATAAAATACAACATTACATGACCATATTAGGTCTGAAGTATGCCTCGGTGATGAACTAATGCAATGAATGCCCCCCCCCTCAAAAAAAAAGTTTTTAAAAAAGCAAAAAAAGTAACTGAAACCATACATTTTTAAACCTATGGCTATATGGGCTTCACCTCACCTCCACCACAAAACAAAGTGGTCAGCGAACATGTAAGAAGCTGTCTACTGTAAAATATTGACTGGGTACCTTAGTTGATCCCTATGTTTCCTCTCATTTAAAAGATTAACTGCAGGCTTAATGAGTTCCTTATGGGCGAAATGTCAGAAATGAAGACAGGAGGGTACTGCTGCATTTTCGAGCCCACTGGCATGTATTCTTCGGCCAGTGACGTCAGAGGCAGTAGACGGCAGAATGCAGCTGATGGGCTGATATCGGCCGAGTTCTGAACATGACAGCCTCGTTTCATCCGGCAACCCACACAAGCCTGAAGGAAACAGCACGGGACTGGATTAATGCAGGGCGACCCACCAGCTTCCCAAAGCCACCTGTGGATGACAGCCTTCCGTGGGTGCAGGATTCGGAAGCAGTCTTCGTGGAATAGAGGTGTCCTGGAGTTGCCCGTGTGATAAGCGATCCTCCCGCAGTTTAGTGTCTCGGAAGTTTACAGCTCAGGATTATGGGAAACTGCAGGTTTCGTCTTTGCGCTGACTGTTGTTTCTCATGGTTTTATATATACAGTATATACACACACAGGATATCCCTTACAGACAAATACTGAGTATGTGTGTGTGTGTGCGTGTGTCTTTTGAGGCAATTTGCTGGACATTGTACCATAATAAATAGGGATCAGTATTTATCCCAGAAGGCCTTGTTGCAGCAGGAGATGTGTCAGGCGTCTCAGCGTTCCCATTCTTATTTACCCCAACACAAACGTACTCCACCCCAGGGATCTCCCTGTGCCCCTAACGAGTCCCTGGTCCTGTGCAGGTGCTCGTTAATCTGCAGTAGCATGCAGGGGTGTGAAGGGGCAGCTCGGTGCTCTCACTGTACCCCGAGATGGGCTATCCAGTGGCATGCTGTAATTAATCTCGTGGGAACTGCTGTTGGATCTTCTCGTCCTCGGCTGGCTGTCCTCCACCCCCAGCAGACCTGGGCTGCAGTGCTCTGTTAGAAAGCAGATAAGATCTAAATTATAAACGAGAGTCTCCGTGTTATACATCAAGTTTAGGCAGTTCTCTCAAAAAAAGTTTCACAAATGTGGAACCTGGGATTAAGGTTTGTTTCTTGCAAACAAAGGAGAAAAGTGTTTTGATTTATACAGACGAGTGGGGCAACTTGGCTAGGGAAAGTGTAAAAGTCACCATAACGGCGTGAGATCATGCTCGGCACCCCAGCAGAATTTTATCATTCAGGCACATTATCTAACAAAAGCATGCCCTTACTGTTCTCATTCACTGTTCTGTGGGAACCAGCATGCAGGAGGGGGACATACAAAGGAGTAGCGTTTATTAAGGGATTAAAGTATTTAGGGTCACGATCACATCAGACCGATTTGAATAAGGCAGCAGTCAGAGCCATCAGACATGCGACGTGAGGCTTGTCTGCTAACGTGCATAATGAACCAGATCAAATGGCCTGACAGGTGTGGAAGCCATTAGCCTGGCCACTACTGCAGAGGTAAAAGGCTTCACGTCCAGCACCTTTGCACAAATGGGATGATTGATTACAGGTTTCCGGATCTTTCCTGCTTCTCCCAGATCGCATCTTTCAGTCATGAGCTGTTTGCTCTTGTGGCGAGGCAACCGCTGAAAGGGCTGAATTAGCCTCCATTAGGGGAAGGCCTCAGTGCCAGCCCTGTTGTGTTCGGCTGCGGCGCCAGGCGTCAGCCGCTATTTCGCATAGCCGCTCAACTTGTTTCCACGACGGCTTGCCAGATGGCTTCCGGAGCTTAGAGATATAAAACGTTTGTCTTGTTTTGATGCATTATGAGGTTAATTGAATATGTCAAATTCTGAAGTGGGGCACCTGCAGAGAAAAAGACAGATCGGCCCTAATTAATTAGGATTTTGGAAGCCGACAGCATCTCAGTGTCCTTCAAACTGAGACAAGACGAAGCGGGGGTGATGTAGCTAAAGAAACAGTTAGCACCCTGAAATCCTATTTTCATTCATTGCTGTTGAATTATTAATATATCCATCCATCCATCCATCCATCCATCTTCCAATCAGGTTCATGGGGTACAATTATTATACGCAATCACTAACTAATTTCAGTTTCAAAGTCCTATACCATTAAATTCTTACTCACGTGCATCCTTCATTTCGGGGGTTCCCAATGCTATGGAATGCTGGGGGTTGGGGGGGGGGGTTCATTTCTGAAAATAGACTCTTCTCAAGCCACACCTTATTCTATGACCCATAACTTTTAAAATCTGGTCCGCCGGTTGATCTGAACTACTCTATCTATGCCGGATCATTTACTTTTGTACCGTGATGGAAATAAAGTTCAAACAGGTAGTGATAGTTAAGGTCAAGGGTTTGACCAGTACACACGGGTCAGTGGGAAAAACAAACACCTGCCTGCTAGTGGTCTCTCCATAATTCTGTCAGGACCTCAGCATTTACATGACTGGTCAAATGACACTCCTATCACTACCTTCCCTGTCCTGAAGAAGGTCTTTAAACCATCAACAGGCCATGCCGGGGCAGTCTATAGCATAGACAAGTGGTGCATGACTGAAAATGATTGGTTCTTGGTGGATATTTAAAAATCCAGTTCTAAAAAGTGGAGAGAACTGAAAGTCACTTTAAATATTACTATCAGTTAAGAAATGTAGTAAAAATAGCAGTTGCAAGAAGCCAGCCGTGATATGTCACTGTACTTTATTACTTTATTTCTTTTATAACATTATCCCTGTTATAACAGTTACCCAGTACAAAATCTGCTGGATTAATGGAGGAGCAGTTTTCCAATTGATAAATATATGCCTCTAATGGACTGTGTGGGGGGGTGAATCGTGCACAATCACACCAGTGCATCGTTTACAGACGGAGTGCGCTTTGAATGTTTACCATTTAGCATTGTGAGGGCATGAGTGGTATGAGAGCCTCATTATCTGAAAGGTGGTGGGGATCTGTGTCACTGGCTGATCAATAAAAGCCGTCACCTCCGGAACGGCCCTCACCTCTGACCCCTAGACCCGTCCCAGATGACTGTTGGCCAGGGAACAGGACTTGATGAACTGCCAGAAACGGAGCTGCACAGGAAAAGAAAAAAA
>JAODKM010000035.1:12206941-12220940 GCA_026780845.1 Petrocephalus sullivani | reverse complement strand
AGGGCTATGGCTAGCTTTTCACTACCAGTCTGTTGTCAGGGCTATGGCTAGCTTTTCACTACCAGTCTGTTGTCAGGGCTAAGGCTAGCTCCTCAGCACTAACAGTCTGTTGTCTGGACTAAGCCTGGCTCCTCAGTGTCGTCAGTCTGTCGTTGGCATAAAGTCCAGATCCTCACAGCTGTCAGTCTGTCGTCAGCATTGAGGCTAGATGCTGACTGTTGGCAAGCTGTCATAAAGGCCGAGGCTAGTTCCATACTGCTGCCAGTCGATCATCGGGACTAAAGCTGGCTCCTCTTCACCGTCACTGCATAATCTAACGCTAACTCAACAGCTCAACGCTCTTTAGGTTGGCTTCTATGTCTGCAAGATGAGAATTCAGATTGTAATTCCATGGTTTGGCCAAGGCAACAGTTCGTCCCCACGGAGGGAGAGAGCAGAGCAGCGCAGGCTTTAATTTCCCAGGAGGCCTCTGTGCTTAATGCTGCCTCCACCAATCTTGCTTGACTCCTTCGCCCACCGACAAGCCCAGCAGCACAAGCTCAGTCAGGCCAAGCTGGCAAGCCGGCTGGTAGAGAAGCTGCGTGGACAGAAAAACGGGGCAGACATAAAACACATAATGCCGGTGCCCCCCCAGGAATCATCCATCCATCCATCTCTCATAACCACTTATACAGTACTGGGTCATGGTGAGCCTGGAGCCCGTCCCAGGAAGCACAGAGCAGGAGAGGCCCCAGACGGGATGCCAGTCCATCTTTGGGCACAGGCTCGCACACATTATGGGCAATTTAGAGACACCAATTTGCTTAACCACATGTTTTTGGACTGTGGGAGGAAACCCACGCGAACATGCTAACGTCACATAGCCCCAGAGCCAAGTGAGGGAATCAAACCACCAGCAGTAGACGTGAGGCTAAAATGCTACCCACTGAGCCACCATGCTGCCCATAGCCAGCATTTAGCTAGGCCAATTTTATATTGCTGTTATTGTCCAATGCCCAGCGTCATTAGCTTTCATATGCTATTTTATTTATATTTCATGTGTTTCTGCTCCATCTCAATGCCCTCGTCAATTAACGCCCTATGCAGTGACGTGAATCGATGTACATTAAAGCAACGCCTGCGGTAACACCTAGCCAAGGGACCGAGGAGCCCACAAATTAACAAAAGCCCGAGGCGCGCTCCCAGACAATTTTCAAGCATTAATTAAACATGGCAGCATCCGTTTGTGTTGTCATCAATATACTCTACACATCATATGGTATAGACGATTTCACTTGTGTCGGTAGTATTCGCCATTTATCATGGCGTCCTCGATACCAATTTTGTTGATTTTCAGGTCGCGGCAAATGATAAAGACTTCCTGAACATTCAAATGCAGTCAGATGCAGGGAGCACGTTCGCTAACGAAGCAGAGGGGAGGATCGTCATACCCACATCCGGTCAGCTTCGCAGTTTCCTGAAGCTGGCTGAGGCCGTTCCAGTTCCCAAGGGTATAGAGCATAGTCTTACACAGCTGTTTTACAACAGACTCTATATCCAAATAATTAGTTAAATCAATTAAGACTCGACCAAGAAATAAACCAACATCCATTGCTGGCAACCCTCCATGAACCCTTTTTCAATATGAGTCTCATACTTTGTAAAGTTCTTCCCATTACTAGGGAAGGAAATCATGTGCCAAGCACCCTGGGTATACGTCTAAAAACTTAAAAAAATAAAATATGTACTGGGGTGATGCTCAGAGGGTGGTTGTTGGTTTGATTCCCAGTTTGGCTCTGTGAATGTAAGGATTTTTGGATGAACTATTCCCTCTGTTTACATCAGTTCCCTCCCGTTCCCTTTTGAAATCCAAATATGGTTATTAAAGTGGACTGATGTCTCTAAATGTATCTGTGTGGGCCTGGTTATGGACCGGCTCCCGCCGACGACAGCGGGCGTGCGTCTCACACCCTGTACTTCTCCCAATATCCTCGCTATCCTGCATTGAATTAACACTTCTGGGGAAAGTATAATGTAAAGATTTATTATTAATTGGCTGTTTGTTTTTGCAAATTTCCTGAGCTGGGAAAAAAAATGCTGATAATTATTACGCATCTGTAGCCATTTGTAAGTGAATAGCGATGAATAGCTAATGGCGTCTGGTGTTTAAGCACAGATATTATTAGCCCTTTATGCCTTACAGCTGATCTGCATCACGTGACTGTGCGTTTCCATTACAGCCCATTTCTCTGACTTAATTTTCTCAATTACCACTTAAGTTTCTGTACTCTGCATACCTACGTTTTTTTTTTTCCCCTAAGAAAGGCACTTTATCATTTAAAAAGGCAAAACGTCAAAATTAAGACTGTAATTGAGAGGAAAGGCTGGAGTTCACCCTCGCGTTCACTTTACCCCGGAGCTGTTGAGTTTGAGATTCTCGGTCACATATTAATTGGACCTTTGTTAAAGCCTGACAGCCATTTTTTTTACTTTTGATTAAGTTTTAAAATTCCGCAATTAGTCTGTTCTGTTGGTTTATTAGGGTCTTGGTTGAAATGCGGCCAAATCAAATTTGGAATTGAACGTCACTTTATGGGAATTTAAAACATTCTTTGCAATTTGCCTCCCTTGCTTCACTAGTCTGGGCTGTTTTGAGGTGGTCTGCTGTAATCTCTCTCATGCTTTATATATTTAAAAACTGTATCCATTCGTCGCAGAAATTTATGGAGCTCAGACGTTTACTTTTCAGATTCCCCCTTTTTACACCAATCTGTTCAATCAAACTTGCTTTTTTCTTTTTTGAACATGATCCCCACCGACCACCTCCTGTAGGTCAGAAACACGAGCATCTGTGTGGCCTGACCTAGCTTCAGGTCCTACCATCATGGGTTCTCAGATGGACAAGCCCAAGTTATCTAGCATTAAACAAACAGTAATGAAATTATTAATTATTATTATTATTAATCATATAGCAACAGGTCTCCCAAGTTCTCTTTCAGTTGCACCATTTTTATTTTGTACTTTATGTAGAATTCCTTGTTCTACCTCGTGAAAAAGTTTGTGCCAGTTCCCTCACACTAGAATTTCCAGCTCTTCGGAAAACTGGACTTCCCCCTGGGTGACTTTCCAATGTGTTGTACCATTTGAATGCAGTATGCATCACCTAAGGCTGCATCAAACACTTCCTGCTAAGAGAACCTCCCTTCCAGTGAGAGTAAGTCAGGAGCGGATTCCTCACCATCCCCGAAACGTGGACATCTCTGTAAGGTGCCCTTGTCAGCACGGTCATGGAGAAGGGAGGTTTTGTTCCCTGTGAGGACCAAGCCTTATGACACGCCCGACAGAGGCTTCCTCCTAGCTTGCGTCCCTGAGCACCTCGTCTTCCCCAGTCCCACATCCCCCGCATCAAGGCGTGCAGCTGCTCTTTCTGCGTCTGGCCAGCTGGGGGCGCATCTCTCCGACTACTGCGCAACATTCTATTATATTACAGCCCACAGCCAGCTACATCTTCACAGTAGATGGACGGCTTGCTTTTGCACCGTTTGTTTAATTCTTAAGAGACTAAAAAGCTAATTGCCAGCTTTATTAATAAATGGGAGAGCAACATTGCTGAATGGGGTCATCCATATTTTGCCCATCTGCAGTGCCCAATTTCAGTGTTCTACTGACAAATAAAATATACACATGAATACATTAGCACAGAATCTCGGCCTCCAGTACAGGAGTACAACGGTGCATTGTCCACATATCACACACACTCTCTGTCAATATGTAGCGCACGTATAGCATAGCACACCCTCGGTTTATATATAATGCAGTCTCCCTCCACATTTGCAGTAGCAGCACTGCTTGACAGGGCCTGTTCTTGTCAATATGACGGCTGGCCCCTCGAAGCCGGTTCCACCTTAAGCCGCTGCCTGTCAGCGACTGCTCCAGTATCCCCCGACCACCCACCCCCCCTGCATTTAATACAAGCTGCTGCACTTCGGAAAACAGTGTCCATGGCCACTAACAGGAACGATAGTATCTTCAAGCAACCAAAAGTGGCCTGAAAGCTCTGTAAACTTAAGCCTGCCTCTGCGGCAGGTTTGTACTCGATTTTTTTTAAAAGGGTGTTTATTTTCCTGAAAAATAGGTTTTCCATTGATTATGATTCTTAAACCATTAGGCGTGAGAAGTCTAAACATAACCATATATGTTCTGGAATTCTTAACTAGATGCTAAATTTTTTATCTCCATAAGCCTTAAGATCGTCATTATTACATGATTGTTTAAAACACATTGCAAGCTCAACATATCTTGCAGAGAGAAGACTAGAAAGAATCAGAAATAGAAATTAATTGCAAAACCATCGCAAATCATGGGAAATTAAGTATCCCGCCATACTGTCATTAAAACGATTACTATAAATTTAATAACATGGAGACAGTTCTTGGTTTAAACAAAATTTGAAGTCAACATAGTCAAAATGTGCAAATAATGATGCAAATGAAATGATTTCCTGCAGGCACCTGGGGCTTACATCACTACATCATTCCGAATGATCAGTATTGTGTTCAGGCAAGAGAATGATCAGGTGGTTGGGCACCATCAGTCCCAATCAAATTAAGATGGAATGGTGTCATTGTTGGAGGAGCACTTGAGGGGCTGGGGGGCAATTTTGTGACAATAATTATTTCCGTCTCCCCGATCTCTCTCCTCTTTGATGTCACATCTATTACTCGCCCTTTAATGAATGTTTCATTCCTTCCATACCATCACGGTTTATTTCTGAGGAATCAATACAGGGGAAGCAAAGGGTCTTCTGGCAGCTCGTCACCAGGAACTTCATCACGTCTCTCTACTTCCTCCATACTATCGACGTCCACTTCCACCTGCAGATCTATCACAGGGGGCATCCCAGCTGGTCCCAGCGCCATCGCTTCTGATGGTTCGCACCTTAGGTACTCCTCTTCTGGGAGAGAAATTTGCATCAGAGTCGAATGCCTCCTGAGCGCTTGTCTTCGGCGCTGTCAGAATCAGCCATGAAATCTCTCGGAGGAGAATTAAGCGAGTCATCTTCGGCCGTGGAAGTGCGAGCTCGTGCCGGAGAGGGTCGTTTTCTCTGTTGCTAAGTGAGGTTAGCGGTCACGGTTGTCAGGGAACCACAGGGTGCATGCCGCCTCTCTCGTTCCGCCTGGGCCTCGGTGGAGGCGTGGGAGGGTGCGCATTACATGGCCCAGATTGCTTATCTACCGACTGGGGATACTGACCTGCTTTCTGTCAGCTTAAACCACCTGTGTCAAAGCTCTACCCTACAGAACTGGTAACAGTAACACTTTGAATAAAGACATGTGCATACGGCCTTCCTAACTTCTCTGTAAGCTACAGCATGCCCCTTTGAATGCTTATGCCTAGCTCACGAAGGGCCTGACACAGAGGTCTATTTTGCGGTCTGCAGGATTTGGCGTATGCTATTGATGCATCTTAGACTCTCATGTTGCTCAGACACTCATGAGGCATCTTAGACTGTTTATGAATGTATGATGATATATGAAGGTGTTAGAGGTTGCTGTCTATCTAATGGGTTAATGTTAGAACCTGATCTACCAAGAATATTGTGAATGTGGAAGAACATTTGAGGCATGAGTCAGGTGGCCATCCAGGGTATTTTGTTTACTGGTGTCTCATTGGTCTTTGGCATATCTTGAGTCCCTCTGTGCCAGAAATGTTACCCTGCAGACCTCAGCCCCCCCCTAACATTTATACAGACACAGAAAGGGGGACTTATGTAAATCACCCTCTGAACTCCCTTGCTCAAGTGCTTCTGTGTTTTTAAATATGCATTTGAAAATATGAAGTTGTTTATAAAGAACTCATACATAGGAGACAAATGGCGGTCTGAGAAGCTGGTGGCCAGCTGACCATGGCCCAAAGAGGCTTTTCCATTTCTTTATCATCAAACGAGAATTTTTGCCTCCCCTGTGGAGGACATGTATTGAAGTTAAATTCCATTATTACTCACTCAAAACAAAATACATCTGCTTTCCTTTCATTTATGAGGAACATGGCTCCAAATTTGACTTTGTGTAAAAAAAAAAAGGGAACATGAACTCACGAAGGCCCCCGCCGTCCAGGTAATTGGACGGCCGAGGAGTGTGCACTGTTTACCAGGGGAGTGATCCGCGTTTCATTAGGCTGCTGTTAAGGGAGACCAACGCCACGCCATCAAAGAAGCTGCCAGAACATATGATGGGGGGAGCCGAGGACCCGCGTTCCTGAGAAGATGAAAGAGTGGGGTTTGCGGCGAGCCTTTAGAGACTACCTTCAGTGCTCCCGTCTTGTCCTGTCAATTACTAAGGAACAGGCTGCAGCGCTGAGCCAACACCGGGAAAAAGCTTGTGTTGTGTCCAGCAGGATTCCATACAAAAAGGCCAGGACACTGAGAAGCACTGCGTGTTTATATATTTAGTTTTCAAATTTGTAGTTAATATTCCGCTGCACAGTTGTCAGCAGACAGCACTGTCGCCTCACACCTGCAGGGTTTAGGGTTTGAGTCTTGCCTTCTCTCTGTGTGTCCTTCCTCTGCAGTGTGGGTTGCTTTATACTCTAGTTTTCTCCCAAAGTCCCAAATTACATTTTGTGAATTGGTTTGGTGAACTGCTTTCTCTGTTTGCCCTTTGCCTGACCAGCATCCTGTCCAGGGTGTCCCCCGCCTTGTGTCATGTGCCTAAACAGCATCCTGTCCAGGGTGTCCCCCGCCCTGTGCTCTGGGATGGACTGGAATCCTGTCCAGGGTGTCCCCCGCCTTGTGTCATGTGCCTAAACAGCATCCTGTCCAGGGTGTCCCCCACCCTGTGCTCTGGGATGGACTGGAATCCTGTCCAGGGTGTCCCCTTCCTTCTGTCATGTGCCTAAACAGGATCCTGTCCAGGGAGTGGCCTGCCTTGTGCCCAGTGACAGACCGACATCCTGTCCAGGGTGTCCCCTGCCTTCTGTCATGTGCCTAAACAGCATCCTGTCCAGGGTGTCCCTCGCCCTATGCCCAGCGTTTCCTGGGATAGGCTCCAAGTTCACCCCAGTCCTCTACTGATAAGCAGTTGAAGATGGATGGCAGGTTTTTTTATACTAATTGCCACCACTGGATCCATTGAAAGTGAACTGTGAGTAAAAGCTGAGAGATTTACAGTGATGTCAAGAAGAAAGTACCCTTCTTCAATTCACTGTCCAATTCTACATATCAGGGCATAAATAACAATCGTCTGACTCTCAACACATCTAAAATAAGATAAATCGAGACCAGATAACAGACAGCACATAACAGATTTCACTGTCATTATTTATTCAACAGAAAGTAAGCCAAAATGCAAAAGCCTTGTGGGAAGGGTTATTAAACCATTTCCATACACTTTGAAATATATCATTCTGCAGTGAGAAGGCTTATTTACAAATGGACAGTTGACAGTTGCTTGTCTTCCCAGAAATGTTTGTCCTAGCAAATTGGACCCAAGGTCAGACTGTGCAATGCTTAGAGAAACGGCAGAGAACAGAGGAGCTGCATCTGGGGATCTACGGGCCTCTCTGACATGTTCTTAACAAGTTAATGACTCAAAATAAGAAAAGGACTGAGTATGTGGTGCTAATGATTCAGCTGGTTTCCATGGGACAGAGGACGGCGACGCTCAGAATGAAAGCGGGAGCCCCCCCGAAGACGGGTGCGTGAAGATGCAAGAGCAGAGCAGATCAGAGCAACGCCACGCGTGATGCCAGCAGCAGGTGGCCATTAGACAGACAGGGACTGCTCTGCTGCTGCATATCTCCTGCGCACAAGGAAATAACTCACACATGGTCGCATCGGCCACCCCCCCGTTCCCCTCCCCCCTCCCATCAGGGCCCAGGTGGATTCACATGTTGCATTTACATCTGAATCCAACTCTCCGCGTCGTAAGAAATGCGTCTATGTTTGCCAGTTTACGTCAATGTGATGAAAAGTGTCCCAAACAACAGTGAACATGGAGGGATTTTTTTCCATATTTTTTTTATTGGGTTCACGAAACCCCCGGAAAGGGTCCTGCTGGATGTAATTAGGCCGCTAAACAGAGGAATCTGCAGCAGCGTGTTTATGAATCTCGCATAATAATATAATAACCCTTCTCGTCCTGAAACATGTTTTGACAGACAGGGCGAGCTGAAGATGCATAATTTCCCAGCGCGGAACATCTGACAGCTGTTCGCCGGCGTGCCGAGGACACACTTAGCCAGGTAATTTAGCCGCGCGCCGCCGCTCGGGGCTGGAGGAAGTTCTCCACGAGCAGATGCTGCACGGCTGTCAGTCCTGCGCCCGGGTTTGACGCATTAAAGGAGGCGATGCGCCTCTGCCATGCTTGGCTCCACGAGTTGCCCCCATCCACCCTTTTGGGGGGGAGGGGGTCGTGCAGGATGCCCATCCCGCTGCGTTGATATTTATTTACCACTGGCTGTACAAGACGGCACAGCCTTCCAGAACAAAAATAAAATGATGGATTAGCGGATAGCGGGTCCTGAATTAATGAGAAAAAAAACACATAGAGATTCTGAATAAACATTTGTACATGGTTATTTTTGCTTAAATACTGGCCTGTGTACATATTTATTTTATATCTGCCATCATAAACTGCCCCGGTTTGTATACAATATGTTGCATCCAACCACACACACACATTCACCAGTAGTACGTAAACACAATATCGCAAGGCTCCCCACGCCAAATTCCAAAACATGAACTATTCATCGTGTGTTTATAAGCATATTATTATTATTAATATTCATATTCTAGGAGCATTCAAATTGGTAATAATTTAACAATGGCTACAGCCCACCTGTCATGTTCGTTCTTCAGAATACTGAGAGGTTTTGTTTGTTTTCCAGCAGTTCGACATAGAAATCTAGTAAGAAAAAAAAATGTGCATTTTGAATTGCACATAGTCCCAGTTCATTATGCCGCTACAAAACATCGATCTGTAGGGTATGAGAACAGGTGGCGAGGAGCTGAGTGTATGTGTTTCTGGGGACCCTCCTGAAAGCTGTTCCCCCCCCCAATCAAGCTCTTAATTAATTCAGCCTGATTGTCACACCTGTCAACAGGTACAGGCAGCTGGCCCTTTAAGACAAGTGTCAAGGGTGTGATAAATCAGTCATAAGAGAAAAAAAATCAATGCGAAACAGCAGGATGGGATTGAAAACACTGTACATTGTAACACTGCTACCTCTGGCTTTGGAATCCTGGTTGGAATCCTGCCTCCTCGCTACTTGTAGGGGGGTCTGTATCATCCCCTCATGCTGTGCAGGCTGCCTTCATGTACTTGGGATTCCTCCTGAAGTTCAAAAATGCACAGTTAGGTGAAGTAGCATCCATGACTTCTCCAGTGTGTGTGTCTGTGCTCTGGGACGGACTGGCCCCCGTGACTCTATGCTGGATAAGCAGGCAAGGAAAATGGGTGAATGCATGGTAAGCATTTACCTACCAATAATGATGCTACATATGGTTTCTCCCAAATATAAAATGAAATTACAATGCATCAGCTGTAGAGACTGCCTAGTAAAGTAAACACAGAGGCATGTTGGTCATCGCTAATGGCCTCACCAGGTGGTACTGCAGGGCGCTGAGAGGAGAAGAGGCCTCAGCCCCTGCTGCACTGTCATACTAAGGACATGACGAGGCTGGCTGGACACAGTCCTGTTTAATCTGTCCCCTCATTCAATGCAGGCTTCAAAGGGCCACACCAAATGTCTTCTTCTGCTTCAGGTAAAACAAAAAAAAAGGGATTTTTAATTGCTTTTAAATAAATGATATGCTTGATTGCGAGCTAGTTGTCCCAAGTTAGTAGTCCTGTCACTAGGCACCTTGCATTTTTCCAAAGGGCTGCAATACTCTAGTGAAGGCCAAAGCTACCAGCTACTCTTCTGTGATGAATACTAAAGCTAGCAGCTACTCCTCAGTAATGAATGCTAAAGCTAGCAGCTACTCCTCAGTAATGAATGCTAAAGCTAGCGGCTACCCTGCTATAATGAATGCTAAAGCTAGCGGCTACCCTGCTGTAATGAATGCTAAAGCTGGTAGCCACACTACTGTAACAAATGCTACAGCTAGGGGCCATACTGTCGTAATGAATGCTAAAGCTAGCGGCCACACTGCTGTAATGAATGCTATGGCTAGCAGCTGCATGTTATCCCTCTGTGCTGGCAAGCTAATGGCAGGGCGCCCGGGGCCCGCCATGTCTGCTGCTCTTTGCAGATTTGGACACTATTCCTCCCCCGCACCACCTCGTCGACCCCTTGGAGCATTAGCCTGTCACCGTTCTCCGTCGTCCATTCCCCCCTTCTGCTGTGACGGGCCTCAGCCCAGTCCGCCCCTCACCGGCTTCCCCGCTGCTGACAGGGAGGGAAGCCACGTATTTTTAGAGCAGGGGCACGACTGACGCCAGCGGACTGTCCTATCTGTTTGGCAGGGCCCTATGGTTGTTTGCTCTGGGATTTTTACAGCCATTTTCTCACTTTCCTTCTCCCCCATGCAATTCCCCTAGAATTAGTCCTTTTCCAGACTGGGCTGCCCGGCTTCGGAAGGCTCTATTTACAACAATTTTACTCTGGGCCATCTTTTCCTGCCTGAGCGAGCAGCCGCGAGTGAAACCGTTTTGACTATGGCTTTCAAGTGTGGAATTATTCATAGTAAAATCAGACTGGCAAAACACTATATTTTACACAAAAATGCTTTCAAACCCGATAAAGGCTATCAGTGCATTTTAGGGTCCTGTTTGTGACACACTGAAATAGTTTTAGAAACAGTGACCCCTACTGAAACATGTAGGAAGGACAAATCGTTGAAGTGTTCAGTCTTATGCTATGGTACAGTATATGAGATATGTTTTCATTTATAAAAAAGGCCATCAAAAGCACACACAAAAGCTGTGTTGAATATTAAGGATTGCTGTAAATAAATATTTCCCACTGTCTGTGGTCTTGCCAGGCGGTTGCATCATACCCTCTCTACTGTAATGTTTCTTGAGGTAGAAATATTATGCTCAATATTTCAGGTATGTGCCATGATTTCGTTTGTTCCCTCCACTGGAAAAAAATTTAATATTTTCTTTGAACATCCCTAACATTTCTCCAGATTAAAGTATTTATGGTGTATGTTCATAAAAAAATAAATCTCTACATAAGCCATGAATAAAGGATGTTATAGAATTAAAACGTCTGTAAAAGTGTCAAGCATAAATAGAGTTTAAGAGATTAAACTAAGAGATTAACCATGTTTTTAAAGGATGCACTGTTTAAAAGTTAAACTCCTAGCTTTTGCACTCTCTAATACTCCAATGAATCCCGTCACTGAATAGGCACAAGCATGACCATCCCTGCTGCCCCCCAGTGTCCATGTTTGGCATAATTCCAAAACCACTGGACATACCTATTGTAATTTCATGCACACTTGAAGCACATGGCATCAACATGGATTCTTAGCTTTACACGCAGTGATATGAAATAGTGAAGAAGCCAATCTTGTGGTTTAAATGGAAAGGGCGAGCTTTATGCACATGGATGTATTTACATATCCCTGAACTCACTGGCACAGAGAGTGCTCTTATTTACTGTCCAAAGAATATGCATGATAACAAATTCATGGCAAAGGCGTCTGAATCTGGTAATATATTCGCTGTGGTTTCCAAGTATCCTGTTCCGTGACCAAGTGTTTGGCTGTCTCCTCTCCTTTTAAATAAAGCCAGATAAGATTCACTGATGCACGGAGAAGTCTGAAGTAACTGGAGCTGCCGCAATGTTTCCCTTTATAAGTCCTCATCTAGCTGTTAGGTCTCGGCGGCAGGCGGTAGTCCCAGCGGAGGACGCAGAGGAGTCCCCCTCTCTACGTACTGCTGTCTCTTTAATCAAATGTGCACCGAACCGTTTTCGCCAGTCTGCTGCAAATCCAATTATGAAAATAAAAGTTATTTCAGGAAATCCAGGGACCACTGAAACTAAATGAACGAGAGGAAGCAACAGTGAGACCGTTTCATGAGAAAGGTGTGTTTTGGAATTCTCTGAGTTAGGATTAAGGTTATGGTTTTAACGATTATTATTATTATACATTTTTGCTGGTAGAAAATGGAAGGAGTTTTTGAAGAGTAGCCATGGAGGACATGACATCTTCTGGTGTTCAGGTGGTCACACCTGGGTAGAGTTTCTGTTAAAACTCAAGACTTTTCAGAGGCAGACAGGCAAACTGAGGGAAGGAGATGGAGATGAAGTGATAAGAAAGAAAGAGAGGAGGGGTATGAACTGAGGAGGAAGTAAGGAGAGAGACAGAGAGAGACAGACAGAGGACCATGGTGGTGAGCACTGAGCAGGAAGTCAGGAGAGAAACAGACAGAGGACCACACTGTAAATCTCTGAGGAGGAAGTGAGGAGAGAGACAGAGAGAGACAGAGTACCACGCTACGAAACACTGAGGAGGAACTGAGGAGTGAGAAAGAAAGACAAAGGACCACACTGCTAAGCTCTGAGGAGGAAGTGAAGGGAGAGACAGAGGACCACGCTGGTAAGTACGGAGGAGGAAGTGAGGAGAGAGACAGAGGACCACGCTGCTATGCTCTGAAGAGGAAGTGAGGGGAGAGACAGAGAGAGACAGAAGACCATGTTGATAAACACTAACGAGGAAGAGAGGAGACAGAAAGAGAGAGACAGAGAGAGACATAGGACCATGCTGGTAAGGACTGAGAAGGAAGTGAGGAGAGAGACAGAGGACCACATAGGTAGGACTGAGGAGTTAGTGAGGAGAGAGACAGAGGACCATGCTGGTAAGGACTGAGGAGGAAGTGAGGAGAGAGACAGAGAGAGACAGAGGACCACGCTGGTAAGGACTGAGGAGAAAGTGAGGAGAGAGAGAGAGACAGAGGACCACACTGATAAGGACTGAGGAGGAAGTGAGGAGAGAGACAGAGGGAGACAGGACCATGCTGGTAAGGACTGAGGAGGAAGTGAGGAGAGAGACAGAAAGAGACAGGACCACGCTGGTAAGGACTGAGGAGGAAGTGAGGAGAGAGACAGAGAGAGACAGAGGACCATATAGTGAGGACTGGGGAGGAAGTGAGGAGAGAGACAGAGAGAGACAGGACCACATAGTAAGGACTGAGAAGGAAATGAGGAGAGAGACAGAGAGAAACAGGACCACGCTGGTAAGAACTGAGGAGGAAGTGAGGAGAGAGACAGAGAGAGACAGAGGACCACGCTGGTAAGGACTGAGGAGGAAGTGAGGAGAGAGACAGAGGACCACATACTTAGGACTGAGGAGGAAGTGAGGAGAGAGACAGAGGACCATGCTGGTAAGGACTGAGGAGGAAGTGAGGAGAGAGACAGAGAGAGACAGATGACCACATAGTTAGGACTGAGAAAGTGAGGAGAGAGACAGAGAACCACGCTGGTAAGGACTGAGGAGGAAGTGAGGAGAGAGACAGAGAGAGACAGAGGACCACATAGTTAGGACTGAGGAGAAAGTGAGGAGAGAGACAGAGGACCACATACTTAGGACTGAGGAGGAAGTGAGGAGAGAGACAGAGAGAGACAGATGACCACATAATTAGGACTGAGGAGAAAGTGAGGAGAGAGACAGAGAGAGACAGAGGACCACACTGGTAAGGACTGAGGAGGAAGTGAGGAGAGAGACAGAGAGAGACAGAGGACCACATACTTAGGACTGAGGAGAAAGTGAGGGGAGAGACAGAGAGAGACAGAGGACCACATAGTTAGGACTGAGGAGAAAGTGAGGAGAGAGACAGAGGACCACGCTGGTAAGGACTGAGGAGGAAGTGAGGAGAGAGACAGAGAGAGACAGAGGACTACATACTTAGGACTGAGGAGAAAGTGAGGAGAGAGACAGAGAGAGACAGAGGACCACATAGTTAGGACTGAGGAGAAAGTGAGGAGAGAGACAGAGAGAGACAGAGGACCACGCTGGTAAGGACTGAGGAGGAAGTGAGGAGAGAGACAGAGAGAGACAGAGGACCACATA
>JAODKM010000035.1:12195712-12206841 GCA_026780845.1 Petrocephalus sullivani | reverse complement strand
GAGAGAGACAGAGGACCACATACTTAGGACTGAGGAGGAAGTGAGGAGAGAGACAGAGAGAGACAGATGACCACATAGTTAGGACTGAGGAGAAAGTGGGGAGAGAGACAGAGAGAGACAGAGGACCACGCTGGGAAGGACTGAGGAGGAAGTGAGGAGAGAGACAGAGAGAGACAGAGGACCACATAGTTAGGACTGAGGTGTAAGTGAGGAGAGAGACAGAGGACCACATAGTTAGGACTGAGGAGAAAGTGAGGAGAGAGACAGAGAGAGACAAAGGACCACGCTGGTAAGGACTGAGGAGGAAGTGAGGAGAGAGACAGAGAGAGACAGAGGACCACGCTGGTAAGGACTGAGGAGGAAGTGAGGAGAGAGACAGAGGACCACATAGTTAGGACTGAGGAGGAAGTGAGAAGAGAGACAGAGAGAGGCAGGACCACACAGTAACGACTGAGGAGAAAGTGAGGAGAGAGACAGAGAGAGACAGGACCACATAGTTAGGACTGAGGAGGTAGGGAGGAGAGAGACAGAGAGAGACGGAGGACCACGCTGGTAAGGACTGAGGAGGAAGTGAGGAGAGAGACAGAGAGAGACAGGACCACATAGTTAGGACTGAGGAGGAAGTGAGGAGAGAGACAGAGAGAGACAGAGGACCACATAGTTAAGACTGAGGAGGAAGTGAGGAGAGAGACAGAGAGAGACTGGACCACATAGTAAGGGCTGAGGAGGAAGTGAGGAGAGAGACAGAGAGAGACAAAGGACCACACTGGTAAGGACTGAGGAGGAAGTTAGGAGAGAGACAGAGGACCACATAGTAAGGGCTGAGGAGGAAGTGAGGAGAGAGACAGAGAAGAGACTGAAAGGTTTTTGCTTGAAATAGAAGGAATTGTGTTATGTTCAAAAAAAGGATAAAAAAATAAAAACCTGAAAATGACATTCCCTTTTCCCCTTGCTCTCACGCTGAGGTATTTTCTCCCGCTTATTTGTATTGTTATTAGATGATTTGTTTGACATTTTGTTCAGTTGGGGACCTACTCAGGTGCACAAAATGGGGCCAATTTTGCAGCATTAACCCTGTAAACATTTAAAAACTGCTCCCTGTTATTTGGAGTGCTGATCACCTGATCTGCTGGTCACAGAGGGCGCACCGCTTCCAAAGTCTCTCTCCCAGCGCCCTGCCATCCCCCTACTGGTCAGCAGGCTTCTCTCAGTGTTATTTTGATTCCTCAAATAACAAATACCAATTGGAGGTCTGGTGTCGGAAAGACAATCGATTGGAAAATGAATCGTGAAAATCTACGATGTTGTAGTAGTTGGAATGAAATACAAATACGTTTAGCCGTATACAAATACATCATTAGAGGTTGACAGCTGAGCAGACGACCTGCAGGAGTACTGCAGCAGAGTGTTATGAGTTCATGGTTTTTTATGTCTAACTGTAGTTTCAGGCTCAGTCTGCATAACAAAAACAAATACATCTACATGATTAATATTTATTCTCAATGGGAAATTGTTCAGTCGAATTCATTGCAGTCATATTTTCATCTATACGTAATTCTCGTTATATTCGCCTACTTAGCTTCTGTTTTTCAAAGCTGTTGCTGGGAGGTGCATTACCTTTTCCTGGAACTGTTAGCCATTACCTTGCAAAGTTAATTCGCGTGCAAAACGACAAAAGTTTGATTTATTGTGGAACAAAATTGTTTAAGGTGAACATGAACTGTACCCACCATAAGGGCCTTATCTCTCAATGAACCACAGAGCTGAGAAGGGCTGTTTTCCTTCTCTATGGGTGATAGAAGATGAGCCAAAATTATGTCAGGGTCAGCAATAAATTACTACTATTTTCCAATTTTATTCCTCATGTTCTAGCCCAGAGCCTGATTCATATACTTGCTTGTGAATTATAAGACCCGGTTTTGGATTTTTTTAAGGATGGGTTGTGATAAATGGGCTAAGACATTGAGTATGAACACATTTATCAAATTCCTCAACAAAAAAAAGAATGCTCCCTCCGCGAAGAGTCTGAGCCATAAGAAGGTCTTTGTGTTTCATCCTCACTGGAGGACGGCATGGCACCAATGCATAGCCAAGGTCAGCCGGCCCCACCTTACGCAAGGGTCACGCCCCATAGCATCTGTCACACCTTCACATGATGAACCGCTCAGTGGCCCTAAGGATGGTGACCTACTTTGGTGTGTCTTCTTTGTGTTCACCATGATCTACCAGGATTCCGCTTCATTTTCAGGAAGCTGCTCCTAACCAACTGGAATCGCTTCCAGGGAGCCCCCTGCCTTACCCCCCCTGTGCTTCCTGGGACAGGCTCCAGACTCTCCACAACCCTGTACTGCAGAGGGGTTAGAAGACAGATGGACAGATGGATGCTTCTGACCAAATTAAATCCCATAACTTCATCCTGGAGCCAGCATCTTCTCTCTGCCTATGGTCACGCACAAGATATGGAATTATATCCCAAGACGTACAGAAGACCCATCATAGGGCACCAGTTCTCCAGGTTGACTAGATTGAAACTTCCAGCTGTAAATCATAAGCCATGCTTTCAAAGTGACAGGTCCTGCGTCAAAGTAGCTTTCCAGGACTGGTCTCCTGCTCCACGTTTATCTAGATCCGGAATCATCGTGCAATCATTCCTTTCATCCTGCTCCTTTTTTCCAGCTGTTCCTTTCAAAGAGGTGATTCAGAGCACTTGTCTTCCTTTTTTCCCCACTCTATCTATGCTCCAGATGGCCTTTTTCGGTTTTGAATAAGAGCCTGATTTGGACGCAAGTGTGTATTTGTGTTTGCAGTAAGTCTGCGAACTAGCTGGGCGCAATGCGTCTCCATGACAACCAAGAGATACAGTGCATAATATATGTGAACTCATCAGAGCGCACAACTGGGAGAAGGAGATACAGTCAGGATGCTCATGGGTGAGCTGAACTTGCTCAGTGCTGCTCGGCACATTGTGGACTTACATGTATGGGAGCGCTGTACCAGGGGCAGGGGATCAGGTCCTCAAAGCTCAGGCTACATCTCTGTGGATTTTCATTCTAAGTCGGCTTCCTTAAAGCCACTTTTGGGATAGCATTGGTGGCTTCATCAGTCGGCAAATTTGAATGGCTTAATGTCTGAATATTTGTAGTTTCTGTGGGTGGCTCGCCCATTGCATGACTGTGTGAGTGTTTGCTCTGTGATGGACTGGCATCCTTCTAGGGTGTCTGCTGCCTTGTGCCCAGTTTTTTTTTTTTTTTATGGGATAGACTCCAGGCTCACAGTGGCCCTCTTGGTTAGAAAATGAGTCATAGTAATACTCAAAAAGGCAGGGCGTAAATGGGTGAAATTGCTTCGTCCCCCAAACACCATGTGAACAGTGGGCAACACACCTGGATGTGCGACTGGAATGAAAATGACCAGCATAGCACAACTACAGTGACCCACTAGGGGAGGATCGCCCTCAGACAGTCCCTGGCTGAGCCGGGATAACTCGAGAAGGAGGGTAGATGGAAATAGGGAAAAGGTTGAGTGTGGAGTGCCAAGGCCATAATCTGCAAAAGCTCCACAACAGCCTAATGTGGAGAAGAAATGCAGAATGCAAAGGAAACTGGCTATTTACGCAGCTTCCTCAACTCCCGGGTGTCCATCCATCTTTCAACTTCTCATTCAGTAAAAGATCACAGGGTGGCTTGGAACCTATCCTAGGCAGAATAGGGCATAAGGCAAGGGACACCCTGGACAAGATACCAGAGACCACCATGGAGCATTCTTTTAGATTACAGGTCTTCAAGCAAAGGCCTGTGGAGATAATGTATAAATGTATAAGGACAGCACAGCCTTCCACCGGTGCAACATGATTCTCAGCGTTGCATTATGGGGGATTTTGTGAGGTGTCGTCTTGAAGGAAGAATCAATATTTTCGCCTCGCATGAATTCTTTAGAAATCTGCATGGGTTTCCATGACAACCCTGTCCTTACTGCCCTCGGTGCTTGTGCTTGACTCTTCAGGATGTGTGTTTAAACTGGAGTGGGTTCAAGCTGTCTAGCGCTGTCCCTTCCAGCTCCTCACCTTCCTGAATGAAGTCACTCCCAAAAATATTGGGTGTTTTTGGTGATTTCTGCTAGTTGGTCCTTTTGAACCTACCATAGAAAGTCTCTTGCAGACTGCCTACGTCTAGTGTGTGTTAGCTGTTAAGAACACAGTGTCCTTTATGGGTAATTTGAGGCAAACATTTGCTGCCATTATTCAACACACTTTTGCACCGTTTTCACCTCCAAACAGGCGAACATACTGATAGTTTGTCAGCGTGCTCGTGAATAACCTCATTTTTTTTACCTTGAATGTGGGGTAGTGCTATCCTATCCAAGCCTCTCCAAGAGTTTAACCTGTTGTGGCTGGCTGAGGTAAACAAATTATGCAAGAAGCAGTAACAAAGCGCAGTATCAATCATATGTGGATGCTTTCAGACATAGAACAGTGATGCTCGTCTTGAGGGGAAGGGACAGCTCATCGTAATGCTGAAATTTAATGAATTTATTGATTCTCTCCCATAATTAAACCGAAGGCTGGATCAGATATCGCTGTGTAAATTTCAGGCACACAAAAACCAAATGGGGGCCCTGTTTCTGGTCCAAATGTTCTCTGACGTTAATCAGCTGAAATCTTATTCTGTCAAAATTCGTCCTCCAGTGTGTAACACACAGTGGCATCTATGCGTGTTTGCATATTTATTATTTACGCACGTTTGTTTAGCGTGTAATTGACGTGTAATATTTACATGCATGTTGGATAATTGAACAGATTGCATTGGCGCACGACTGGCCGTGGATTTCTACTGGATGTTGTAGAAGCAATTGTCACGGTCCCCATGGATCTTTCTCTGCTGTCAGTGTCAGAACCTGTGAGGTTTTTAGTCCCAAGTTCCCTCTAATTGAACTAATCTCAACCAAAGCATCAGTCTATCTGAGGATTTAAATCTGAGTCTGTTGACATGCAGTGTCATGCAAGAGCTTTGGAGAAATTCCCTCAAACATAAATTCATCGGGGAAAATTCATCGGGGAAAATAGCAGGAGCTTAAGTTCCCATCTCTTTATTTGTTCAGATTACTGTCCTTGGGCAAGATTTTGTAAGATTTGTAATACAGACAGTAGACACAAGTTTAATAGTTTGAAACCTAGTGGCTGTTACATTTTTTATTGTATAAGTTGGGATTTACTTCCTGACAATGTATTTTTAGTAGTTGAACTTCTCATTCTGGAGGTATTTGAATTTTGTAGCCTAATATGGCCCGGTAACCTTAAGCAGCCCTACCTGCATGTGTCTGAGTGTGGTGTTCGGTGTGGGACCTGTCCGACTTTTCGGCTTTCGGAGAAGAAGAGCGCATTATTAATTAGCACAGCTCTGGTCTGCATTCACACCACTTTGGTCTCCGCGAGCCTGCAATCTATCGCTGGAGGCACAGAAGAAGGGGCCCACTTAGAGAAATGTAGCATGTTTTCATGGCGAGCACCTGCACAAACACAGAGCGAACATGCAAACCACCACAAACACAGCGATAAGATTGGAACCCGCTACCTAGGAGACCAGGCTGCCCAGTGAGCCACCCTGATTATTGTTAAATACTATAAACACGCGTGAAGGTGTCTCTCTATATGCCACTATATCTTTGCTCTTCACAGCATCTGCAGCCTAGCCAGTGTAATCCTTCCCTCTCCAGTTCACCTTGACCCCGTGACCTCGCTCCACCGCACCACATAACCTGGGTGGCGTCTGTCAACCTCCACCGACGGCGAAGACGCCTGCGCGTCTTACGGGAAAAGATCAAAGGGAGATGTTTAGACAGAGCGTTCCACTCCTCATTTTCCTCTAAGATCCGAGGCTCTCTCGTCACCGTCCCATAAGCGGATTTACTCCCGATAATTCCAAACATGCTGTCAACAAGTCATAATTTGCATACGTTTATTTTTTAATAAATGACTTCAAAGGAACAAAGCGTCAGGCTAAGGTGTGTAATTTGCTGGAGCCTGGAATTACGTGGCCCAATCACCTGCACCCCGCTGGAGCATCACACGCCTCCTCCCTCCCACAGCCTTCTCAGGTAGCGTCTCCTCTACTGGGAACCGGAAGAGCTGGATGGAGTGAGGCCTGCTGGAGGGAACCAGGAGCATCATCTCTCAATGTTACCTGAACCCCACGAAAAGGTTAGGAGGACCTGAAAATGGGGTTACGTCAATCTAAAATGAGATTTTGCAAAAAAAACAGGAATTAGACCGCAGCGGCCCGGAAATGAGATTATATCTGACTGGAAATTAGATTAGATCAAACCAAAAACAAGATTGCATCAAACTGGAAAAGAGATTGCACCGATCTGAAAACAAGACTGGAAATGGAAGAGCCAACAGGAAATGGGATTATAAAAATCTGAAATTATAGTATATCACACTGGAAATTAACTATAGGCCAGGACAAAGAGAGGACTGGGTTATGTTATAACAAATGAATCAATGTACAGAATAGATAGAACTATAGACAGAACTATAGGTTAGAATTGACAGAAAATGTTGAAAATATGTTAAACCAGAATAGAATTAAAAAACTGATTACTGATAGAAAATGGTCTGACAGCTCACGGACCCTTGTATTGAGATACAGAAGATACATATTCCTTCGTCGTGTAGCATTTTTCTCTGTGGTGCTTCATAAGTGTTAGAAATCTCTGGCCAGACTGGTATAACCTGGCTCTCAGTGCAGTGTCTGTTACTGTGAATGAGTCAGCTAGCACACTGTGAAAGGGCTGCCAACGAATCGCTCGCTCTCGTGTGATCTCTGCTCGGATCTGGCCCACGGATCCTTCCATCGCCGTGGTGATTAGAACCCGCAGTGGAACGAGGAGGTTATTCATCTGCTCGACTCTTCAGAAGAACACAATCTCGATTCAAGTGTTCAAGTTTGGAAGGATTTCAATGGTTTAGACAATTGGTTGTTCATTGACTTATGTCTTAATAAGCATTGTAATGAGATTCATTACCCAGAGTTAGATTTTATACACAACAAAAGATGTTTACGTAGTTATTCAGTATTCCATCCATCAAGTTAAAATTGTGATCTTTATTGATTGATTAATAATAATAATGTATAATAATTATTATTATATAATAATTAAAATAATATCATTGCAGAGTTATATAATATTACATAGCAATTAAGTAAACATTGACGTGTTATTTTGACCTATGTTGGTTCGTGAGCACCCTCTACTGGTTCCTAAAGCCACTCCTTACTTATTTTGACTAGCTGTGTTGGGTCATGCTAAAGCTGGTGTTGAGTGTGAAATAGCTGCTCAATTTTTGCATACAGCAATTCCCCCAAGTGTTTTTTTTATGTATATTAAGGTTGTTTGACTGCAAAAAATGCTGTTTCCACAGCCTGTGTAGATGGCCAGGTTGGGTCATCCAGCTGAATGCTAAGGGGTCATTCAGAGAGAAGACATTTGGTGGTCATTTATGGAAGCTGCATGACACATACATACTTTAGGCGGCGGTGAGGGAATGTGGCAGTCCCAGGCGGGGGGCAGCTCCAGGCATTGTTCTGGAGGAGACCTGGTCCTAATGCAGGTCCTTTGCTAGCAGAGGTAGCTGGATTCCCCAAGGTCTGGTCACCATAGCCAGGAAAAGTCATCAAGGTGCAGCCATGAGGGTTACTCTGGCCATAACTGTAATTGCTAGCTCAGCCTTCCAACATGAGAGACAGGTCACTCTCCATGGTCCTGAACCGCCAGGTCTGAGAGCTGGGGAGCCTGGAGGCCCTCTGTGGTCTTGGGAGGTAAGGCGCCTTTCTCTGGAGCCGGAGAGCCGGGTGAGGAGGTGGGCTGGTAGTAATGCTCCACTGCCGTCTCATTCCTGCGATGTACCACGCGATTGAGGAAGGTTTTATTTGACAGACCTATGTATAGACCTTTTCACAAACCTATACAAGCTGCAATATCTGATGCCCTCCTATGAACAGATAATGCATCATCCAGAATAAAACATCACGTAAACCTACATCGACGAGACAGGAGCAATATTAGCAAGCCTCACACCTGATATAAAACGGGCTCGCGGTGCGTTTTACACAAATGCAAATGTATGGGGGCGTTACGCTCGTACGCTGTAAGCTATAATCAGTACAGATGTAAAACAAGAACCCTGGGATAAAAGTGACCCCAATTAAACATCGATAACTCCTATATGAGGGAAAAGAAATCATTAGGAAAATAAGGGCTTTTAGCTTTAACACTGAACATCTTCACATCCTTATTTTACTGTCAGAAGTGACAATATACAGCAATTGAAGTGCAAATTACACACCCCTCGTTGTTTTTCCTTTTAGACCAAAGTGACCAACAAATTCCATCCGGCCTTTTATCAGTTTTCATGCTCCCTTATTCTGCATCACAGGCGCGCAACCCTGCCTGTGGTATTATATATATTTTTATGATTATATTAAAATGTCCCGTGCTTCATTAAAATAGGCAGCATCCTGCGTCACTTACGTGGCCAACATTAATCAGTGCTCCTGAGACTGTTATATATCCGCGAAGGGCTGCATGGACGCCGGAGATGCTGGAGGTGGCCGTGTGTAATAAAGCAGAGGAAATTAGCTACCGTAGATGTTACATTTTGCTTATCTGATCGGGAGAGCTGAATCCTCGGATCCCCCATGTGACAGTGTCACAGAGTAACACAAAAAGCCATAATATACGGAAGAGGCGCTAATCTAAGCACAAATCACAGAGTTTCCGACCACAATAATGGCGCCACATTATTGCTGCTATTATTGAGAGAAAGTGCATAAAAACTCCATTATGAAGTTACAAATGTGCTTCACAAAGATAGATTATGGAATTCTACTGAGAGACACGCTTTTAATATTAATGTCCGTGGTTATATGTCCGAGAGTGGCCGGCGACTGTCCATCTCGACTTCGTGTGTAGGGGCCCTCTTGTGAGAATTAATTACAGTGAAGGGTTAAGAAGTCCTCTAAATCCATACAACTGGAATTGGTATTATTTTTCTGAGTAGATAGATAGATACATAGATAGATAGATACATAGATAGATAGACAGATAGATAGAAATACAAATTGCTTGTATTTATCTCTTGTATGTCATTTTTATGTAACACTGTTGCTAAGTCAGTGGCATGCAGGCCTGTATGGCTGCATTTTATGAGGGTATGTGCACTTACTGCTCGTTTTACCCACCGCAGGTAGACTGTCAGGAATGTTGACTCCAGGCAGTGGCAGAATTTTGTCAGAACATGAGATCTGGGACCATGGCTCAGCGTGAGCTTAGTTTACATGTTTGTCAAGTGATCCGGAGAAGCGTCTCCTTTCAGCTGCTCTCCGAGTCCCACCGGTGTGCTGCCTACACAGAGTTGTCACGCTAAGCTGCCCGAAAATACACTTCAGCACATTTCAGCTGGAGCCCATGTTTGAGAAGCAAGAGCAAGGCTAATTGTTGGTGGTGTTGGACTAATCAGGAATATTTATATTATAGGACAGTACAGAAGCCTTCTTTCTGAAAATCGTCCTCCGCTGGTTCTGATGTTCTGTGCATGCCCTTCGATATACACCCTGCTTCCGGGGCTTCCTGGGACAGCTTCCAAGGTCACCGTCACTCTGCACTGGATAAGTGTTTATGGAAGATGGATGGATGGATGGATACCAGTGAATTAGGTTTTCAGTCAGAGCTCATTCGGAGACTCTTATCTGAGGTAAGAGAATGAATGGAGAGCGCCCTGAACATCTCTTCATGGGAACGCGCCACTCTGAGTACCTCTAGATTGATGCGGTTCTGTGGAATTATTTCAAAAAGCAGGCCTTTCAGGGCTTAGGCGGGGCTGGTTTTATGATAACTGAAATTATAACTTGCGGTATGCAAGTGTTACAGCTATTTATTACAATTATTGCTTATCCAAGCAATTATACAAAAGAGCAGAAAAGGTAGCCGATTACACCCCTGCTTTGTACTATGGAAATGGAAATGTGCTGTTCTGACCCCTTTAACCTACTGGAAATAAGCAATGAAAATAGGTCTATTCGCTTTAAAAAAAAAAAGTATTTTTTCTTGGTGATATCTGACTGTTCTGTCATTGAAAAGACACAGCCTCGGTGAAAAGCTGCGAGCACGCATGGCTCTTTGCCCAGAGACTGCCTTTAATTCTTTTAAGCTCACTATTTGTCAGGATCGCTGTTTGCATTTCGCCGTTAACACTTGTCTCCTGCAAAACGCTGCACCCTTACTTACACTTACCCTTCGCTGCACTCAGCTGCCCCCTGGCGGTAGAGCTCTGTGCTATGGCGGCACCCAGACGCGTCTCCTCGCCGTATTGTTTCTTAGCGGCGCTGTCGCATGTCTGCAGGACAAAAATGAAATGTTACTGCACTGTCTGCTATAGGGGCGAGTTTTACTGCAGTAATATCTCTACGGGACCGCCTGCTCCACATGTCCCCCCAATGCAAATCCATTTATGCCTTTGCCTATTGCATTTTTCGCGCCACACTAAGAAATAGTTTATAGACTCTGGGCCTTATTAAAACATTGATCTGTACAGATACTTACTCATTATAATCGCACATTAATTCCGCACCTTTACCTAGCTGCCTGTCTTTCCTGTGAGCAAACAGGTCAAGACTGACATCTGAATATCATTAAGGTGATAAGAGATCTCTTATTAAGTCTATTAATTAGGAGCTTATTTTTCAGCCACGTTTACCTCTGCATACATCATTATGCTAATTTTTGAATAATTATTCCTCGTGCGTAATGGGGTTTCCTCCACGATGCATTTAAGTAGGCACGGCTTGTAAACAGAATTTCTGAGATTGTTTCTGGATGAGATTTAAGTTGTGTTAGAGCCCTTTCTCAAATTATAGAGCAGCTTTCCCCTCTAAAACACATTTTTTGTCTAAGTAATACATAAATGTCATTTATTTATGCTGGTGATCAAGAAGGCGCTTGGCGTGAAGGGCCACGATGCTTCGTAAGTGACTTGGAATTCCTTCTTGATGTTTCACCCGTCTCTGTGAATCTCCAGAGAGCAGAAGCCTTCATTATCGGCCCCCCCCCCGCCCCCCCCCCCCCCCCCCCCC
>JAODKM010000035.1:12166002-12191092 GCA_026780845.1 Petrocephalus sullivani | reverse complement strand
TAACACAGTCACAGGGAAAGGCACAGACACACTCCACATTGACATAGGTGAAAAGCGCAGAAACACTCCACATTAACTCAGTCACAGGGAAAGGCACGGACACACTCCACATTAACACAGTAATGAGAAATTTAGAAAACATCTGTAGAAAACATTTTTCTTTGTTGACACACTCTGCTTTAGCAGATATTGGAGCGAGACATAAACATATTGACACACAGGCATACACACCCAAGCATGAAGGTTACACACAACCTGAAACATATAATCAAAGCTCAGCTTGCTAGTTGTATCATTAACGTGCTCAAAGCCAATTCATCCTGCATAATAAATTTTCTTGCACATTAGACTCCACGCAGTAGGGGAGTAAATCCCACACAAGCGTGTGATTAACGCGCTTATGAGCACATTTTGTGACAGTAACCTGAGCCACTCGTGTCCCTTTAGCGGGCAGCTGTTCATCCGCGGTGAAGGGTGCCAAGGCATCGGGGGCCCTAACGCCACTCCCCTTAGCCACTGGCTGTCAGCGGACCTCCATAAATGCAGATATGTTTACGGAAATCCTCTGCGTCACATTATGTGAAAATGTGCATTTTACAGTGACTCATTTACCCTGTGTTTGAAATTAGTTAAATACTCTGTCTGGGGTGGTCTGCTACACCCTGACCCTTACCCTAAGCAGTTACGGAAGACGGAGGGAGAAGAAAAACATTGTATTGGGCTGCATCCTAGAGAGAAGCAGATTTTCAGTGCTGGTCAGCGTTAGTTTTACTGAACACAGTCACTTCTTGTTTGAGCGGTCTGCACATCCTGTTTGAGCAGTCTGCATGTCCTGTTTGAGCAGTCTGCACATCCTGTTTGAGCAGTCTGCATGTCCTGTTTCAGCAGTCTGCACGTCCTGTTTGAGTGGTCTGCACGTCCTGTTTGAGCGGTCTGTACATCCTGTTTGAGTGGCCTGCACATCCTGTTTGAGCAGTCTGCATGTCCCGTTTCAGCATTCTGCACATCCTGTTTGAGCGGTCTGCACGTCCTGTTTGAGCGTTCTGCACATCCTGTTTGAGCGGTCTGCACATCCTGTTTCAGCAGTCTGCATGTTCTGTTTGAGCGGTCTGCATGTCCTGTTTGAGCGGTCTGCACGTCCTGTTTGAGCGGTCTGCACATCCTGTTTCAGCAGTCTGCATGTGCTGTTTTTGGCCATCGTCATGATATTAGCATAAAGGACAGGTTCAGGCGAAAGTGTCTCACCAGACGGTCAAAAGTAGCGAAACAAATGGAGGTATAAATCATAAATGATCTACACACAAGTATAAAAAGTGCTTTTGAAATTAGATCCATAGATTAATAGATTCATTAGTGTGATTAATCCCCCATTCCTAAGCTCATTTTTGTGGCGCTTTGCACAGAGTTTCACGTGGGAACAGAAGCAGAGCCTGACAAACAGCATATCCCTGTAGCAGAAACGCAAATCTCTGCGCCAGAGACTGTGATGACACTGTCTGCGGTGCCTCGCCCAATACGCAGCGGAAACATGGACAGCGGGATGGATGGACGACTGGCTTTGGTGTATCCCTACGGGAATGTGAAATATCAGCGGGAATTCCGATGATGGCGTCAGCTGCTTGTCCTCCTTTTCTGGGGTGATGAATCGGAGATGCTTCAGAATCTAACCGCTGCTTCGGGGGCTTCAGATGGGACACTGTGTGTCGCTGTTTGCCTTTGTGATCCGTTCATGGCTCTAGGGCAATGAGACACACACAGGCTATTTTGGGAAGAGAGAGGTTCTCGCCCATCTGCATGACTCCTGCCTACACAGTGTTGCAAAGACCCCACACTAATGAAAGACAATTACAAACATTTCGCATAATTGCAGGGCAATTTGATACATTATGCTATTTTCATCAAAACAGATTAAACCCATTAAACTATGTGTTCATCTGTAATCTCTTTAATGTACCTAATTAATTTAACCTGAACATTTGGACAACAGGTTGGACATTTAATCTTTTCACAATTTCACAAAGCCAGCCAGGTTTTTGCCATCTGCTTTGCGTAGCAGGTGGTGTTAAGTGTCCCTAAAGCTGTTTTCAAGGGGTGGTTGACTTTGGTAGAGGTGGTTCGTGAGAATTGACATGGCTTGGGGGATGCTTTGAGAAAAGGTCCGTACTTATAGTATTTTCAAATATTTGCTGTTCCGGTGTTTTGAAATCTTGGTGGTAATATTCGTCGGCAGGGGAGGGGGGTTCTTTACGATATACTCCTCACCAACTTTTCAAAATACCGCAGTATACCCAACATACCATATTACCTCAACCTTGCCAAAGCCTACCCTGTAGGTGGTAGGGTCTCCATTCTTCAGCCAAAAATCATCACCTACCATCTTATAACCACTGACTGTTTGTTCGTTATCAAGAAAAGCATGTATCTCCTGCTAAAATAAGCCTTAAAGAGTGACCTATTAAATAAACCTGAAACAAAAGAGATAATGAAATTCAGAAGGTGACGCATTCACTAGAGGAGCAAAGACGCTAGCTGTTTCCTCCTGGTTGGTATCTCTCCCTGGATATTAGGTGTCTATGCCCAGGAGGTCACCAGTCTGAATCCCAAGGCTGACAGTGAGATCATGTTGTGGCTAGGCTGTTCCGCAAGACCCTTAAACGTGAAAACTGCTCCGGGGAACTGGAGTTTGTTAATGCCTAACTGGAGTTTGTTAATGCCTAACTGGAGTTTGTTAATGCCTAACTGGAGTTTGTTAATACCTTAATGGAGTTTGTTAATGTATTTACATGTGAAACCAAAATGCAGCTGTCTGACAAAATATTGTGCAAAACAGCCCCACCTTTAGGTTGTTAATGGGAACTTCAGTGAAGCGAAACATTTTCAGCTTTACTAAGCTCATAGACTTCAGTATATTTCTCGTCACTTTTTATAGTGGTTGTTCATGTATAGCTGGAATATGACACATTTTTAACCCCACCCTAGTGCTCTTTGATTGTAACTAACCCCTGTATATACTGTAAATAATGCTTTTAATTGTTTTGTAAATTTTTTCCCCTGCAAAAGGTAAACTTAAGTGCAGTCATGCAAATAAAAGTTTTTTGGTAAATATGAGGATTAGAGTTTACACTCGCCCCAAACAGTGCCTTGACAAAGTATTCATACCCCTTGAACTCTTCCACATTTTGACACGTTACAACCACACATTTAAATGTATTTTATTGGGATTTTATGTGATGGACCAACACAAAATAGCACATAATTGTGAAGCGGAAAGAAAATGATACATATTTTTCAAAATCTTTTTGCAAATAAAACTCTGCAAAGTGTGGCGTGCATTTGTATCGAGGCCCCTGTCCTCTGATACCCCTAAATGAAATTCCAGTGCAACCAATTGCCTTCAGAAGTCACCTAATTCGTAAATATATTCCACCTGTGTGTAATTTATTCTCAGTATAAATACAACTGTTCTGTGAAGGTCTCTGAGGTTTGTTTGAGAACAATAGTGAACGAACAGCATCATCGAGTCCAAGGAAAAAACTAGACAGGTCAAGGATAAAGTTGTGGATAAATTTAAAGCAGGGATAGGTTATAAAAAAAATATCCCAAGCTTTGAACATCACACGGATCACTGTTTAATCCATCATCCGAAAATGGAAAGAGTATGGCACAACTGCAAACCTACCAAGGCATGGCCGTCCACCTAAACTGACAGACCTGGAAGGAGAGCACTGGTCAGAGAAGCTGCCAAGAGGCCCATGGTCACTCTGGAGGAGCTGCAGAGATGCTACTAGTCATGTACTCCACCAATCTGGCCTTTATGGAAGAGCGGCAAGAAGAAAGCCATTGCTGAAAGACAGCCATAAGAAGTGCCGTTTGCAGTTTGCCACAAGCCATGTAGGGGACACGGCAAACACATGGAAGAAGGTGCTCTGGTCAGATGAGGCCAAAGTTGAACTTTTTGGCCTAAATGCAAAGCGCTATGTGTGGCGGAAACGTAACACTGCTCATCACCCTGAGCACACCATCCCCACTGTGAGACATGGTGGTGGCAGCATCATGCTGTCTGGATGCTTTTATTCAGCAGGGGCAGGGAAGCTGGTCAGAGCTGATGGGAAGATGGATGGAGCTAAATACAGGGCAATCCTGGCTGCAAAGGACTTGAGACTGGGGCGTATGTTCACCTTCCAGCAGGACAATGGGCCTTAACATACAGCAAGAGCCGCAATGGAATGGTTTAGATCAAAGAATATTCATGTGTTAGAATGGCCCAGTCAAAGTCCAGACCCCAATCCCATTGAGAATCAGTGGCAAGACTTGAAAATTGCTGTTCACAGACGCTCTCCATCCAATCTGGCTGAGCTTGAGCTATTTTGCAATGAAGAATGGGCAAAATTTCTCTAGATGTGCAAAGCTGGAAGAGACATTCCCCAAAAGACCTGCAGCTGTGATTGCAGCCAAAAGTTTTGACTCAGGGGGGCTGAATACAAATGCATGCCACACTTTTCAGATTTTCATTTGTAAAAAGTTTTAAAATGTATAATTTTCTTTCCACGTCACAATTTTGCACTACTTTGTGTTGGTCCATCACATTACATCCCAATAAAATACATTTAACTTTTTAGTTGTAACGTGACAAAATGTGGAAACGTTCAAGGGGTATGGATATTTTTTCACACACGCTGTGTCCCATTTTGAACCAGTACGGGGTGCGATTTGTCTCATTGGGGCACTTGGGGCACACGATAAGCGTGACATCTGTGACACAAGTGAAGACGTGCTCTCCCACAGACGTGCTCTCCCGTGCTCTCCCACAGACGTGCTCTCCCACAGACATGCTCTCCCATGCTCTCCCACAGACGTGCTCTCCCGTGCTCTCCCACAGACGTGCTCTCCCACAGACGTGCTCTCCCGTGCTCTCCCACAGACGTGCTCTCCTACAGACGTGCTCTCCCGTGCTCTCCCACAGACGTGCTCTCCCACAGACGTGCTCTCCCATGCTCCCCCTCTGGCTTGTGTTGGTGTGTTTGTGCTGTATGAGTAATGGAGCGTGAAACAGATAGCAAAGCAGCAGAGCCTACTCATATTCTGATCAAATCAATCCATCAGTTTTACTTGTATTTTTATAATGACTGTATTTCCAGAAAAATGCTCCTGCTAGAACGTAATTTTAGTCAGCATCTCTTCCTAAGCGGCATCCCGCCGGATTAGTAGTTAAACAGGCTAAATAGGACTACGTTTGATTGAAATGACCAGCCAGTTGAAAATGGTGTAATCAATATTTTTATATTTATACAGTAATATTTATAGCAATGACTAACATATCACCAGGTGAAGTTATACAGAGAGGCTGGGCAGGGGGGTGGCAGGGGGTCAGTCTAAAGTTTGTTTTTCTTTTACTAAAAATTTTGCTCAGCACCTGCCACCAGCCAACAGACTTTACATTAGACCTGTCTTCTAAATATCAGTTCATATTCCAACTCTTTGTCCAATAGCTGGACATCACAGAGCACACACACACACACACACAGTCTCATACATACATGCACACACACACACAGTTTCACACATACATGCACACACACACACACACACACAGTCTCATACATACATGCACACACACACACACACAGTCTCACACATACATGCACACACACACACACACACACAGTCTCTACATACATGCACACACACACACACAGTCTCACACATACATGCACACACACACACAGTCTCATGTACACACACACAGTCTCACACATACATGCACACACACACACACACACACACACACGCAGTCTCATACATACATGCACATGCACACACACACACAGTCTCACACATACATGCACACACACACACTGCCTCATACATACATGCATGCACACACACATACACACTGTCTCACACATACATGCACGCACACACACACACAAACACTGTCTCATACATGCGCGCACACACACACACACACACACACACTGTCTCGTACATACACGCACACACACACACACACATTTTTGTAATTATATCTCTGAGGGGACTCTCTATTAATTTTTATGGGGAAAACTGCAATCCCAACATGACACCCATAACCCCTACCCGGCCCTAATCATAACCATAAGCAGACAAATATGAGACTTTTGGAATTTTTACTTTTTTAATTGCATTCACATATCTTTGTGGGGACCTGGAAAATGGTCTCCACCGCGTCTAAATAACAGGTTCTTATCACATAGTGGGGGACATTTGGTCCCCACAGTGTAACATAAACATAATCCCCAATCTCGTGCATACACACACACGCTCTCATACATACACACACAACTCCTAACCTGGAAAGATTGCTGGAAATATGCCTGATGAATGACCAAATGAAAATAGTTTTTTATTTAATTTACTTTAAAGTTCATGGAATTAGGTGGCATAATGGATTTCCATTATTTTTGGGTTGTACAAATGAAACTCTATATTAGGCTGAGTTAATTCGCGGCTCACTTTCATTTGTCATTCCACAGTCATTATTTTTAGGAAGCATCATTTTTTTTTATTTTACCGCATAAGGCTAGACAATCATTTGCTGTATGGAAAATTTAAAGGACGTAACAGAAAAGATAGCATTTTTCTTCCTGTGGGCCTGTGAAACACACTTATGAGTGAAAGTTATTAATTTGGGGAAGGTAATATTTTTGAATTAAAAGTTTTGGACCAGACATTAAATTTACAAATTTTTTCAAAAAATAACAGTGACACTGTATTTTTTAAAAATGGTCTGTATGCTACTCGGATGGGGCCTCGGCTCATTGGCTAGTGCTGAGGTCTCAGACCTCATGAGTGTTGTGTTCCTTTGTGTGTGTGTGTGTGTGTGTGTGTGTGCGCGCGCAGGTTTTGCTTTACTTGGTCCTCACTAATTCAGACTGTATTTTGTTTGGTTACTTATGGTTAAGTCAGTAACCACATCTTTTCAGGTCCCCATTTTGATAACCTCAGTTTTATAAAAATCTGTGAATGCAATTAAAAAAGTAAAAATGCCAAAAGTCTTATATTTGGGTTGGTTACTTGTGGTTAAGGTTAGGGCTGGGTAGGGGTTAAGGGTGTTGTGACTGAGATTAAGGTCTTTCCCATATAAATGAATGGATGGTCCTCACTAAGATAGGAATAAAAATGTCTGTGTGTTCGGTATATCCCCTGCCTTGTCCATCCTGACTATCCCCAGCCATATTTTGTCCACAGCGTCCACAGTTTTCGCCCAGAGCATCCCTAGGCTTGTTACGTACAGAATATTCCCTGTCTTGTCATATTCAGAATGTCCACTGCAATATTCTGTCCACAGTATCCCCGTCATTGTCTTGTCCATAAGGTCTCCTACAGTTTTTCTTTCAGTGTCCCCTGCCTAGTCCCATCCAGAGTGTCCCCTGCCTATTCCCATCCAGAGTGTCCCCTGCCTATTCCCATCCAGAATGTCCCCTGCCTATTCCCATCCAGAGTGTCCCCTGCCTATTCCCATCCAGAGTGTCCCATGCCTATTCCCATCCAGAATGTCCCCTGCCTAGTCCCATCCAGAGTGTCCCATGCCTATTCCCATCCAGACTGTCCCCTGCCTATTCCCATCCAGAGTGTCCCCTGCCTATTCCCATCCAGAATGTCCCCTGCCTAGTCCCATCCAGAGTGTCCCATGCCTATTCCCATCCAGAATGTCAGGCAGCTAGTCCCATCCTGTGTGTGCCCCCACCCTTGTTCTATTCAGTGACTCTGCATTGTCGTAACTCCGCCTTGGTAAATTGTAACATGGCTACACCAGCGTGACACATTCACTTCTCCTGACACATACTTGCACAGACTATGTCCTGCAATGACCATCACCCGGAGAAACGTGATTTGATTAGAGCTGTGACCCTGTGTTGGACAAGTGCTGTGGAAGACAGATGGATGGCTGAAATAATTAGGTGTTAAAAAGAGACATACATCTAAATTTAACAGCAGTGTACATCTAGCACAGATCATAATCAAGGTTATAGATCATAAGCAGAGAGCGATGCTTCATGATTAAAAAGCTGGGCATTGTGGCCATGGATCTCTGTGTAGCAAGCAGCCTGTTTGTTAGTTTGCTCTGGGAGGAAAATGAATTGCATGTCTGTCGAAATTGGACTCTGACTGCTAGAGGTGAGGAGCCAGTGTCTGCATAGAGATTCCGGTCTTCACAGAGGACAAACTGAGGGAGCCAGCGGGTTTCACAGGGGTTGAAATTCCACCTCTAAACAGGGAAGGAGGGTTTCCAGCAATGTAGCTTAAAATGAAATGCATCCTTTCCTCACACAAACATGTCTCTGGGAGGTAGTAACAAAGATGAGGGGAAAGCTGTACAGATTGTGGTATTTTCCCAAGCTGGTGTGCGAATGCATAATTAACACCCAAAATAGCCCGATTTGCATATATTCTGGAAACAAACAGTACATCAGTGTGTAAAGCTGTGCTGCCCCCTATGGGAATTTAGGTAACACACTTGGCGACGTCTGAACGGCATCATGTGACTCATCCATTCGGAAACCACGTGTGCATTTCGGGGTCGCAGAAATCCTGGAGCCTGTTCCAGGAAACACAGGCCACATATCAGCCAAAGCAGGAAAAAGGTATAATTGCCAACTGACAAATCAAATCTTTATTGACGGAGAATAGGATACCGGGGGGAGATCCCAGGACGAGAGATGATAGGTCATCGCAGGGCACACACGGCGTGCGAGATATCACAGTTCACGCACACAATGCGATGGGTTATTTAGAGACACTAATTCAACTAGGCACATATGCTTTGTAATGGGAGGGAATTTGAGGTGCCCCCGTGAGACTGTCCCTATATAGACAACAAAATAGATATGGAAATAAATGCAATATTACTGCTGGATTTGCAAAATCCACAATAGGCATATATATAGAAGTAAGTAATTACTCATCAAACACAGTGAGATACCTGCCGCTATACCTTCGAGAATCATCTCATATTGGTGAAAAATTACCTCCAGCTAATAAGAGCTATTTTACGGGGGAATGTTTTCTTTAGTAATTACATTGGTTGACACCTCTGTGACCACACAGGGCTCTGCTTCTGTGTCTTCTGCCTGCCATGTTTGGAGTCATGGAATAAAGATACACAGCCAAATTGCATATGAATATTTGTTTCTAAGAGAACGAGCATTCTTCAGTTGAGGATGTCGGAGAAACGCTGCAATGCTCTGTTTTCACCACCGTGAGGCAGTGTTGTGCAACTTCGTTAGAAAGGCAACATTTTGCACTCCAAATGCAGAAATTAAAGGTAAGTCATACTGGAGCTAGGGCATTCATGACAGGAAGCTAATGAGTCGTGCATTATGCAAATCAGGTGTCTGCTTCCGTCCGTTGGGTTAAACTGATGAGCTGCCCACAGCTAGCCCGCCCACCTACTAATCTAGGTGGCACATGGGGAAGGGCAGTGTCTGTGTGCCAGAGGATGGTCCCTACAATTTGTAGTGCATGAAGATTGATATCAGTCGTTGCCTCAGCTTCTACTCATTCATTAAAAGTTATAGTCCATCCATCTATCAGTTCATCTTTCAGCCACCAATTCTCACAGGGCTTCGAGTTAGGGCCTGGAAACTGTCCTGGGATGTATAGCCTGCAAGGTGGAGGTACACCACGGATGGGATGCCAGTCCATCCCGGGACACACAGACACACACCCACGGGACAATAAGCATGTCTTCCAGCTGCAGAAGGAGGCTTGTTTGACACAGGGAGAGCATACACACTCCTCACACCCACAGGATTGGGGTGGGATTGTCATCCCTGGCTGCTGGGGTGTCACGTTGTAGTCAGCCATTGTGTACTTATCTCATCAAACTACATTAATTGGCTTTCAATGACCATTGTCTGGCATCCCGTTCAGTGTGCTGTGCAGCTTTATGCCCTTGAGTGCCTAGGATAGATTCCCTACCAAGTCAGGACGCTGACTATGATAATCGATTCAAATACGGATAAATGGACGCATGACGGTTGTTTTTTTTTAATTATCCACTAGATGGCAGCAGATACTAATATTTAAACAACTCTCCCGCTATTCAAGCATAGCAGTAAATGTATCTACTGTATAGCCGTGAGGAGCACAAATAATTTATGATACATCAGGGGAAATGTAGTATGTAGTAGATACAAAATGAGATGTAAATATTTAATATTGTGGGTCACCAGACACGTATTTAAACAACAAAAAATGTGTATAAAATATGACTCTAGAAAAAAAAAAGAGTGCAAAAATAGAGAGTAACTTCTGCAAAAATAATGTGATAATTTCCCTGGAAGAGGAAGGTAAGAGCAGTGGGTTAAAATGTCCGTCCTGACATTCCCATCAGGTCCTAGCTTCCCTAGCATGCCGCTTTGAAGCCCTGCTCGTAATGGTCCAGGATGTCCTTTGCATGCATTCGCACTGTACTGTGTGTTGACTTTAAAATAGCCGTTGTGTGGCGCGGCAGGGCTCTGCTAAAGCGAGCCGGGGCTCTGTGGCTGTATCCGGAAAGTCGGGGGTTCATTTCCCATGGCTGGTAGAATAATCATATCACCGCTGAGCCCTTGAGCGATGCCGGTAACCTTGAAAACTGCTTGGGGGGCACTGGATGAATGACTGGCCCGGTGTTCTGACCCCGTGCTTTGCTCTCACCAGGATGTGTCTCGCAGGAGAGCAGATGGGGTATGTGAAATACCAGAGAATGTGCTACTTTGAAAGCCTTTACAGTGATGTTCAAGGATTTGTCTAGTGGGAAATGAAGAAGAAAAAAAAAACAAATGTTGTGACTATTTTAGCTGTAGGCTTATTACGTAATACTTTTAAAAACATCAGCTTCCTCCAGGTGCTGATGACATCGTCCTACCCACAATGCACTGCTATGTGCTGCCGGCCCCTCCCCTTTCAGCACCCACCAGGACTGTGATGTATGTGATGAATGTGAAATTGAACACTTCAACTGCCTCATATTTCCAGGGGGCATGGTATCAGGTGTTGGGTATCAGCGATGGATCTGAATTGCAGATAGAGAGGTACTGTGGCTTTCTGGGCAGGCTGCTAACCAGAAACTGGGTGCTGTGGGAACCCCCCCCCCCATTTAGTGTCTGAGAGCAATGGCCAGTGGGGTGTGAAGGTGGCACTCTGGAGCATTGTCCCGACAAGCCGTAGCCGGGCTGTCCTGCGGATCTGCCTGGAAGCCAGGATGGATCAGGCCTGGTCATGGGGCGGGAGGACAGCCGGGCCTCAGGTGTTCCTTCAGAGGGCACCGTGGGAGGGCCGCTGCTTTATCATGGCTCAGTGGAGCATTTGAGTGCCTGGGCAGCAGGGCAGTAAAACAGATAATAAGTGAAAAGTGTGTGTGTAGAAAGAGGGAAAGTATAAGACCTGTGTAAGTCCCTGTAGTCCAGTCAGGTATCAGGCTTATCACATGACCTGCATCCCTGTAGTTTGTTTGGGAAAGATGTATCACATGACCTGCATCCCTGTACTTTGTTTGGGAAAGATGTATCACATGACCTGCATCCCTGTAGTTTGGTCAGGGAAGGTGTATCACACGACTTGTATTTTTTTATAGTTTATTCAGGGGAATATGTATCACAAGACCTGAATCCCTGTAGTTTGTTCAGGAAAGATGTATCACATGACCTGCATCCCTATAGTTTGGTCAGGGAAGATGTATCACATGACTTGTATTTTTTATAGTTTATTCAGGGGAATATGTATCACAAGACCTGGATCCCTGTGGTTTGTTCAGGAAAGATGTATCACATGACCTGCATCCCTATAGTTTGGTCAGGTAAGGTGTATCACATGACCTGTATTTTTATAGTTTGTTCAGGGGATATGTATCACAAGACCTGCATTCCTGTGGTTTGGTCAGGGACGATGTATCATGTGACCTGCATTCCTGTGGTTTGGTCAGGGACGATGTATCATGTGACCTGCATTCCTGTAGTTTGGGCAGGAGAGATGCATCATGTGACCTGCATTGCTGTAGTCTGGTCAGGGAAGATCTCTTGACAATTCCTCCTTTAAGTACTTTAATTTCTCAAAAGGGCAGATATCTACTATTATTTTTTACGATTATGTGGTGTGTGGGAGAGAGTGGCTCACGAGCGAATCGACTAAAGACCAAAATTAAATTAGTAATGAGGGATATTTTATTCTCAGGCTTGATGGAAATTTCCGTGACCCAGTTTAAAATGAAGTTCGTCTGATCTGCTGATTGGCTCAGCCGTTAATTTGAGCCGTTTTGTGTTTGTGCATTTCCTGCTCATTTTACAGCTTCCTTTGCAGTCCAGATCACTTCCTCGATTTAGAAGCTTTACCTCTGATAAAACAGGAAAGGTCAGGTTTGGGGGTAGGAGGTGGGGGGGGCATCACAGCCGGGAGAGTCAGGTGACCTGCATTTTCAGGGAGATTATTTCTATCTGTCCCCTGTTCCCAAAAAAGATTATTCCTTGCTATGCCGCGCCTTGCTCCTGTCTGCAGCCAAACCCGCCACCTGGCTCCCTGCTTTCCCTCTCTTCATTTCATCTGCCAAAATCACTTCTTTATTCTTATGTTTGATTTCTCCAAAATGTTCAGCCCCCTCATGATAAACAACAATTTCCTCTGTCAAATAGTGCTGTTTGCTGTTCTTAGTGAGGGGACTCTCGCAGACGGGCTCCCAGTCCAATCGGCACGCAGCTGTCCGCCAGTGCAGACTTTATGATGCGTGGTCCACCAGGACAGAAAGTCCGTCCTTCAGCCCGTCTCTCTCCCACAATGCTTGTTCCCTTCCAGTGACATTCCGTCTTTCTCTGCTGTTTCTCTGCATCTCTCCTATCTATGCTAAAGCAGTCCTAAATTCTCTTCGGGGAAAAAGAAAAACATTCTTTTTCACCCAGGAAGCTTTGCTTGTGGGTTAGCCCCGCCTCCTTTCTCCGCGGTCACCTGTCAATCATTCCAAATAAAAACAGTATTGACGAGGAGCTTCATCCCGCGCTGGAAGACGCCGTGTGACTGTGACTGTGAATAGCATATGCGTAAAACCCACAAAACCGCATCTAATGTATCTTTACGTTTCTCTACTGGCCCCTCCTGCTCGTCTCGCTGTTTGAGGCGTGTCAGCGCTCGGGGGGCGGGGGGGGGGACCAAGGATTCAGCAGTTCAGAGTCACGGCAAATATCAGTCAAACAGCAGGAGGCGCTCCGAGCTTCCCTGGGAGGGCCTGTAGTGGCCAGAGATATTGATGACAGTCCTGTAACCTTTAAAATTACTTACAAAAAAAAAAAAACTCGACTGGCAGACACCGGGAAGCTTAGGGTAGCTGTGGTTTAGCGAGCTGTGGCACTAAGCTCTGCAGTGCCAGTCGCTAACATGGTTAGTGGTAGCACTACCACGGTCCCAGGGAGTATGCTTTCAGCAGCTGGGAGGTGGGTGGGGGGGGGTAACAGCAGCGCTCCAGTGAGTTTCCAGCTCCTGCTGTGCCTCCTTTCTTCCCCGCACTGTGGATGGGGCTTCTGTCTGTCAGGGCGTTATTCTCAGAGGAAAGCGGCACGCCGTCTCTTCGCTTCGCCACTTCTTCCTTATTAACGTCAACCCCCCCCCCCCAGCGGCCGGAAGCTCACACAAGCAGCGATGCTGCACAGTAGCCTGTAGAGGGCGCCGTACACACCTTCTCCACAGACCTGGGAGGCCTGTTCCCCCTCTGAGCCCAGGCACCCCCCTTCACACCTCTCTGGTCCTTTTTCTCCTCTAGACTGTCTCATTAAGGCTTTAAAAGATGGGATCCTCAGGAGGTGAAGACAGCACAGCAGCCCAAGGTAACCACCTTTAATGCCAGCGACACCAGTTTGATACTGGTTTGGGTTTGGTCACGCCCAGTCCACACAGGTCAGTACTCGGGGAGAGGCTCCTTTTATGCTTTTAAGCTTCTCTCTGCCCTTCACAGCAACATACTTTTTAAGAGTTTATACCAATAGCTTGCAAATTCATCGATTCTTCATTGACACTCAGCTGCTCAGTACCACCCTGTGACATGTGGAAGGTGGGGCATGGTTGACTCCGCCCCATTTTGACGCATCACTTCACAAATGAAGTTCACGCCGGCAGCTGGAGATTGGCTCTCAGCCGACAGCCTAACGGGCTGCAGGAGGCGAAGGAATTTCACTGATGGGAGTTCCTCTCGCGTCAAGTGCATTTGAGACTGACACCGAGGTGGGAGCTATGGGGTTTGCTGTCCACACGGCACAAGCTGCTCTAAAGCTGGTGGCAACACAGCAGTTACTGCTGCCCTGGGCGGACCTTCATCTGAGGAGGGGCGTGTGTATATGCCGACCGCCGGCCTGCTCCCCGCTTTCCTGACACCAGCAGCCCAGAAGCAGTTTGGAGGGAGCATCAAGGCCAGGCCTAGAAGAGGACTAAAACTCCAGTGGTAGCCAATCACATGTAAACTCTGCCATGACTCTCCCCATGAATTAATTACAGAGTGAATATATTTCCTGAAGTAGGCCAGAGCGGTAATGCTTGATTGTGGTAAGTCCCATGCCTTTCTCTTCCTCACATGTCACCACACACATCCGCTCATCGGCGGGGGTTACAGCACTTCCCATCTCCCCTCACATGGTTTGGGCGACGGACGACTCGCTCGGTGCAGGTGCTGTAAGGAGATTCTCCCCCAGCCATGAGAAACTCTCCCACCTCCTATTGTGTGACATCGTCTCACAATTTGCTTGTTGTTGCTGCATTTGGCTCAATTAAAAAGAAACACACTCAGAATGTATACATTCCTGGAAAGGTGCCTGTCTGCGATCTTCTTCAGTCTGGCAAAACAGTAAAATGTTAATATCACTCATTTTATTTTTGAGTTGCAACAAAGCAAACAAATAGTTGACACTCCTGTCTAGATATTTCATGGTTTGAATTACACTATTCTGGCACAATGTAGTAAATCCATAACATAGATTGCTCCAATGATTGATGTTTTTTCACATTCTTCAGTAAGCCAGCCTATCATCACTTAGATCGGTTCTCTTTGTGCCAGCGGCACTGGTGCAAAGCATTGTGGTATTCTGAGTACCTTGTTAGTCCTGCTGCGCTGCACAAGCTAGCTGGGTGGTTAGCATCTGCTATCAGTATTGAATTGGCATTGAATCCCATGTTGACGGGGGGTGGGTGTTAGCATGAATCCCATGTTGACGGGGGGGTGGGTGTTAGCATGAATCCCATGTTGACGGGGGGTGGGTGTTAGCATGGACATTGTTAGCCTGTAGAGAGGTAGCATTGGATGCCACTTGCAGTCTTGGGGTTCTGTGGTTTCAGTCCCACTGTGGTGACGGTGAGCCGGAGTGTTGCTCTGTGTACTGTTAGTCTGTTCAATGCTCAATTACCAGTTCCTCCCTTAAAGTTCCAGCTGGAGTCTAACCCCCCCAGGGCATAATAAATAATCTTTACTCCCTCACCGTGTCGCCGGAAGTTGGCAAGAGCGTCTCTCTGGCAGTTGGGGGAATTAACAGCCTCCTCCATTACTGGCTGAATGAAATAAGAGGCCCTTGGGGGAGACACATTATGGGGGGGGTTCAGTCCTAGCTTTTTTTCTGCTCAGCTTACAGTAGCCGTGTTTCATTTATGGCTCGGCACATCGGCCCTGGGAGTGAGGCTCGCCGTAATGGCCAGAGCACTCAGATGCCGCATGGAGACACGGCGGCCATCTTTAATCCGCCCTTTAGTGCAAAAAAAAATAAAACGTGCGAGGTTGCGACTGATACATTTGGATGTCGCCCAATGGCGTTAAAAGCTAAGAGGGGCAAATGTGCAAATGCGGATTTATGTGGGGAAAATGGAAATCGTTTTTTCGTTTGTGTAAAACCAGAGCTCTGAAAGCGTATGGGGGGGCAGAGGGCGTCGCAGGACAAGAGCTGGAGGTGGCACTGGAGAGCCCTGTGAATTCATGCGGACGGTGGCTGGGATTAAATCAGAGCTGCTAGTCAGTCCTGCAGCCATGACGGCCACAAACGTGCAGCTCTTCACATTTTAGAGCCTCTCTCACACCCATTCATACAATAACAGCAAAAACACAAGCAGAGGCAAACAGGACGGTCTAAATGCACTTCAGTCTTTGTGTCAATCCATGCAGAATCCTGGGTATAATTGGGATTTAACTGGAAAATATTAATGCCACAGAATATGTGACATAGTGGAATGTGAAATTTACAGCCTGGAACAGATTTGCCCATACAGATTTCTGAAATGAATTTTACATCGGGGCCTGATGGTTTTTATGCACACCTTAAACAAACTAGTTTTGGCTCATTGGGTAACTTACAGGCGTTTAAGTGCTGGATCCACAACCCGCGGGCAGCCTGCGGCGACGGATAGCAGCTGAGTATCTTCATCCTGCTACACGGCCGACTGAAAGGCAGGATGCGTCCTCAGGTGGCCCCCGTTGTTCCTCCCGCCGACACTTAGCTTTGTCCGTCGCGAGCTCCTAGCCTCTCCACGCTCCACACTGTAAAAAGAGTCCGAAAAATAGGGTCCAATGTACCGTGTTAATATGAAGGAATTTTCTGTATAAAATGTTCACAGGTCTTTTACCCTTTAATTTGAATTTTGCGTTGCATTGTGGGAGCGAGTACACGTGCTAAATTTAATAAAAACAATTCGTAAAAAAAATGGACAATGTCCTGGCAGAAAATTACCAGTTTATTATCCGTTTTTTTACGATTTTTTTTTTTACAGTGCATGACAGTGGGGGCAGCCAGTGAATACCCTCTCACCTGCTTAGCATGTCATCCCCACACAAACGAAATAAATGCACTCGGGAAAATGCGGGCCTCTGTTTGCTCTGGCTGGGGGTTGGGGGAATTATGGGACGTGGGAGGCTGTGGCCTTTCATCTTTACCATTAGTTAAGTTCAGTGATTAGCACTAGTGCCTTTTCTCAACATCGATTTAGAATATTTCAGAAGAAGTTATCACTGTGTAAATGTTAGTTGCTGTACTCTGGAGAAGTGTTAATTATTTAAAAGCTGGCATGCTGCTCCTGGCCGCATGGTAATATAAGGATGTGCGTAATTTATTAATTTTAAGAAGTGTTAACAAGCAGCAGAACATAATGCAAGTAATAGCTCGAAATTGGTGAGCCACCGATAAACTAAAGAATCTGTTTATGCTAAGATTAAGTAAGGATTATATTACAGCGAGAAGTGATAAATTAATTATTGCTTTTGATGTTGAACTACTACTTGTGGGGGTTATAAATTGGTCGTATGTTAATTAAGCTTTTATTGGGCAGTGTTTATGCGACACTGTGGCCTTAAATACTCTTAACATCATGTGGTCTTCTGCACTTCCGTAGGCTTAGTATAATCCAAATTACAATATGTCATAAGAATTTAAATATAGTCATTAAAGGCATCTGTGTCAGTGTAATGTTGATGTAATGCAGGAGTGCAAAGTTTTCACAAGACCAGCATGCCAAGGTTAATCCAGTATCAGTCCCAGGTCAGTAAAGGTCAAAGGTCATACTCTAGCTGTATCAATGACATGTGACCTTTTTGGAGAGTTTCCATTGATTCGTCTGCCTTTTTTTAACATGCAAATCATTCTGCAGCAAATTTCTTGAGGCCGAGTGCCACGTCACTGGAAAACTTTTGAAGCTGATTTCCCACTTGGAAGAGCAGACTGTGTCTTCATTAATAAGTTGTTTCCTTAAAGCTGACTCTGCACAGAGTGATAAGGTGCGTCTCCTTAAACCACATTGACTCCAATCAGTTGCCTCTGTGTTCAGTAATAACTCCTCCTTGCACGGCACAGATAAGCGCCTTACAGTGACTCATGACATCTTCTGGGAGGATATGACATCAGCACATGAATCACACTGGCCCATGATAACATCACTGCACTCCATCGATTGCTCTTCTGTGTGTGGATCGTCTTTTCCCAACCGATGAGTCTCTGACAAGCAGCAGAATGATTTTTTCATTAAATGTTTATCCATTGTTTTGCTTTCTACCCAGACAAAGTCATTCATGCTTATAATTCCATCTATCGATTGGCCAAATGCAATTTTCATCGGTGCCAATATGTGTCTGTGATGCACACGCCATTTGTAATCGACGGAACAATGTGTCTGACATTTTTGATAATTGCTCTTACTGGTTTTGCACAGTGACACAGTGGCCCTGGGAGCAGCACAGTGACCTCGTGCTGCCAGAGCTGCTGGTTTGAATCCCACCCACCACCCAATAGTGCCTGCTGCCTCATTCCCTGTGCTTACTGAGATTGGCTCCAAGCTCACTGACACACTTGCACGGAATAAATGTGTATGAAACGAGGGTGGATGGTTTTCCAAGGATGTTGACTTATCTGTCTTATTCCCACATTTCCCTTGTAGGATGTATGTTTTTAAATAAAAAAGGTAGTTAATTAATTCAATTTTTGTTTATTCATTAACGCAATGGCCATTTTCATGCCAATCTGTTACCAAGATCCAACGCCTCCCACTGGATGAGGTCACTTCCTGTGATCTCCCTCCCTCTCACAAGCCCCGGCTGGGCAGCCTGGAGGGAGATACAGTAATAAACCGTGCAGGACTCCCAGTGGCGCCCCCCGGTGCCTCCCTGAGCCAATGCACTGACGCCCTGGCATCCTGGAGATCTAAAGGAAGCAGCAGGAGAGGCCTCTGGTGACATGAGAAAAGCTGCGAGCCGCAAACCCCCAACCCCCCACGTCCCTGTGATCTCTGGAGATGAAACACAGGCACGGAGTGACGAGCAAGGAGGAGCGTGGCTTCCCCTGCTGATTACCCTCCTCCTCCCCCTCCACGCTGCTGCCCCCCCCACCCCACCTCCCTGTGGCCCTTGTTTTATGTACGTCTTTCTAATGAGTTGCCATTTCTGTGTTTTATTGCATCTCCCCTGGGACTTCTCCCCGGAAATGGGTCGTGGAGGCGAGGGGGGGGGGTCATGTATACGGTTTCATGGGCTCCTGGAGAAAGGCTCTCCAGGAGATCCTGGCCCGGAAACATTTAACCCCTTCTCATCCATATTACCCATAATCCACTTGGCCTCTCTCATGCTTCCTTAATCTCTCTGATGCCAGAAAAAACATGAGATTAAGGAATTCCTTTATTATCACAGTTAAGCTGGAAAAACTGCAGAGAAAAGGCTCACATGTAGCACACGTCTGTTTGAACAGCTGAATTTAGCTCTCAAGCTTAATCCAGGACATGACATAATGCATTTTGGGGGCCTTTAATGTCTGCTACATCTGCTGGTACCATTTGCGTGACTTTTAAATGTCACATTAAAGAGACATGCCATGACATCTTCCAGTTCAGTAATTTCACCTGTCCAAAAGAAACCGCGAGATTTGTTCCCGGACTGTAATAAAACCCCATCACCGACTTTATTAACGATTTAAATCTTTTTAATAGTGATTAACTGCTGAATCTCATAGAGAGATATGCACAGGCGGGGACTTTTACCACGTCGGAGTTTTAATCTCTGTGGCAATAAGGCAGCACTAACATGCGGCGGTAAACAGTTATGTTTGCACCAACTAACCCAAACGTCAAACTCATTAAAGGGCTTCTTCTCTTCAGAACATATTCATTTACATTTACAGCATTTGGCAGACGCCCTTATCCAGAGCGACTTACATATTCAGAAATATGAGGAAACTCTCTAGCATGTGACGGCACATATCTTGCGCAAACATGATTATTTGCATCGTTGCCAAATAGATGTGTGGCAGTTTCTGTTTATAATCTTTTCAGACCAATGTGATATATCCCAAATGCCTTTATAAGTAGGTTTATTTTACTATAATCACATTATTTGTACTTGACTTGGGTGTCGTGGTGTACAGGACTCACGCTGCCCTGATCTTGTCTGCCTGATCACACAAGCTAACTAGCGTTAGGGTTAGGGTTAGTATCGGGGTGGGATGTTGCCTGAGAATACTCGCTTCTGTGGGGATCTGGTTTCCATTTCTTCCTATTGGAAGGAGGCCAACATTATTCGCAAATCATCGATTTTCTCCGTCTGTTATAAATTCATCGGACTTGCACACACTTCATATTAAATGTGATTAATTGCAATTTGACAGTAGTAATTAATGTGATTCCCCGTAGAATATGAAATAAACTCACAGATTGTTTAGCCCAAGACCACATATTGTGCGTGTAATTTCCCAGGCATCTGTGGATTTGAAATACAAATTTCAGCAGACTTTCAAATCCTTTCCAGCCAGATTTTTTGCTGTTGCTTCGCTTGACCTGGCTTAGATGTGCCTCTCGGCAATATATTGTTTATGAAGAAAAAAGCTGAATGACTTGTACCCCTGCTGGGTTCAACTCCAGGTGCTCTCATGAGCCTATCCGGTACGAGCAGCAGGAAGATGCATGGATGGATGGATGGAAAGGCTAAAATGAGAGGCCAGCTAGACTGGCCTGGAACGTTCCTCGTCCTCGCCTCCTCGCCCTGTCCTCCTCATTCTCATCCTTGACTGCTTGTCAGAGAGACACCCTGAGATTCATTCCCGTTGGAGAAGGCAGTGGAAATGTCCCTGCCTGAAGTCACCGCCAACCATGACGCACCAGGAAATGTCACAGCCTTTCTGTACAAAGTCTGATGCTATCCGCTTGCATGTATAATTGTGCTGTTCTGTTAATTCATTTTATTTATATGTATTTCCTTAAAACTCTATTTTAGGATGTGCAGTTATATACCTTTTCCCTTATATGCTTGCACTGTGTGTGCTTTGTCTCGTCCTGCACTGTACGTCTGTTTATCTTTACTTTAAGTACCTTGCTGCTGCATGCATCATCCCTTTCCTCTGCAATCATTAAAGTTCACCCAGCCTTACTTTTAGGCTTAGCTCTCATGCAAAACCATCGAGGCAGCTTTTTGCTGAATGCTAAGCAGAGACAGATATTTAAATGGCATTGACAATAAGCATTGAAAGTAATATTTCCAGAACCTGTGTGAGCGAGTAACAGTGTGGCACGCCCTGGCTGTAGGCCCCGAGCACTGACAGACCGAACAACACAAGACGGTAAATCAGGGATGCATCCTTCATGAGACAGGAGCAGCACTCTGCTCTCCCTCTCCCGCTCGGCTCAGCCAGGCCTGCCCTTAACAGCAGGGCTCTTCTGAAGCCAGTGCAGTAATCGCTGCGTCTTGCTGCGATGAGCCCGCCTGTCCTGAGATGCGGCTCAGCGCCACAGTGCGAGTAATGGCTGAACAAGACCCATGGAGAGCTGAGCTGACGGAGTCAGGGCACTCCCGACCTCTTACAGTCCATGGCTAGGAAGAGATTCCGGGGAAATTGGCACGTGAGCGCCCTGGGCAAAGCCCATCTCTAGCCAGTAACCTCACAAACGCACGGTGCTCTGCTCTGAGCGGACGCCATGATTACCAGGATCTCAGTGTTCCGAAGGAAGAACACTCGGCCGTATTTAAATGCACCAGTGTCACAAAAATCTGATGTTATTGTTTCATCAATCCAATGAGAAATTCTTAGCGATCGGTAAACAAAGCTGTACAGCACGATGAGACCGAAGTATTGATTCAAAGAAACAGACTGCGGTAAGACACTAATGAAATTGTCTGCATCAATACGTACTTTTAAAAAAGAGAAAAGTTTTTGAATTGGGGACCATTACGTAATCACATATCACAAATAACTACATCTGTTAATTAACACGCCAGTGTAATTCTCACGCTGGAAAGCTCTTGTACGTGACATAACCATCCGACACTCTGTCTGTGTATAAATCATATAAGCAAAACAAATCGATTAACGTAATTATACCGGCGTTAGGTTTTCCGAGATTTTTAGCATTTGTGAGTAATTGCGATTCTTATTTTTGTCACTGTAATCAATAGTTTGAATACAATAGTGTGATACAGCATTTACTTGTGTCCCAGGGAACACATGGACTGCGTGCAGCTAAGTAAACCGGTAATTTAATGTTTTATACCTTAATTACACTGTTGTCTTTGCTCACTGGGCACCGCTGGAGTTTATTAATGTGATTATATAGCACTGTGGGGATACTGTGGACTGCTTAGAGAGCGGGGGGTTCTGGCCGACGCGTGCGACCTTTAAATACCCCGCGGTCTGGGGGGCGGAGGGCTCGCGGGCAGCGGCTGTGACAGCGCGTGACAGGGTTACGCCAGGGTTACGCCGCACGGGCCTGTGGCCATCCAGAGAGAGCCACACAGAATGTCATGGAAACCAGATGGCGGGAGAGTGACATCACACCGCGGTATTGTTATGTAATAAGCAAGTATTTTTTCAAGTAGTCGTTAATTCTACAGTTTTCCATAACAGTTGATCAAACGCAGGGCCACCTGCCGCCTGAATGCTGTCCCAGGAAGCTTAGAGCATAAAACCTGCATCCACAGGTCAGTATCCATTTTAATATTCAATATTGGTGGTATTTTCTTTGATTTGGAAGTTTAGTCCAGCATATGATTCTGAATGATGTTCTCTAATTTAAAGGCTGGCAAATGCCCCTGCTGATCACACGTCGGAGGTCTTAGTCGTGCCCTGTGCTGAATTATTCATTAATGCATGACATGATGTTTGCTGGTGGCGGTGCTGAGGCAGGCTTCCCAGTAAGCCCAGTATGCAGATGGGAATAAGCCTGATGGGGTCAGGAGAGGAAAGAACCACGAGGAGCTGGCAGGATAGCCAAGCTGGCCAGGAAAGGCTGCGCCCACCAGCCCGTGTGTGTGAGCAGGGGTGCGGAGAGTCACAGGGGTGCGGAGAGTCACAGGGGTGCGGAGAGCGACAGGGGTGCGGATAGTCACAGGGGTGCGGAGAGTCACAGGGGTGCGGAGAGCGACAGGGGTGCAGAGAGCCACTGGGGTGCGGAGAGCAAAAGGCGGGCAGAGAGCCACAGGGGTGCAGAGAGTCACAGAGCTGCGGAGAGCCACAGGGGTGCGGAGAGCCTCAGGGCTGCGGAGAGCCACAGGGCTGCGGAGAGACACAGGGGTACGGAGAGTGACGGGCGCAGAGAGACACAGGGAGGCGGAGAGTGACAGGGGTGCAGAGAGACGCAGAGGTACGGAGAGCCGCAGAGGTGCGGAGAGCCACAGGGGTGCAGAGAGACGCAGGGATGCGGAGAGTCGCAGGGGGGCGGAGAGCCACATGGCTGCGGAGAGTCGCAGGGGCGCGGAGAGTCGCAGGGGTGCGGAGAGTCACAGGGGTACGGAGAGTCACAGGGGAGCAGAGAGCCACATGGCTGCGGAGAGTCGCAGGGGTGCGGAGAGTCACAGGGGTGCGGAGAGTCGCAGGGCTGCGGACAGTTACAGGGCTGCGGAGAGTCACAGGGGTACGGAGAGATGCAGAGGTACGGAGAGTCACAGGGGTGCGGAGAGTCACGGGTGCAGAGAGCCACCGGGGTGCGGAGAGCCACAGGGGGGCAGAGAGCCACAGGGTTGCTGAGAGTCACAGAGCTGCGGAGAGTCACAGGGGTACGGAGAGACGCAGAGGTACGGAGAGTCACAGGGGTGCGGAGAGTCCAACATCTATGGGCCGGTGTCAGCCAGAGGGCACAGCCTCTCTGAGTGTGCGCAGGTCCGCTCGGGTCGAGATCGACAATAGAGGCCCCATTACCCCCGGGGGGGAGCAAGGGCGGCAGTGGTGGGACTCGAAAGGGGAACATTTTCATCTATCATCGCAGGTGGTAGAACAAAGTCTTTCTTTCATGCTGTATTTTAAAACCTAGCTTTAGAAAAATATATTTATATCTATATTTATTACACTCTCTTGATTACCGTGACGTTTGTAGTAGCGGGCCGGTGTGACGCCTTTCTCAGTGGGATTTAAACCTCCGACATCCTGGCTACAGCCGCCATGTTCCCGCCTCTGTTTCGTTCAGCCTTTCTTGCTTTGAACCCATACTGGGTTACATGCAGCAGGAAGTGACCGCACACGTTTATCACGGGCGGATGCAGGCTTCTGGTGGCCCGGCTCAGCCCTTGCATGCGGATTTAACCGCATTAAGCATCCAGGGGGGAAAAGAGGTTCACCAGTCCCTGGACCTGGTTAGCACATCTCAGAGCAATAAGGGCCAGACGACCCGCCAGGGAGCAGTGCAGACCAGAGAGTGGGGAACGCAGACGTGAGACCCCCCGTCTGACGTGCTGCTGGGTCACAGAGGGTGGGGAGGGGGGGGGAGCAGGAGATGGAGAAGCCATCTTTATGTGGGCACTGAGGGCGTCAGCGTACCGTGGACTGAAAGCGGACGGCCTCCTCGCTCCAAAGTGGAAATGCACCGACATCCCCATACCCAGAAACACTGACGGCGTATTCTCTCCCCCTCCTCCGTTTCCCGCCGCGCAGGTCACGGCCAGTTCACAGCGCGCTTAGCGAGCATTTAGCCATCATCTAGATCACGGTTTTTATGACCTTTTATAATAACGGGGATTCTCGGGTAGCTCAGCCTCCTGAAACCATAAAAAGGTGGGGGAGGGGTTTCTCCATCATTCCGCCTTGTGGTTCCAAAGGTCTGACTGACGTGAGACAATCAAGCTCACACGGATGGCGAGGTCCAGAACAAAGGCGGCTGCAGAAGTATTAGCCGCCCAAGACCCCACAGGCAAATATAAATCGGGGGCGAAGCGTCTCCTGATGGCGTGAGCGGGGGGGGAGTTTTGGGAAGCCAGGTTCACACTTTCGCACAGATTTTATTTGCCAGACGCTGGGGATAAACCTTTTGGGATGAATGGGCAGTGAGCAGCTTGATGCTCAAGGACCTAGCTGGTGAACAATCTTCCATCCCCAAGGCCAAATCGGGGGCGTGCACACACCGCACCTCATTCTGGAAATTTCCCAACAAAAGGGCTATTTTATTAGGATCATTTTGTACTTTTAGGCATTCGTTCGACATTTGTGCCACAGTGGAATGCAGAGCTGACTTCTTAGATGCTGTTATTGATGCATTGGGTGTGTGTCTGGGGGGGGGGGGGGGGGGGCTGACACTTTCTGCCTCATGAAGAAGTGAAAGGTGGGCTTGGGGGAATTAAAGCCCCCCTTTTTTGGGGGCACTTGTTGCAGGCAAGTTCAGG
>JAODKM010000035.1:12146794-12165902 GCA_026780845.1 Petrocephalus sullivani | reverse complement strand
GGGGGGGGGGGGGGGGGGGGGTGGTGTGGGTGGGGGTTGGTGGGGGGGGGGGGGGGGGGGGGGGGGGGGGGGGGGGGGGGGGGGGGCTGACACTAACTGCCTCAGAGAGAGAAGCAAGGCGGGCTTCGGGGAATTAAAGCCCTCCTTTGTTGTGCGCACTTGCTGCAGGCAATGGCATTGGAGCGGCCCCCCGGGGCAGACTGAAAAGAATTCACTCAGGAGGGTTTAGAGGAGAGGGAAATGAAGGTAAAGTCTCCCGCAGATAGATGGAGCTTCGGAAGAAGGATCTCACTTCAAAATTATCTATGAGTGGCAAACGGCGTACAGGAGAGCTTATGTTTATGGGAAAATGCTCGATGATGGTAAGCACAGCAGGGAGATATCAAGAATATTACTGTGATTGGCGCTGGTTTTCATGTGAGCACGAGCACCTAGCGCAGAAGACCTGCGAGGTTTCCACCTGGTTTGTCTTTGTTGCATTTTTAACATTGCGGTCAGGTCGCAGGCATCCCTGCTTGTTAAAGCCACGGCCGTCTGTTAGCGATCTCCAGGCCCCTACAGTGCGTTCCATGGCTCGTGCGTGTGCCGCCTGACTTCTGCCGCACGCCAGACTTTTACCATGCATGGCCGTGCTATTCGCATGGGTTTTTCTCGTGACATACATCTCAGCATGCAGGACGCAGAGTTGGGTTCAATGGGGCGATGCTGTCGCCGTTTCGATGTGTGAAGTGTGGGCGTCGCTAGTCATTCTGAAATGAGCAGACCGGGACGGCGCGTTTGATTCTTTGCTGTGAATGCGGCTGATCCTATTTCCAGAGGCAGCGGATAATGAAGATAATCCACGTGGCGCATGAATGACTCGACTGTCAGTGAGGCGGTCGCAGCTGAGGCACCATTCCAAGCACTTTCTTAGTGGTTTTAGACCAGAAAGGCATCCTGCACACAGCTCAGTAAGCCTGGAGTCATGGTCCACCAGCCAATGGCAGACTGGAACGCAGAGGTTGGGGCTCATGGTATGTCGAGACCCCAGAGTCATGCTTCCGTCTTTTTATTGAATTTTTTAATCCTTTGTCAATGACAGACAAAGTGTGGCCCATCTCCACTCCATCAATGCTGACCGGTCGTGGAATGAAGACTCCCTGTAATCTGTAGTCCAGAGTCAATTTCTGATTGATTCTAATTGGCCCGCTTCCCGTTCTGCTCACAGGCCTCTTCAACCATCACTCCAGTTGGGTTTGTCTTCTAAAGACCGGGAAAAAGAGGCATTAATTGCCTGGCTGAGGCCCCACCTTTCTCAATAAGGGACCTGCCTCTCCCCTCTGTACCAGCACTTAGGACATATCCACCGTTCATCAGGTCACATGATAAATATCACCCAAATGTGAAGAATGAGATTGGTCCAATTTTTCCTAAAAAAAAAAGAGAGGCATAATTACCATCCCTGGTGTTATACAATAATTTGAGAGCCTTTCTTCAGATGATGGATTAAATGCCCATGAATGGATTATTTAAAGAATATTGAGGGATTGAATCGCCCTTGTCTATACACTGGAACTGCTCTCCTCATAAGCGTGATCACGTAAGGTCCTTATTTCAGGCCACACATCTGTCGGCCTCCTATTTTCATTAGCTGGTAGTCGGCACAGACGACGATGGAGTCTGGTTTCAGCCAGTCTGCTGCAGAGCGGCGGGCGCCGTTCCCCTAAGAAGAACAGCGGGAAAAACCTTTGTTATCCTCTGCACTTTTGCTTAGAGCGATTATAAAAATCAACGAAAGTGCAAAAACCGTTGCAACCTGGAACCATCCTGGAAGTTTTAAAAATCCATAAATTATGATTTTATAGATTAATATGTGCCCATATATGTTATAGGCACAGATTCCGTGCTATAAAAAGTTGCACAAGTGAAAAGAGGTCTACTTAACTGGGTATCTATCATAGCAGATTCTAAACAATGTGAATGGCTCCTCAGCCAGCGGCCTTGGTTGTTTAATAAAAGCGTTACTTCGCCGAGTCTATTCTTGTTTATATTAGAGAGACGCTTCGGCACATATAGCTCTATTTCACAGGGAAAAATAAGCAGCATAAATCTGCTCTGGGACAGATCTGTGCATATTTCCAAGCCATAAAACTCTTTTCTTTAAAAACACTCGGTACATTAAGCACCCGCATCTCTCTGAGTGAAAAATTTGCTCGATAGTTTTTTTTTTCAATTATCAAGAATAAAAGGGGAAAGTCGCCCAGAATAGTTTGTCTTTTTTCTCCCCAAGGCATTGGTAGGCCGTAACAATCGAAACGTGTGTCCGGCACTGACATGGGCATTAAAAGCTGTACTTTATCCATGCTTGCGGTGACACCAGATAGTTTTCACAGATATGTGTGCCAGTGAGAGCAAAGCATGGGCTCATAGCAGAGGGTTAGCCAGTGAGCAGCGGCCCTGGAGCAGCCTCAACGGTGTGATGACTCTGCGAGCCAGATTTAGGTCCGGATCCCTCTGGACAAGGGCCGAGATCTCTAAGCCCGCTGCGCACTGCCGCACACTGCAGCACACCACTGCATACCGCAGCACACCACTGCACACTACTACACACTGCTTACAAGACAGATCTTCAGCTGAGCCTTCAAATATCTTCGGCTTGCCCAACGTTCCTTAACATGCGTTAAAAGGAATACATGCGGGAGTGAGCAAGACGGCAGAAACACCGACCACTGTATTCATATGAAGGATCTAATCAGCAGAACGGCCTTGGCCTGCTGGACAGCTTAAGTCCTTGGAATGCTGCCAGAGGAGCATGGAACTGTCTGTAGTGGGATATTGGACCATTCCTCAAAGAAGAAAAGCCTCCAGTTCTTTGAGGGATGAAGGAGGTGTTCATCTACTTCACGCTGAACTCCGCAACTCCCCATAAAAGTTCAATGATGCTTCGATCTGGTGACTGGGGAAGCCGCGGAAGGCCGCCGTCCCCATTCATCTTTGTAAAACCTGGCTTTCTTTAGCTGTGTGTATGGGGGCATTATCGTCTGGGAGCATCATAAGGGAAAAACGTTTGCACCACTGGATACACCCAGTTCTGAAAAATGGTCCCATATCCCTTGGCAGTTATACGATTGAGCAGAGTATCTATTGAAGCTAATGGCCTCCACAAGATGGCTGCCCATTCCTTTGCAGGTCCCACACATTGTTGGTTGAAAGCATCCGGCCAACATAAACCCATCCTGACACAGGGAAATGGATGAAAGATAACTTTGCAGACCATAATATTCTTTTTCATTGCTCTGGTTCTGGTCTTGGTTATGTGCTCCTTACACCAGGTAATGTATCTTAGTGTGTTCGCAAAACAGCAGAACTACAATAAATTCCACCTTTGCAAAGGTGGCTGTTTTTTGTGATCTTCAGCAACTGTCCTCTTCAGCTTCCGTCTGTCCTATTCTCCCGATGCTGAGGGTGGAGGTTTGATGGTGTACGTGCTAAAATGACACTAATCATGAATGCCAGGACAGAGTGACTACAGATCAGGTGTGTAGAGCAGTGTTTCCCAATCCAGTCCTCAGGGACCTGTAGACAGTTCATGTTTTTAGAAGCAAAAATGTGGACTGTCTGGTAAGGAGCAGGGAGGGAGCAAAAATGTAGCCCGTTTATGGGACCCGAGGACCAGGTCGGGACACACTGGTATTGAGTCACGATGAAGTAGAGTCAGACCCCGAAAGTCTTACCCTGACTTGGAAGACACCCCATTAATGCAGCATTCAAGACAAAATCGAGATCTAACACATATGCCACACAAACGTCCAAAAATGTGGTTCCGTGGCACAGAGCAAACCCTCGATCTAAAACATTTCTGTGGGTTACTACAGTATTTGATCTGACCCTCATTCCCGGTGGCATTTTCCACCCAGACATCACACTCAGGTGTCACGGCCACTTATCCGCACACAATTATCTAGTGTTCCAAAAATGTTTTTAATTATTATTATTTATTCATCTCCGCAACCAAAACCCAAGCTGCGTCGACATCAGGTTTGCCAGATGGAGACTCATATTTAAAATCCCTGGTGTTGCTAGAAACCTGCCAAACAAGCCAGGAGATGACATCATAATGCAAAAACTTAGGATGGATGCAGAGGGCCGGAAACAGACCTGCTGATTTCCAGTAATTAATTGGGAAGAGACACAATGGTTAGAGAGCTATTTATTATCTTTCAAGAAAAAGGTTCCTACTTCATTCCTTACAAGAATATCTTAATACGCTAATTATCTTAATTACTTATCTGTAGGACATCAAGACCCTGCCAGACAGATGTGTCCAGCAGCCCAGAGCTCCCTCTTCCTGTTCTCTATATGTGTCCTTCAAGAGTTGAGTGAGGCATCCAATTGAGGGTGTATGCCTGCCTTGTTCCCTGTGCTGCCTGGGATAGCCCCCCCCACCACACACACACACACACACACACACACACAATGCTATACTGAATAAATGGTTGGAAGATGGATGGAAACTGAAATGAGCTCTCGACGTGTCAGCGCGTCTGAATCATGTCCCCTATGCTAATACCCACTTTCTTTCCATCCCCATTAAGATGTAGCACTAATTAGCCACCACTAATCTGTTTTACTCATCACAAATCGATCTTGGTTTGTGCGGTTCTCGTAAACAGGAGATGTAAGCGCAGCCTTTTTCAATAAATGCGGCCCTTTGACATGTGTGACACTCTTCGTTAGGGGAATCCGTGAATTAAATCTGTTTTATTGTCGTGCAGCATTAAGCATGACGGATTCTCGTCGGGCGCCACGCCCAATCTGCTGGAAGATGCAAAAAATGCATCAGCTGGATATAAACGAGCCGATTGGCTAAGGAAGACAGGAGCCGGTGGTCTGAAAAGAATATAGAGCTCATTGGCTAAAAGCACACCAGCTGACAGGCAGGCTAAACAAGACAGGGGATAAGTAAAAGACGGTTGGTATTAAATCAATCCTTCATTTTAAAGAGATGAAGACTGACATTGTGCTACAAGCACAAAAACACTAGCATATTCTTCCAGTCTTCCATTTTAAAAACACTATTGTAGGCACACAAGAGGGTTCTCTGTCTGGTAAGATGTCTTCAGCCATACTGACTGCATTGTTTAAGACTTTGATTGTTTCTTTATTTTCAATCTATCCTCGCAATGGAAGCAACAGAACTCAACCTTTGCTGTTCCCCCTCGATTCTTACAGTTTGTTACATTTTTGTTACATGTTTCCCTGTTCTGTTTACAGGTTGAGATTCATTGTATCTGTAAATATAATTGGGCCTTTGAGGGTGTTGAGGATGATTGTACGGAGGAGAAAGCAATCCCCTCATTCGATTTTGTAGTGTGAATATATACAACGTAATAATGTAATTAAGCTTGATCTCAAAACCTGTGATACAGGAGGTTAATAGCAACCTAATTTGTCAGAGCAATGTAGTTTCACATTTGCATAACAATAACACCGGCCAATCACCTGAAGACATTATACAACATAAAGGGCTTATCCTTTGATGAATGCCCTATGGGTATCATTTCCTTTCCTCTTCTCGTTTTGCAGTCTCTAAAGACAAACAACGAAGCTAAATTTTCCGTAAATAACATTTCCGTACGAAAGGCACGGCGTGCGGCAATCGAAAGATCCGATTGCTCTGTTCCGTGGCTCTTCTCCCCAGGAAATGGAATTTGTGGTAATTTCATAAATTATCTCCGCATAGTAATCTCCTTTTCCCTGGACTCGGACTAAAACGGTAGACAGCGAGGTAACGCTCACTTTCCTCCTCTCTCCCTGGTGACGACCTCGCCCTCGGGCTGAGTGGGGCAGCCACCCCAGCAGTTTGGTGGACAGACACAAGTGACAGGTGGTTCGGGGGCTTTTTCAATCTCACTTTCCAGAGAGTGCAGGGAAAAAATAAGCAATCGCCTTATGAGACACAATTCAGTTGGAGAGATTGCAGGAATTTAAGGGTCTGAGACGGTCTTATGAAGGAAAAGCATCCATATATCTGTCCCTCCATCCCACCATACATCCATTCATCCATCCATCTTGTAAAGCCTTCTTTGACACTGGGTTGCAGGGCAAAAAGGGGCAGGATACCACCATGTTAAACCAGTACGCCCTAGCACGGGGCATGTGGGTGGATGAGGACTAGAAACAGCTATATACTGTACCCCCCCCCCCCTCCCCCCAGCAGCCTGGATTCTCACAACAGTGTTAACAGTTTCAGCATCGCCGTGCTCATCTAGGATTACTGAGAGTGGCACAATCTGACAGCCAGGGATCGGGATCAGGGTCACGCCACACAGCACCTTCTGGGTTGACATGCCATGCACACCAGCTGGGTCTCTGTCCGCATTGTTGAGGGCGGCACCTTTTTAATTATCCGCACGCAGCCATGCGATACCCACGAAATCATCTGCACGGACCCACGAGGGACCCCGACATCAGCCGCAGCACACGTTAGCGTGCAAATTGCATCTCGTTCAGAGCGCGGGCACTTTCACACTGGCAAGAACCTGCAAGTTTGCTTGCATTGGAGTGGAACGATTCCCCTGTCGGCCTAACAGTTGGGACGGGATCAGGGGAAAATACCAAAGCATCTTGTTGCTTTACGTGACTGTCAGGATGCTTCGTGCTTACGGCCAGGGGTCTACGAGTCATCGTGTTACCAGGAACTGAGAGCAATACAACACAGAGAAGCGACAACTACTATCATTGGCTAATCACTGCTCAGCTGTGCCCACCACCAGCATCACCTGAAAGCAGGACCATGGCCCACATTTTCGGAGCCATCGAAGTTCAGAGCCTCCTGCAGCCTGACAGGCTGGCTGAATCACATGATACATGGGCTGGAGCCTGGCGAGGATACGGCAGGGTTAAAACGAGCCATGGTATGTGTGTCTGCTATTTTCAAGAGTCTTTGAAAGCTAAGCTTTTATTTACCTTAATGCAAAGAGGTGGAATGGTTGAGTCCCTTCCAAAGAGCTGACACAGCTGAAACACAAAACCCATGGATCCCTCCATTGATAGGTGCAATGTGAACACTGACAGCTATTCTAATAAGAGATTACAGTCGCAGTGACGTGGAAGAAGTGTGAACACTACCAGCCAATCCGGTCAGATATTACAGGTGAAATGATGCCGCAGGACCACAAACACTGCCAGCCAATCCAGTGAGAGATTACAGCAGGAATGATGCCGCAGGACCACAAACACTGCCAGCCAATCTGGTGAGAGATTATAGCTGGAATGATGCTGCAGCAGCACAAACATTGCCAGCCAATCCGGCGAGAGATTACAGCTAGTATAATACAGCAGGAACATGTTTCCAACACTAGGGGAATGTATACAAGTTTGAAAGCATGCTGTAAATGCAAAAGAAATTGCAAATCCAGGTAACCAGTCTCAGGGATTAACGGGAAAAAACTTAAGCGATACAGTCCGCATAATTTATTATGCTTTTTAATAATTCATTTAAAAGTGCAGGGTTGTATATCCTCACCAGGGTGTAGCAAGTATAATTTATTTACAATAGGTCCTTTTAGAAAAAGTACAAAATAACCTTGCCTTGATATAAATCATGGGAGATTTCCAGCAGATAATTTTATACCCAATGGAAGAAAAAAACTGAAACTCAAAAGTGAGAGAAAAATGATGTTTATCACAGGACTGGGGAGACAATGACAAGGAGGATGACGTGGCATTCCATCTGAAGTGAAGGCAGTGATTTAGATAGCAGAGGCGCTGTTTCGTCTCCACATAGGAGTGCCGCCGCTGTTGTGCTTAGCCGCCCTGTGTCTCTGCAGGCTGTAAGTGCTTCATAAAGCCACATATTTCGCTGGGGTTTATCGGGTTGCACTTTTGCCTACTCCAGCTTTCTCTCCTTGTGCAGTTGGGGAGAATCGGAATCTCTGTATCGCTCTTGCGCGTTTGGGAGGCGAGTTTTTACCCTACCAAGGACTGGCATCAAATCCATCGGGTTCCCTGCCCCGTGCATCCAGGTACTGGCGCCAGGCCTGCCCCGACCCTGCACAGCATAAGCAGTTAGATAAGACTGAAGGGTGCATTGATGAAATTACAAATTTCAATTGGGGCCATAGGTAGGAACCTTCCTGGCATTGGAACCGCGGTCATCTGTGCCCTTTTCCAATATATATATTCCGTCCTCCCCTGCTGCTGGGGATTTGCTGTCAATTTGTGGACCCTCCATGCTACGAAATTTCCCGGCTCCTACCAGGAGATTGTGCCAGTTCCCCATTCTGATGCGAAGATTCAAACACCTCTTTCTGTTTTTTGATGTATTATTTAACAGTCTGTCAGGCACGGCGTCTTCTGCCAAACTCTTATGCTGAAAGAAGCAGTGCTTCGATGAGGATCAATACGGATACAGAGGCTAATGGAAACAGAATGAAAACATTTCATTTAACTTTCATATCCTAATTACTCAGGCATCATATTTAAGCAGCAAATGTAAATATGCTCGTTTATGCTGCACAGCTTAGAGCAATTTTAAAAATTATTCAGGATAATATGCTGTCATGCACATATTACCATAGCAACAAATGGATTTCTCACATGGCGTTATGCAACAAGGCAATGTAAATGGGAGAGGACTACAAATGTGGCAGGATGGTTCCCGGGGTGTTACGTGCAAACCAGGCCAATAACGAGTAAGAGAACTTAACTAGTCAAGTGTTGAATGAACATATTAAGCTCCCAGGCAGCAGGGGGTGCAGTTCTTATGGAACTAGCTTTGCAATTGAAATGCTGAATTCTTCATTATGAATGGAACATCTACTATAAGGTGCCTTGAGCAAGGAGTGGATCTCAGTACCAAGAACAGAAAGGCTGTAGTTCCTCGTGCTACCTTGCCTTCTAAGAATGAACTTGATGTGCAGTGGATCATGGGATTGGGCTGGTTTGGCCAGGTTTTGCAATCCATGTTTCCTTGATATTTGGGGTGGAGAAAGAACGACATGCGGGGATTTTTACCTCTGTACTTCTGCAATGACGTAAAACAGGTACACGAGAGCATACGTACGGTAAAGTACGCCAAGGTTTATAGAGAGTTAATGAGTAGATGATTACAATAGGGTGGCATGGTGGTGCAGTGGTTAGCACTGTTGCCTCACACCTCTGGGGCCAGAGTTTAAGTCTCCACCGTGGCCATGTGTGTGGGGTTTGCATGCTCTCCCCGTGACGTTGTGGGGTTTCCTCCGGGTACTCCGGTTTCCCTCCACATTCCAAAAACATGCTGAGGCTGATTGGAGTTACCAAATTGTCCATTGGTGTGAGTGTGCCCTGTGATGGGCTGGCCCCACATCCTGGGTTATGCCCTGCCTTGTACCTGGACCCTGACCAGGATAAGCTAACAAAATGGATGGGTGGATTATGATGGCAGTGATGAAAATGACACTACTAGCTGGTGTTATAGAAAGGTAGTGTGATCCCAGACCAGCCCATTGCCCTGGAACAGTTTAAGCAGCCTAGAAAGCTGTGCTATCAGAGGTTTGCCCACAATGGATGTCTCTCTATAAGCGGCAGTGATGAGGTCCGATCAAGCTGCAAACACAAAAGGCAGCCAGGTCGGTTCAGCGCAGCGTTTTGCATTTGATGGATGCACATCAATGGAGAGGACCTGCTTTTAAAAAAATAAAAGTTTGATCACAGAAACTCCTTCAGTTTATCGTTTGAATTTACCGCTATTCACCCCCACACCCCTCCCGCCCACCGAGCTGGCTTTGATACCTTTGATTCCCGCGGCTGGTCATTAATGTCGCAACGGTGCTTTCCTTTAATAATTCAAAAATGAAATTAAAAGCAAAAGCATTCAAGGAAACGTGAATATCACACTAACCAGCTCTTTCCCCTCATAATGAAATCGATACATTTCAAGGTAGACGTTCAGGTTATTGATTAGAAAAAATGCTGCCTACATTATACTAGAAAACGCATCGCCATCTTTATACTGTAGCAATTTCCAAACTATTAAACGACATAAACTTATTATTGAAGGCACTAAACTGCGAATTTAAGTTGAACGCACTTGGAGTGCATGTCCATTTTACTTGTAATATACATTCGTTTTTTAGCTCGCGGACCTTCCCAGCACGCGACTACTATGTATAGTAATAATAATAAAACCATTATTATTATCATCATCATTATTATTACACATAATAACTGCAGTCACTCCTATTGTAGGCGTGTGCGTATGAGCAAGTATATAATCACTTGAAAACACGTGTCGAAAAATACCAAAACAGGCTCAATGAAATATAATCAGTGTTACTTAAGTAAACACGGTAAATAGAGTAATTTTGAGAGACCGCTTTCATGCGGTGACAGACGCGGATACCAAGTAGGAGGACGGAAGCTTTATCTGTCACGTCTGAACGCGGGATTGTTGCAGTTTGTCCCGCTAAGCCTTCGCGAAAATCCCCGCGGCTGCTTTAACAAACAGCGCGGACAAAAGCGCAGTGATTTCGCCTGTGGCTTAAGCCTAATGTATCTGTCAATAGCCTGCTTGTTTGTGTCTCCCTATAATGTGTGTTTTGTAAATTTGTTTTTTTTTTTCTTCCTGGTGGTAGGCGCAGGCAAACTTAATTTAAAACCGCTACAGGCGCCCTGTGTGGTGAATCGTGCGCTTTACTATAACTTCTGTCCTACATATTTCACAGAAAGTCCTACATGTAGCAGAGTAACATTAAATCGATATGTTAATTACACGCTTAGGCCTATTCAGACTGAAAGTGTTATTATTGTTATTATCGCAGACATTGTATATGCACCAATTGCTTTAATATCTGGTTTAATCGATTACTATTTTCATACATAGGCATTATGGATAGATAGCCAATTCCACTATATCTATATATATATATATATATATATATATATAGTCAATTCAACTTCGAGCGTCTACGGACTGAACCATTACGCTGCACGCATGAAAATATAATTTTGAATTTGTTTTGTATAATAGTTATTTCGATTACATCCAGCATAGTAATAATAGTCTAAAAGCATATATTTAACAGTCGTTTTCCTCTGCTGGTGATTTGTAATAGATGCTGTAGTATAATATAAAACGCTCCTGCATGTGCGTGGGACAGGAGCATTTTGTGACAATACGCAGAGGCAAACGCATCGTGGCCAAATCGAGTTCAATTTCAGGCGTCAAATCCAAGTTTCGAAAGAGTCCACGCCAAGATTTTTCATAGACACCCTCTGCCGTTTCCGAGGCTTCCGAGGTGCGGCGGCGAGAAGCTATCGATTTAGTTGCAGAGCAGATATTTAAGGCGGCTTGGCGTAGGTATAACCCAGAGGACGCCGGAGAGCCAGCGCGACTGCTCGGGCGCATCGCTCCGTCTTCTCAGCCCATTTACAGCCGCTCGTCCGCTCAGCTGCCTCTGCTCGCCGGGCTTTGTAAGAGCACCCATTGCAAACACCCCTATTGCCATTTAAAAGCACCTCGGAGAACGGTAAGAACTGAAAAGGCAGCCGCCAACTCAATCAAGGCACCGGATATTCGTCTATTAAGCAGAGGGGAGAATTCGCCGAATAAAATCACGCAGTTATTTGCAATGCTTCACACCGAGACGTTCATCTGGACATTAATATTCTTCGGCGCTGCAGGTAAGAATACTGTTTTTGAACCTGCGTGGGTATCATTTATGGCAAGTTTTGATGTTTCTGTTGTAATGTGCCTGCATGGCCTGTATTAATTAAGGTGGATAAAGCCATTTGAATACTATGAAGTTAACTGTTGCTAGTTAAAACGGTATTCGACCTGGATATGATGCTCTGATCACTCACGGAGGTCAGATAACTGAAATAACAAGGGCATACATGCCAGGTGATACTTTTTCTGATGATTATTTCCCCCGTTTTACATTTTATCTTTATTTTCAACCTGATCCTTGATTGAATAAAACACGTGTGTCAGCGCTGCCTTGCTGGATGCATATGTAGTGAATTAGATATGTATTCCTTTCACTGATATGACTGTACTTGGCCAGGGGATAACAGTCATCAGAAAGCATGTATCTACATCAAAGCAAAGTTTCTGTCAACAAGTTCCTCCGGTATTTAGGAGATTTTTATTTTAGCACGGCTATAAACATGCATATGGTGGCTTATGTACGATCGCAACTATTCAGGTTCACAATACATCGCAGTTATATTTATTATGACTATTATCTAACAAATGAGTGGAGAGACCGCGTAAGTAGCAGCGTACGGACGGATTTTTAATTTGTATTGTTGTAAGGGGTTTGTCGCATTGTAGAGGTAAGACAAAGAGTCCGAGTGTCTAATCATGTTCCGAAACAATGCATTGAATTGAATGGCATGGTTCGTTCTTTCACTGTGAAATAGCATTTCGCCCAGTGGCTCCCCTAATAATGGCGGGTAATGATTAGATCCAGAGACGGACGGGAAAGCTGCGTGCCGGGGATGATCTGGCTCCCCCGAAATACAAAATGAGAGCGCCCCCCCCCCCCCCCACCCCGCATGCCTTGTTTTTGTCCTGCCTGGCACCTGCAAATAACGGATCCGTGCCTGCGCGCCTCGCCGCAAATGTGTCCAGTTTTTGCACATCAATTTCGGCGATCTCTCTCTGTCCCAGTTTCCACACCGGTGAAGCTTTGTTAAAATTGCCAGGATTCATAATGAACGCTTCCAGTCACTGGTGTCATTCCGGGTCGACTGGGAGCCTTTGTCTCCGCGGAGCTTATTAGGAATACAAAAAATAAAAATGTATTTTGCTGTTGCTTAAAGAAATGTGCATGATGCTGGTTGCAGACATGTCAGAGCAACAATGATTCGGTAGACGCCCATATGTAAAGATACAGTATCTTGACTGACCGTGTTAAAGTGAACAGGGCTATGTATATCCAGATACCGTGTACACTGGCAATGTATGCGCATTTGGGTAATTGTTTCAAATATAAAATAAGGGCAGGGTGTCATTAGCTATATTGGAAAAAAATGTACACCTGAAGCGATCAGGACACATTAATGATCTACCTACGTCTGAAAGTAGGTCGTAGACAGTCCATCCAATCAGAAGGCAGGCATGGTACGCGGGAACACTCCAGTTTTACTCTGGGGCACTGAATATACTAGGGAGCTGGGGAAGGGGAAAGAATCTAATAGTAGCTAATGTGCAAAACCACAGAGGATGCATGCTGTTTGGTTTGTGTTTTTTTTTTCATTCAAAATATAAATGTTTGCTCAGCTCAATCTGATGATAGGGAAGCAAAAGGGATGGAAGGAATGGAGGGCCCAAACCACTGTGCAGCCCACAATTAGATAAGTGGCTTTGCCAAATGGACGGATCGACAGATTGATTGAAGCCCACAGCATTTTTGGACGGTAGCTGGTAACCGTGCACAGGGCCTTCCATTTTAGCAGTGCTTTGTTAATTGTTAGCAATTGGAGCAGTTTTAGAGTGTGCCCTTCCTACCAAAAAGGACAACCACATCTGCTTTTGAAAACAGAAATGCAACCTTATCTATAAATATATCACATCTTTGGGTTTTCTGAATGCACGAAGAACAGAGTCTGAATCCAGCCAGGGGACCATGCTTAATGACACACAGATCGAGGTGTGCCCTCGGCCTTTCTGAAGGCTAATAATCGGATGTCACGGAAAGAATACTGCAGAAATGTTAGAACTTTTAAAGTGGAGCATTGGCCATCAAGCAGAAGGAAAACTTTCTTTGAAATTCTGATTGGAGGATATGACTATTGTGCAGAACTTATATTACCCAACTGGTGGTAAAAAACAGCAAAAAACATTCTCTCTTTCTGTCAGATGTCTGCCGTTCATTCCTCAGTATGTGTTGCTCCAACTCAGTGAGAATTCATCACATGCCGCCCATTGACGATTAGCAGTTACACTATCATCTTGGCCCCAGTCCAAGGTGTAAACTGTGAATGTTTGATGGAGGACATCAAATGTTTCAAGAGTGTAGCATTTCGTCAAAACTTATCAGTGTATACCTTTCTGGGGGGTCCTGGCTCTACCAGGCTTGGTGAATCTCAACGATCCAGGCTGCAAATTATCTGGGTTGAGGAAATGAGATAAATTTTAGGAATCTGGTACACCCCTTGGGGGGGTTAAAAGGATAAAAAGAATATTTTATGATGTCTTTCAAAAATCATCACACATCATATTTGTGATGTTTCAATTTGTCTCTCTTGGGCTACTTTTGGGTGTCTTCATTTGGATTTCCTATTACTGTCTTGGAGAAAAATCATCCGTGTTTTAAGTAATTCCCCCGTCGAGCTTTTGTTGGCCGAAAAAGACATGTTTGTAAGCCATTTGTATTTACAATTTACAGTCCGCGACCTTATGTGTTAGGTCATCGCAGAAGTGATGTCATTTCTACTGAAAGCCTATAGCAGCTGGACATGCCGGTCTTAGCCAGTATGACGTGTTGCTGCAGACATTTGCTGGGGCACTTCTGGCATCTGTAGCACGTTACCCAAGGTTGCTCACTTTTAGCAAGCTAGCCATGCTGTATTTTGTCAGCCATGCTTTCCCGCATTAGGCAAGCCCTGGTGTGCTAGCCAAGATGTAGCAGTCCCAGCACATTAGCCCGGCCGTAGCATCCTAGCCAGGCCATAGTGTGCCAGCCAAGATGAACCACATTACCCATCGTTGCTTCAGATTCACAAGGCATTGTGCATTCTCATTCTGCTTCTTCCAGAAGCATCCTGGCCCAAGGTCAGAAGCTCTTTACTTTATTGAAGATCTAAAATCATATAAGGAGATTGATGTAGGGAAATTGAATGGCTGGATAATCCTATAGTCTGTACTTTTTAAGATTAGTTTTCTAATGCGTGGTTCTTTAAAAGCAGTAGCAAATTCCCTGCGAGTTTTGTCTTAAATCTTTCTCTTCAGCGCAAAGCGGAATCTGTGATATGAAAAGTTAAACAGAGTGTCTTTGAAACGGCCAGGATGCTGCCTTTTGTTTTACAATAGATGGCACAATGGCCCCTACCCACAATGATTCATTATTTAGTGATGTCATTCCCAGTAAAGCTACGTCGCTCATGTGCGAGAATGCCCCCTCCTCGCCTTTCGGCTCGGGCTTTGGGTCTGCATGGAGGTCAGCTTTAAGGTCGGACGCAGGAAGGCAGTGTCCCCGGCAGTGCTCTGCCGACTCAGGGCAGGCTGGATTAGGGCCCTTTCATCTAACTAAATAAAGCCCTGATATTCAGCTGCCAATTTACATGGTAGCTGTCCGACAAGCGGGTCCAGTGATGAGATGACGGACAGCACTCTTCCTTCCCATCCTGGCATTAAAATGGGCCTTAGTTCACGGGCGGCCTCCTGCCTGTTTTTTGGCCCTTAAATGCATGCATTCATTCACTTGATGGATGTTTTTGCATAGAGTAGTTTCAGTAAACAAATTTCAGTATAATAACAGGTGTATAAAACAAGCGCAGCCAAAGCCGAGCGACAGTGTCAGTAGAGGTGTGTGTTATGCCTTTATAAATTTCCCCACGCAGCCTTTTGACAGCGGGAATGAGATTCTTAGCAGCAGCAGTAAATATGACGCAAAAGATTTGGTCGTGGCATGTTTATTTTCTAATGTTGCGTTAGTTGCGTCAGTTGACTTTGTGAGTTGTTCTCTTTGCGAGCGAGTCCCCCCTCCCTGGTACAGCAGCCCCCTCTTTCCCGTTTTGGAGGAGCAGAGAGTGGTATGTAAACTAGGCCAGCTCGTCGTGCATATGGGGCATCTGAGGTGTGACAGGAAGAGCAGAGGGCATGCTGGGAAATTGCTGCACCTCGGCCTGGGAAGGGCGGAGCCTAACCACACTCGGTAACCGTGCCTTTTTTTAGGAGCAGCCCGCTACAAGACTGGGACACACGTCTTTTCAAAACGTGATCACATCTTAAAGCGTTCTGTTTCTCATTTTTCCGTGCCTGGGGGGGTGTGTTTTTCTGTGAATGTTGCCACTAGGGCAGTTAAGGACACGGATGTTTCACCAGAATGTTGCTGGTTTGAGCTCCAGAAGAGAGTCTGCCCTTGAGCGGTCATACTCGATTTGTTCCAGTTAAATACGTGGGTGAAACTATGAGTCGTTTGGATGCTTGTCAGCATAGAAGTAAATACCATCAGTACATCCAGGCAGCTCAGAAATCTATTCACTTTGACAAAAAATTATTTTGACATTTGATTCCCACTGTATTTCTGCATCCGTTATAGTTATGGCCAGACTTTTCAAAACATGCCTTTTATTTGAAGGCTTGGATGAAAACGCCGTATGAGATACCTTCGCTTGAGCAGATGGCGATGAAAGCTTTGCAGTGAATCCTGACGAATGTTAAGTGGGTGAGGAGTCCAGGCTGTTAGAATTAGCACACCTCAGTGTTCATGCATTTACTCCTCTGCTCTCATTTCAGCACTTGTTTGATATTCCTGCTGGCCCCTGTGACCTTAATGGAGTTTGGTGTCAAATCAGGAACCTCCTTGCTGCTGGGGTCTGACTGTCCCCCATCCTTCCGCATGCCATGGCTGAATCATACATCCGCCCCTCCCATCATTACATGTACAGCCATGGCTTTATCATATGTCTGTCCCCCCCAGTGATCTGCCGGCCGAATCCCCCATCCCTCTGATGGGGGGATGTTCTCCCCCGCCTCGCCGAGGCCGCCCCCTTACATGAGCCCTCACTGGGCCTGAGTTAACCCCCCTGATGTGACAATGGGCCCGTTCAGTAATGCTGAGAGGCCCCTTTCATTTCCTTTGTGAAATTACCGTTAATGTGTCGCCCACTTTTAAGGTGAATGTTCTACGAAAGGCCACTGGCAAGCGGACGCTTTATGTAATCTGCAGAACTCGAGGCAATTGCGTGGTTTTATGTAGACTTACTAACCCTTAATCACTGTTTTTACGCAGAATTTCCACCCGGTGCAGCCTTGATCATTGCTCTTGTTGGACTTTTCCTTGTTGGACTTTTCCTTTTTCTTGTTGGACTTTTTTACTTGTCCCTGATGTGTTTCGGCTGTTATAAAGAGAGTTTTCTGTAGAAATGTTAAAGCCGCTCTAGCCGTGGATGCTAGGGTATCGATCAGACGACCCCATGCCTCTCCGTGGCCATTCAGCCTCCTTGTTATCTGGGTACCCTTGCGTTGGTGCTCTGGTGTTTATTGGTGCATGTGCTGGGTGTGGGCAACCCCAGTAAAAAGTCTGACCCATAGAAGTTTCCATTTTTACTATTATGTACATGTTGGGATAATTATTAGGACTTAAAAACTATAAATTAACATATATGGAACTATGCACTAACCAAAAAACAAACAAACAAGCTCTGTTTGGGGCAACACTGTGGGTTGGGACTCAGAGGGTTGTCGGTTCAGATCCTATGGTCGACCTGTGATCCTCATTACTCCAGGGTCTGGCTGACCCAGCTTTCTCCTCTACGCTGCTGCTCCCTCACTCTCTGGTCAGACTCCTCCAAAACCATTTCTATTGGGTATAGGGCAGGTGACGCGACCCTATCACTCTCCTTTGTAGATGGCTTGGTGTGTCCAAACTTACTGGTACTTTATATCAGCTGGTTAGTAATCTGTGACTAGGCTTAGAATGTTGTGGGTTCGAATCCCATGGTCTGCAAATGGTGTCAGCACTGGGGCATTGAGGAAGGTCAAGTGCTGCCGGGACTTTGAACACTAGCTTACCCTTACCCTAAGACTTATTGTCTGTGGTTTATTGGTGTTTGTTTTATGTTTCTGCATACAAATTATAATATACAGACCTGTGCTCTGGCAGTTTGATATATATTCTGTTCTTTTGGCAAATATTCTGTTTTGAGTAGGTGTTTATGATTTAACTGAGTCCGCTCTGTAGTGTTTATGTGGATTCCCTAGTGACGAAGAGTACACTGGATGGTCCAGCATATTGTAAAACTTTAAGATCTCATCTCAGAGCTGCTCAGAATGGCATGTTTGTTTGATTGAATCTTTTGTCATGGTTTTCTGTTCTGAGTGATTGGACTCTAGGGTTTCGTTCCCCTACGAGTGGCTGTGCAGGATTTAAAATCTGCTTAGTATTGACAATTAATGGCTTAATAATCCATTAGGATGTGAGTTTTTTCATCCCTTCCCCATTACTGTGTCTGTGGGGAATCGCAGGTAAGCTGGTGGCCTAAACAGATCCCTCTACCCAGCCGGCAATGTGACACACGGCATTCGCTGGCCCCAGGTGTGAGTCCCATTCCCATTGGTCAGCCCCACGCTGCAATTTATTGATAGGTCCAATCCACAGGACAGATTAACTGGGCTGGTGTAAACTGCAGGGTCACGATAACATTTCGTTATTCGATTTCGATGGCGGGCGTGTCTGCTGTGCTGTGAGCTTGCCAGTAGCCCAAGTCTGATTTAGATCTTATTAAACCCACATCGGGCGGCCAGCTGGAGGTCACTCTAGCCAAACTGAGGCCTTCTATCTGTTAGCCAGGACTTTCTCGATGGTTTATTGCTGAAGGTGACACGTATAAGTGAATTCATGTAGTATATCTCTGCGTACTGCTAGAAATTATACGGGAGTTAATAGCTATGAGAGGGAAGGCGCTGTCATCAAGGTGCTCTGAATGGTCGCCTTCTAAGCATTTTAATCATTTTAATAAGCAGTAATAACATTTAACTGCATTCGTGAATATGTCTGAAACCTGCTGCAGACTTCTCCTGAAACCAACATACCGTATTGCACTCGGTTCCCAGTTTGTTGGACCTGGGAGCCTCTGCACACAATATTGGTTTCCATGCTAGAGCAAGAGGTATGCTCTGGGAGACCAGCGTTGGGCTGATGTGATTACAGCGCCGCCCTGGTGGCTCAGGTTGGTAATAAAGAACGGGTCGTTGGGCAAGCTGACAATAAAATTAACGGAAGCCTTGTTTTTTTGTTCGTTCTTTTTCTTCTCCTCCTGGAAGGTGGGTGGTGCACGCAGGTGGCGTGAACGCAGGAGGCTCCAGCGCCCACATCGTCTCACCAGCCGCCCAGGCGGTGGCCGCCAACGCATTGCTCGTGTTCATTGTCGTTAGCCCGCCGCCCCCCCCCCGCCCCCACCTCTCTCTATACCTCTC
>JAODKM010000035.1:12107799-12134543 GCA_026780845.1 Petrocephalus sullivani | reverse complement strand
GCGAGGTGGGTGGTTGTCGGTTTTTTGCGGGGGGGGGGGGGGGGGGGGGGGGGGGGGGGGGGGGGGGGTACCTCAGTCGGGAGCACTGCAGCCTCCAGGCTGTGATTCCTGTGCTCTGCATGTGTGCCGTTTGCATGCTCCCCCCCGTGTCGCATGGAATTTCATCAGGTACCCCTATTCCTCCTAAGACATGTAGCCACACTGACACCTGTCTTTGAATTGCCTAGAGCATGATTGTGTGTGTGTGTGTGTGTGTGTGTGTGTGTGTGCATTGCTGTATACTGGCTCCCACCTAAGGTGCAGCCCGGTGCCCTGTCCTGCCTGGAATGGGCTTCCCGCCCCCACCCACATGACCCGAACCTCACGATGGAAGGAGGAGTCTGGTTAGTTTTCGCTGTATGTAAGAAACCTAAAGACGAGTACCGGTGTTACCTGCACAGCTGATTTAACACCACAAGAATATGCACTGCATGTAGGATATTTAATTTTAGACAGCATTTCAATTTCAATTAGCTAACCATGTTAACCTTTATTCTGCCTAATGTTATTTTATGTTGCTAGCTCAAGACAGCCCAACTCATTTCCCCTGCCATGACAAATTCCACCACTTTAAATTACATTTGGAAGTCACCTTACATAGCATTATTGTTAAAACTATCATCAGCTGACCTGATTTTACTGCAAGTTGTGCAGTGCCTTCGAAATCTCCCGCTGCTGTGTGCACTCCATCCATATCGGATCAGTAACCTATCAGAGCCATGCATCATTCACAGGCCAATCACTTCGTGGCAAAGCTGTGTGCGCCCCAGGGCACCACATAATGTCGCCCCCTGCTTGTACCTAAATGTTCTCCCTGAATTCATAGTTTTACTTTGAACTTTTTTGTACAACCATCCATCCATGGGCCAGTACAGGGTCGCTATCCCAGGATGCAAAGCAGGGGTCAGCCTGGACGTGACACTGCTCTTAAAGTTTGGTTAAAAATAACCACATTAGTGAGGCTTTTTACTCAGGGGAGTTTAGTTGTTCGGCCAGGAACAGGACTTTCCGATCCGGACATGCGGGAATACACCGAGTGATGGGTACATGCCCAAAGGTTTGAAAACAGCTTGTAATATTTGTCTGTACTTAAAACATTTTAGGGTAAAGACAAATGGGTGGATTTAAAGAGACACACAGCAGCAGATAGCAATGCAAAGCATGTTCTGTAGAATAATCCGGAAACCGCTGGATATGACCCATCTACACGCAGTGATGCAACAAAGTGCAAGATGCCAGTGGCATGCTGGAAGCCCTGACACTCTACTGGAATGAGCTGAAGAGTGGTGAGAGAGAGAGATGGCGAGTGAGGGAGAGTGAGGGAGAGTAAGGGAGATAGAGGGAGAGTGAGGGAGAGTGAGGAGAGAGAGGGAGAGGGAGGGAGAGTGAGGGAGAGTGAGGAAGACATAGGGAGAGTGAGGGAGACAGAGGGACACAGAGGGCGAGTGAGGGAGAGTAAGGGAGAGTGAGGGAGAGTAAGGGAGATAGAGAGGGAGAGAGGGAGAGTGAGGGAGACAGAGGGAGAGTGAGGGAGAGTGAGGGAGACAGAGGGAGAGTGAGGGAGAGAGAGGGAGAGTGAGGGAGAGTGAGAAGAGAGAGGGAGTGAGAGGGAGAAAGGGAGAGTGAGGGAGAGAAAGGGAGAGAGAGAAAGAGAATGGGGTGGACTTACTGTGACCTCGGGAGGATGAGGAAGAGGGACTGAAAGATGCCCAGAGATCAGGGACTGTATCGACCTCACCGGAAAGAACAAGGGAAGACAGATTCACAGACCATAAACAGCGCAAAAAAGAAAATCCCAAGAAGGAGATCATCAGGGCTGCCTGCAAGATCCGGCTTTGGTGTGGGGGGGGGGACGGGCAAATAAAAAAGACATAAAGAGTGTTTTTGCTGATGCAGTAATACAGCATTTCAGGATGACTCCACAGGAGACCTGCAGCCTAATTACATGTTACATTTTTAAAATGAGAAAGGTACACTGGACTGGTGCTTCAGGAGAGGCTGGTGAGAGTCCCAAACCTGAGCCTGTCTAAGAGGATAGAGTGCATGTGGATGAATATGAACTTGACGGAGTTGTGATTAACATCCCTGAATCTGAGCATTCTTCCTCCCCGGAACGGCACCCCTTCTTAGGTGATTAAAAAAGTACTTTTTTTTAGAACTTTCTCCATCTCTCATTTGGATCTGGCGTTTCTTTTTGGCCATTTTGACGTAGCTTTAAATACAGAAAATATATGCAAATGTAATGCAGAAAAAGCTGTGTTGAAAGGGGAACCGGATGAGGCCTGATGCATAATGAGCGTGGTACCAGCCCGTGCTGATGAAGAGCTTACCCCTGGCTAGTCCTAGTCAGATTCAAGTCAGATTCACAGTGACTCGTTTGCAGTGGCAGTAGCCAATCATCGTGTCTGTCTCTGTGTTGCCATGCCCCCCTACCCATCCCCGACTTCCCATTGGCCAATCGGTTTTGCCCACCGTGGGGGCGTGTGGGTTAAGTGTACAGCCTCCACAGGCCTGAACATAGTCATCGATGCTCACCAAAACATGGGTAAAATATCAGTCTACTTCTGTGTAAAATGGCCTCCGAATTTGGATGGAAGGACGAGTGTGTGGATGGATAGATGTTTGGATGGATAGATGTTTGGATGGATAGATGTCTGGATGGATAGATGTTTGGATGGATAGATGTTTGGATGGATAGATGTTTGGATGGACCGCCCTCTGTGTAAAGTCGCCTTATGTTTTTGTTTTTCTTTGCTGCGGGTTTTTAATGCGTGACATGTTCTAATTCTATTCGATAGAAAGCTCTCCCGTGCAATGTTATTGTTGCCTCTGCGCTTGTCCGGTTTGATTAATATCCCCAGACCTCAGCTATCCTGAGCCCAGGGTGCACCGATGCTTCAAGACAGTGTCATGACAGCTGGGTTATATTATCGATTTATCTGTCTAATGGATTCTGCGTATCTTCCTGTCCTGTGTGCTCTGTAAACCACTGCACCCCCTGTAGGTATAGCAGCCGGATGCAGGGGAATCCCAGTGTGGCCCCAGTGCTGAGGGGAAGGCCTCTCACTCCCCGCCCCCAATGGGATGCTTTTCAGTCCCATGCTATTACCTCCCGAAGGATGTACCCCAATCTAAATGAGTAACTTAACGGCTTAACGGGGACATTACTGTAGAATCTTCATTGACAGATGCACAAATTATTTTATCATGCTGGTTAACATTTATCACACACAACCTTGATCAGTCAAAAGCCTGCAGTCAGGAAGCAGATGCATGATTCCGTCATATTCCTCTTTATCTGGCTTTAACAGTTATTTTTTTTTTTTGTGGAGGGAGCGTCCTCTGAATCCAAATCCTTAAATTTAATTACCCAGATAAAAGAGCAATGAGAGCACATGCAAAGGCAGCTGTGAATGGACTTCAATCACAGTAAAAGCAAGATGAGGTTCTACTGAGTTATTGTGATAAGATACTGGCTGCAAATAGGAATGATTCAGGGGGTAACAAAAGGATCATTAATATTTCAGTGTTTTCCATGACAGGTCATTTGAAAATCTATTGGCTTTAATCTTTAAAGTGCTCTTTGAAAACTCTTTATATGGGCTGTTATCGAAAATACTGTCCCCGGTGCTGCTTTGGGTGGCACTGTGGTCACCTCTCGTCTCCGGGGCGGTGGGTGTGATTCACGCCCCTAACTCTGTGTCTGTTTGTGCTCTCTTAGTGTCTCTGTGGGTTTCCTCCAGGTACTCGAGTTTAACGAAAAAGAAAAAGAGTTTTAGGGAATCGCTATCTCTAAATTGTGCTGAGATGGACGGTGTGTGTATCTGTGCATATTTGCCTTGGCGGACTGACGTCTCGCCCCCGGTGCCTTCCTGCCTTGTGTCCTGGGCCTCCTGGGATAGGCTCCAGGCTCACAGAGACCCTGTGCTGGATAAACAGCTGAAGAAGATGGATGGAAGCCGTGATGTGTTGCTGCTGCCACCAATAAGAAACACTATAAATGGGACTGTCACTGGGGTACCTTTCTCTCCCGCCATGAAAACCGGCGATCCGTGACAGGCGAGTCAGTAAGAGGGGGGGTGTCCCTGTCCAAACCGGGGCCTGTCTGTCCCTCTTAATTGGATCAGAGCCCCACAGCCCCTGCACCTCTAGCAGGAGGTGGGAATTATTTAGATATTTGCAAAGAGGTATCCGTGCCCAGCGGAGGTATCGCATAGAATGTCCTCATCACCCGCTATCTTCTCTGCCAGCCGACGGGTGATGGTTGCAAAGACCAGCCTCTGCGCCGTATTTTCTGTGGTGGATGTTTCGCGACAAATAAGTTGCCAGTTTACCCAAATGTGTCCCCCCCCCCCTTTCATGCAGTTTCCTCGTGTTTGCTTCAGCTCTTGGGAACATATTTAGAGGACCTGTCACTTTGATATGTTTCTGGCCATACAGACTCCTCGCTGAGGAAAGGCTGCTGAACACAGAGCCGTTCGTGCCCAAAGGATTGTGGGATTGCCCAGGCGTGGACAATGCGCCACTCCGTCGCAGTGTGCCTAGCACTTTATTAGGTATACATTTCCCTCGGTGCTGTTTACCTTTAACCCCATTTAGCGCACCTTTGATGTCAGTTATTCATAGTATCGGTTTAATTAAATTAGCCGCAGTTAGGAATGTAATAAGGAGCTTTATCTGGAGAGCCCAGGGGCATGTCACTTCCTGTCATGGCTGCCCCGTATGACAAGGCTACGGTATCGGCCAGCCTGCCTTGGGTTGACTAGATAACTGGCGTTGCCGTAGCGATATCACCCTGGGAGAGACACTGGTGCCTGTTCTCATTCATTGGCTTTTCACTGCAGCTTTATTTATGCAGATACACATGTAGGAAGGATGACAGTCTTGTAAATGGTATTATCACATTGTCGCTGCTCCCTGGTGGGGTTTATTTTCTCCTGCTGGAAAAAAATCAAAAGAAAGACCAAATAAAGAAACTCAATATGTATAATCAACGACACCCTCACTGGCTGACTCGCAACAAATGCGGTTTTTGTTGATTTGCTGTCATAAGTACCGAGAATTATGGAGACGCAGAGAGTGTCGGACCGGCGAGGCCGAGGGGATCAGCGTGATGAGAAAGTCGCTGGGATGGAAAACAGCCGGTGGGGGACAGAACAGCAAGAAGAGAAGACCTGGGGGAAAATTAGGATCAGAACAAAGTCAATGTTTAATAAAAGCCAGTCTGACTGATTCCAGAACCTTTTTAACAAGCTCCATTGTGCATCTGTTGCAGTATCACCATGGAGGCGACTTATTAATTAATAAAAAATCAAAGCTGAGTTATGACGCTTAGCAGATGAGCTGCTTTTGTGGACTTCCTGCACATGAAAGATCTGAAGCATTAGCCATGTTCTCCCAGTCTGCCTCCTCCCTGAAGCCTATAAGAACCTGCTCTCCTGTGGCTGCTCTGGTGGAGGCAGGATGGCCTTCTGTTGGCTTTGGGGAGCTCGCTGACTGACAGTAGCTTGACTGACAAGCTTCCGATAGAATAACCGGAACTGAATTACACCACACCACATGACCCTAATGGGTCCCCTGAAACCACCACAAAATGAGATGTTTTCAGCTCACTTTGTGCATCAGCGAATCATGTCTTATGTATATACAGGTAAGACTGCCGTACATGTACATTGAACATGACTGTGAGTTGTGGTAAAGGTTTGTCACAGGTCACGCTGAGAGGATAAGCAGGCCCTCCTCTGCTTGGGGCCTCCGTCGCTTTGCCAGCCTCCACGCGCGTCGCGCTCCCTCCGGGTTTGGGCTCTCCGATCAGCCAGGCAGACATGTGACACTCACCTTTACGCTGGGAAACAAGACGTGAAAAGAAGTGGCACTTCATTCCGTGGGCGTGCAAATCGGGGCTCTTACCTGCTACTACAAATGTACCTTCTGAAATTATCCTACTGCCTATGTGACGCTCGAACAAATTATTTACATTACCTTGCACGTCTCAGCAATGAATGAACGTTGCATATAACATTTAGATAGAGCTTTATAAGACATCCAAAGCACTTTACAGAAGCTATGGGCAGCCACTTCAACCATAACCAGTGCATGGCACCTACCTGGATGATGCAACGGCAGCCATTCTGCACCAGTACGCTCACCACGCAGTAGCTAAGGTGGTGAAGGGGCAGGAGAGGACCAATTCCATAGGGGGATGGTCTAATAGGGCCACAGTGGGCGATTTTAGCCAGGGCATCATTGGACCATCCCTACACTTTCAAAGGATGCCCTGGGATCTTTTATGACCTCAGAGAGCCAGGACCTCTGTTGAATTTCTCATCCAAAGAATGGCACCTCCCCGAATCTATGCACTGGGGCATTGGGATTCACGGACCACAGGATGGGCTCTAACCTGCTGGCCACGCCAACACCTCCTCCAGCAGCAAGCCAGCTCTTCTTAACTGGTCTCCCATCCGAGTACTGGCCAGGCCCAAACCTTAGCTTCTGATGGGCCACCGAGTCTGACCTGCAGATGGTGTGGCTGCTGACAAATGCTACCAACTAACACAGAAACGTGTTTTATTTAGCCTTTAATTATTTAAACAGACACTTTTGTCCAAAGCAACATACACATGAGGAAAGCTTGAGCCAGACTACATCCTTGGTACCTTTGAGCTTAAGGCCTGTGGTTTATATTGCACATACACGATTACTCTGCAGGCTGGATGGTTTGATCCTGTAACCTCCTAAACATGGGTCGTCATCCCCAACCCACTGAGCCACACAATGGACGACTTTATGGCCACTTGATTAGCTGTAATCATGTGGAGTACCCCTCTCCCAGCCTAAATCTACAGCTCTAGAGATGCTACGGGGTTTCTCCCCACAGCTGTAAAAAGCAGCCGTGTAATAAGCTCCTATGCATCTGTGGTTCTTATCGATCTTTGTGAGGCATTACCCACGCCGCCCGCCTTAGCTTTGTTCCTCCATACTGTAATTATCGCTCGCTTGTATTCATTTTCTCTCGGGTCTCGTTCCATCAGACCTGTAGTAGCCACTTTGTATTGTGATGGGGATGAATGGGACTCGCAGGCACACGCACATACGAAATGCGACTTAATGCTCCGCGTGAGGCCTCCTGGTCCCGCCCGCAGCCGCCAAGCGGAGGGCTGGCGGGCACGTCTGCTCTCGCATCCATTAGATTGCTCTACGTCACCCGACGGTACCCCCCCACCCCACCCCAAACCTGACTCGCGATACGCAGCCGTAGATATGGAACCCCGATGCAATTTAAGGGGGCCGTCTCCAAATGAGAAATGGAATCACGGAAGGCGGAATGTCTTTGGGTTCCGCAGGAGAAACGTCTTTTTGACAACCCCATCAGCCGGGAAAATGTCTGGGTTTTATCTCTGTAATTGGATAAAACACTTAGCGGGGTTTCCATTGATCAGCGAGCGGCTGTCAGTCAGCTCCGTGCTCCCTCTCTGTAGGCGCGCAGCGTGCTTCAGGAAGGGACCGCCGCCCAGGCCTGCTTCGCCCTGATTGGTGCACGCCTGCTTCGCCCTGATTGGTGCACGCCCACTTCGCCCTGATTGGTGCACGCTCTTCCATGGGTCTGGCTCTCCTCTTCCTCTGCCTGTCATCTCTGCACTCGGCAGGCATGTCTCCTGGGTTTTTTTTTCCCTTAAAAAATGTACAAGTAAAAATAATCTCGTATGAGCAATTTAGAAATTATATCAATTATATCGAATTATATGAATTATATCAAGTTGCATTTTGGCGACCCGCAGAATAAGCTGTTCTGGAAGATGGAAGGATGGGAAAAGTCATGTGGTAGAAAGTGAAGTGATTTTACAGCTAATAAGAATGTCAGTGGGAATCAGGGAAAAAACATCTGAGATGCTGTTAGTCTTATTTCTAGGCATTCTGACATGAAGTGAAAATTACACTGTGGAGAGCTTTTAGACTGACGCACACAGAACAGAAACATGTGGTTAAGTCAGATAGTGCCTTTAAGCTGTCCGCAGTATGTGCCCTGTGACGGACTGGTATCCCATCCAGGGTGTCCCCTGCCCTGTGCTCTGTGATGGACTGGCATCCTATCCAGGGTGTCCCCTGTATTGTGCCCTGTGATGGACTGGCATCCTATCCAGGGTGTTTCCTGTATTGTGCCCTGTGATGGATTGGCATCCCATCCAGTGTGTAGTGTGCCCTGTGATGGACTGGCATCCTATCCAGGGTGTCCCCTGTATTGTGCCCTGTGATGGATTGGCATCCCATCCAGGGTGTAGTGTGCCCTGTGATGGTCTGGCATCCAATCCAGGGTGTAGTGTGCCCTGTGATGGATTGGCATCCCATCCAGGGTGTAGTGTGCCCTGTGATGGACTGGCATCCCATCCAGGGTGTAGTGTGCCTGTGATGGTCTGGCATCCCATCCAGGGTGTAGTGTGCCCTGTGATGGACTGGCATCCCATCCAGGGTGTCCCCTGTAGTGTCCCCTTTGATGGTCTGGCATCCCATCCAGGGTGTCCCCTGCCCTGTGTCCTGTGCTGCCCAGGAAGATGATCAGGTTTTCCTGCATAAGGAAGGTAGCCCTAATGTCTGCATGTACGCATGGAATCTCTGACTTACACACAGCACCTGTCACACATCGCTGTCTCCTCCCCCCCGCCATTCACTGCACCGCGGCGGCTTTGACTATAGCGCTCTTGTAACCGCTTTGTATTGTGATCAGTATGATAACCTTGAGCGTTTCTTCTTCCTCCGGCCACAGACGAACACGGGCGATAGCGCGGCACCCGAACAACAGCGATGGTGGGGGCTGGAGACAATGCGCTTCTGAAGGGGGGGGGCAGATGAGCGGGGCTTGAACAATATAAGAGAACATTCACAAAATACAGGGTGGGCTTCTTGAAAGAGCATCTCTACTCGCCCTCCTCGTAAGACCGTCTTTTCTTTAATTGATCGTGGCACCTCGTTGCTAAAAGGCACCTTTGTTAGGCCTCTGTGATCAGCATGAAGTGCCACCTGCTGTCAGACCGGGGGTCCCCTGGCGCCTCCTGCTGGCTGGGGTTGGTAGCGCTGGCCGCCGCAGTGCCTTAGACACGCTGCTGTCATTTGGCCCATTTTGAGCCCACTACAGGCTGCATTATCAGTACCGCAATGTAGCAGTAAGCCACCGTCATTATCGTGGAGGGGTGTGACACAGGGGGTTAGAGTGCGGTGCCTGTGATTTGAGGGTCGGCAGTTTAAGTCGGGGAGTTCATGGGGTGCACCCCTTGAGTGAGGCCCTTAACCCCCCCAGCTGCTCCGGAGACTGTCTGACCCTTTCTCAAAAAAATGTCACTTTGGATGAAAGCGCCCGCTAAATGAGAAAATGTACAAAATGGGTTTTATCGATGGAAGATTTTGGCAAGTAAGGTTTCCCTCAGAGGAAAAAATGCATAATTTTTAAATCGCATAAGACACCCAGGTGAGATCCTGCATAATTATAAGCGGTAACCAGAAATAAGGAAAAAAACTGCCGGTATAAATGCAAGAGAGAGAGCTGCTGTTGTACCATGAAGTCAGCTGCAGATTTTCTTCTGTAAAACGCCATTTCATTACACCCGGAAAGACCTGAGTGGCTGTTTATTGTAAAATTCAACAACTGAAAATAACAGTGGACTAGAACCAGACCACAAGAAATAGCCCTAGTATTATACCCAATAAATGCAGTTATAAGTTTGAATTTGCCGTGAAATGCCAAAGTTTCGGTTTTGCATATGATATCAAAAGCCAGCCCCGACACTCTGATTTTATATATATATGTATATATATATTTTATTTTTTTTTTTTCCCATTACAGTAAAGGTCAGGGTACAAAGTCTCAGGGTACAGTGTCTCAGGTCCAGACTGAAACATTGGCCGATAGAGGAATTTTCCAGATATTTGAATGTTACTCTTAAAAAAACACTGAATTGTAACAAATTTCTTACACTTCAGCTCTTTTAAACACACATCATTGATTACTATACTGTTATTGTAAGTTGGATACAAAATAATATAAAATACAAGAGATTGCCATCTAAAGAAAAGATGTTTTGTAGGCATGAGCTATCATTTAGTACACAGTTCTATTACATCTTATTATTTTTGAATGGCGTCGGTTGCTTTAGTGTGCCGGTTACGTGAATGCTAGATACCCGCCAGAGTGCGTTATAAGGTTATAAGGTTAATCCGCCATGTGTACAGTCACGTCGATTTTGCCGTGAGAGTGCGAGCTGCTGGGAATCGTGCATCATGTCGCAGTCTCGGGCTTCCCGAGACCTCGTGGCCCACGGATCGAGCCGACGAGAAACCTGCCACAGGCCATCGCCAGGAATCTGATGGGTGTAAGAGAGAGTGTGGCGCAGTGCTGAGGTTTAAGAGCGGCGTGGAGCCAGCCCCGACACTCTGATTTTATACACCCATAAAAATTGCCGTGGCAGTCTTTGTCGTCACCATGCGAGCAGCTCGATTGGTTTTCACTGAATATAAGCTTTCAGTTGCCTCAAATGAAGGCTTATCGATTTTCTGTTAGACGTCGAATTTCAGCGACAGTTTGTAAGATGTCTGTTTAAAAAAATGTTTACAGCACTCTGCCAAAGGCCAGGGAGGATGTTTATCCCATACAACCCCATGTCCGAAAAAGGTGGGACGTTGTGTAGAAAGTAAATAAAAGCAGACTGCGAAGATTTGCAACACGAATAAAGCCATATATAATTGGAAATGACAGAAAATTACAGGTAATGCCAGATAACAGAAGGCTAGAAAAGTACCTGGTTGAATGTCTCACAACTAATTAGGTTAATTGGTATCAGGTTAGTAAGGCGATTGATAGAAGAAAGCACATCTAAACATGATCCAGAAACACTATTCTGGGCCCGAGCAGAATTTAAGGTGGACTGAGGCAGTGGGAAACGGTCCTGTAGCCCGATGAATCAAAATTTCACATTTGTTTTGCAAATTATGGATGTCACGTGGAGCAACGTATGCTGCTATCCAGACAATATCTTTTTCAGAGAAGGCCTTCTATATTTCAGCAAGACAATGCCAAGCCACATTATGTATTACAATATCATGGCTCCATAGTAGTAGAGTCCGGGTGCTAGACTGGCCTGCCAGACCTGACCTGTCACCCTTTGAAAACATTTGGTGCATCTTAAATGAAAAAATACAACAAAGGAGACCCCAAATTGTTGATCAATTGAAATCCTATGTCTCAAAACTCCAGCAGCTGGTTTCCTCCGTTCCCAAAAGTTTGCGGAGTCTTGTTAAGTGGTAAACATGCCTCTGTCCCAATTTTTCAGAAACGTATTGCTGGCATCAAATTCAAATTGAACATATATTTGTCAAAAAATATATATATAAAATTTCTTGTCTTCAAGCTTTTTTATGCTGCCTTTGTTCTATTTTCAATGAAATACGGGTTTATCTGATTTGCAAATCATTGCATTCTGATTTCATTTACATTTTACACAGCGTCACAACTGTTTTGGAAACAGATCACAGGACAGAGGAGCCACTTCACACTTTCAGCTGCGGTGGGCTACAGATTCTCTGATTGTATGTAAGGTAGGGCTGATTCCTTTGGCCGACACTCCGCCATTGAGTCGATTTATCCCAGGCTTCGTCTTTCATTTTGCATCGAGCGTGGACAACGATCCCAGGTCAGGACTGAACCCAAGCATTGAACTGGCTTTATAAAGATGTCATAAAAGGCTTGTTGAGGACTGAATGCTGTGATGAAGGTCATCAGACTCTGGGTCCCTGCTGTATTTAGCTGGAGTTTTACTCTGGCATTGCAGCGGATCTAGGGTCAAACTGCCGGGAAAGTTATCCCGAGACCACCGTCCGTGGCAGAATCAGCATCGCTACATGGTGTCCGATGTGATTTTATGTGAGGTAAGAGATTAAGAAGTGATTTGACCTTTTTAGATACTACATCTAAGTAATGAGGGCGGCACAGAAAGACCCTTCATTAAAATGAACAGTCCGGCTATTTGTCCTGCTCATTCTGGCCTCGCTCGTCAGTTTTGCTCTTCGCCGAGAATTTACAGAGTGCAGTACGGCTGCGGTAGTGAATTAGAACATGTGCGATTAGTTGAAATCTAATGCATATTTTTGCTAAATAGTGCCAAAGAGTCCCGAGTGCACCATAAATAAATGAGAGAACTGGAGGATTCGACCTCTAGTATAACTGATGTGCATAACTAAACCTACGAATTAAATCATTACCTGGGCGCACGTCTTCCTGGTTGACTTTATGGGAGATAATTATCTTCAGAGACCACGGGGGACTGATAGATTTCATTGTGCCGCTTTTGAATGACAGAGGAAGGAACATAACAGCACACTGCTGCTTTCTGTACAGAATCTGATCCTCGCCGGTGGTGATTTTATTCTGGCTTACACCTTTTCACGAGACACAATTTGCACATCTCTCGGCCCAGATAGGCTGGCTCCAAGTGGCGGCCGTAACAGTTGTGATGGAGGAGGGTGCAAACAGAGTAGCGTGGGAAGATAGGGTGACCCCCACTGTCATAATTTACGATCATCACTATCAGGATTGTGACTATTGTCCTCGGCGTCTAGTCTAAATTGGCAACACAGGCACCCATTTGGGCAGCTTTTTAAAGGCACTTTGGTTTCAGAGTTAAGAGGCCCACTGCTGTATTTAACAGTACATACACTCACTGACACAGGAAAGTTAAGCACCCAGACGGAGTGGTGGAAATGAATCTGTACATGGTGAAAGGCCGTGTGACTGCATCGCAATGATTATAATATCAGATCAAATGGACAACAGTTGGCAGTATGGGCACACTGCTGGTCCGATGTCAGTAGGGTGTGGCACCCCCCTGGGCCTGGATACAGCGGTGCAGTGTAGAAGGGAGTTGTACAGCCGTTGTATCCTCTCCCGAGGCAAGTCGGCCCACAGCTGTTGTAACTGGCCCTCGAGATCCTGCAGATTGGCACTGGGGCTGAGTTGATGTCAGAGCTGATCCCACACATGTTTGATTGGGGAAAGATCAGGGGACGTGGCTGGCCATGGGAGGACCTCATCATGATGCAGGCAGTCCATAGACACACGTGTCATGTGTGGATGGGCGTCTCAAGTGGGCTAAGGCATGCGGACGCAGGATGTCACTGACGTATCGCTGTGCTGTCAGGATTCCATGAACCACTACCAGAGATGACCTGAAGTCATACCCTATGGCTCCCCACACCATGATGCCAGGAGTAACACTGCTATGTCTCTCCACGTCATTGGCAGGATTGGTGCTCCCCCCTCGGTGCTGCCATACGCACACCCGATGGCCATCGGCGGTAATGCAGGAGCGAGATTCATCCCTGACGTGGTATGACGCCACCTGTCATTAGTCCTTGACTCCTGGTTACAGTATCACTGTCAGTGCTGGTGTGAACCCTTATAAAAATAGCATACTTAAAAATAATTCCAGGATAGTAAAAGCACATGGTGTATACTTCAGACATACTACCATTTTTCCACATTTCTAGAAGTACATTTCTGATAAAATTTAAATATATTTTAGAGATGCAAGACATGGCTTTGAACAATGTGCTGCAATTATAGTATACTTGATTTATGTAATATACATTAAAGCTATTACTTTTTGCTAAAGGGATGACCTTATTACTAAAACTAAACTTAAGAAGTCATGTATACTTCAGTTATATTTTCATTCTTCAAAGTCGCTAACCAAAATTTCAGAAAACGTACTTAAAATTGGATATTTGTTAATTTACATAGTACATTTGAATTATAATAGCAGTGTTCTCCGTTTAAGTAAGGATTGGTTGAGAGTGCTTTCCGATGCCGATGTACTGTAGTGTACTTCTACTTGTGAAATGCCCCTATGCACCTATGACTGATACCATCATGTGCGTATGGGTGTAGCCTGTGTGAATGCATAAATATTAACAAAAAAAGTGACAAAAACAAAATGGAAGCACTTTAAGGGTGAAAGCAGTAATCTTATATGCCTGCTTTCCTACCTACAAACCAGCCAGCCAACATGTAGGGAGGTAAGGGTTACCCAAGCAGGAATTACATTTGTGTGGCCGTCTGCTGCGAAGTGTAAATGCAAAGCTCAAGTAGAACCAGTAACAGTAAAAAGGGATAAATCGGGTTTGTGTGCGTTAAGCCTTTGTGCCGGTGATCAGAAGGTCGCCAGTTCAAGCTCAGCCTCGGCACGTCTGTGGGCCCTTGAGCGAGGCCCTTAACCCCCAGCTCCCTGGGCACCACCCAAGGTGGCTGCCCTTCACAGCCAAACTTGCTCTCGTGGACGGCAAGGCCGGGGAGGGGAGAAGAGAATTTCCCCATGAGGAAAAAGTATCAATTATTATATACTCTATAATTTTGGCATGCTATTAAAACATTTATTTTAAATAGTATGTGGCCAATATATTTTTGGCACCTTAAAAGTGTGTGCAAAATACATGACATTAAATCTATTGAAAGTGTATTTAAATATGAATTAAGCTGGGTCAAAAGAATAGAAAGTTAGTATACTGAATATACTTTTAGTACATTAAATCCATATCATTATCACAACTTCAGCAAAAAAGCCTTATTAAAGCATACTATAAATTGGGTGTGCTCAAGTATGTTTATACGTACCGTATTCTTTTTTCACAAGTGAACAGCAGCCTTTGCAGTGGATGATGAACCCGTTTTGTGGCTGAGGTCAGTCATCGAGACATGGTGTGGGATAGATAGCCGGCACAGATGGCATGGGGCTCTGTAATGCGCCCCACACAATGCAAAGATCCTCCCTTGGTGTGCTCTGTCTTGGGCATCCGGAACCTTCACAGCGTGTGTGGATGCCCTCACCTGCCAGCTAGTCATGCCAGCTCCTTGCAAATCAAATCATTTACATACCCATCACTGGTCTGTGTACCAAATCACATCCAAATCGGACCATTACTTTTTTGTCACTGAGTATAGATTCATGGACTTCAGCCGGCTAAGTCCCGGCATCGTCATTCTCGCCATGAAGCACCTGCAGCATTGTAAAGACAAATGTTTAGCTGCCGTTTTTGTGCCAGTTCAGAAGGGTCTGTTTGCGGTCCAGCCTACCCTACATTGATGGCGCTGTCGTTCTGAGACACAAGGAAATCTGTATTCATTTATTTCTTTTTAGCCAGGGAGAACACCCAAAGCATAGTTCAGGTCCAGAATAAAAAATCCTAACCTGCTTCAACCAACTAGTTGAGTACTATGAAACTATGACTCTTTATAGTCAACTGGTTGGTTGAAACAAAAGCTTGGTCTGGATTTTTGCTTTCTGGACCTGAACCATCCACCTCCAGCTATACATCAATGTAAGACTCAATGCAAACTGAGTCAAAGTCGAGGTAATCTCCAAATCTGCAGTAATACAGCACAATGGGGCCACCAGTGCAAAAAAAATATAATTCTGTATCTGTCTGGCTGATGGTCAGTGTGCCATTCCTCGCTGCTATCTCAGAAGGTCAGCTGTCTTTCAAGCGTCTATCTGGGAATCTAAGTGCTTTTTGATTATTTGGAGAGTCCAGGCCTGCCTGTGCCGTGGGCCGATCTGTGCCAGGCTTTCATAAAGACCTTAATAGCAGCAATACTGTGTGCGCAGTGACTGCACCCCAATTGCATTTTACTGCAACATTCATCGTTTTATGAATGATTTTTGCTATTCTGTGGCCGTTACACTGAGAATAGAAATAGTGTAGTAGATTACGCTAGAATCAGAGACATTTCTGTGTTAAGTATATGGGCTGGTGATTGTCTGTGTCTCCATTATGATCAAATTTGCACTACACCTGTATAGCAAATGACATATGTGGTTTAAGTGTGTAGCGGGGTAGATTAATGTTATGAATGAATGCTGAAATGTCATGGCTGGTCCTGGAAATGAGTCAGATCAGCCCAGGTTTCTGCTTTTAGCTCCTTTTCATACTTTATTTGTAATTGTGTAAAATAGAACACCCTGTATATGGAATCCTTGGGATGGCTGCTTGTTAGCAGAATTCAGGGCTTGGCATCATTGCAACGGAACTTGCTCTGATGACCCAAACTGCCGCCTGGAATCAGCTTGCAGGTGACTCAGAAGCTCCCCGGCCGCGTCGTTTCCCCGCGAGGTCTGAAGGGATCCCGAGCTGCTTGCGGTATAGAGTGATTCTGGCTGAGATTTGGAGGTGGGCGCAGTGCCGTCTGACCGCTGGGCTCTGCAGAAGCACATTGGCAGACCGCAGAGCGCTGGAGGAGCACGCCGGTGACCTGTCGAGCCCCAGAGCATTACGTTGGCTAACACTCTGAGCCCCGGAGAGCCTCGCTAGGTAGCGGCACAGTCCCGGGGCGGACCCGGACTGATCCGGGCCAAAAGCCGTGCCGTGCCAGCTCACTCTGAAGGTCAGATGAAGCACACAGCATCCCGGTTAAGAGCCGAACCACGAAGAAACAGCGGGAATGAACTGAGCCAGGCTGGGCCGGGTGAGGCCGGACCAACTCTATAAACAAAGCCTCCGGCGACGTCGTCCCAAGATGGAGAACAGAGGCGGGTGGGATGAAAAACAGTGCATTTCTCATGGATATTTATGTATTTTTTGTTGACAGTGGTATGGGCTGCAGGAGCCTGCTGAGTATACAGGCCTGGCTGTCCCCGGGCCTCAGAGCCTCTCCGGATAATTACTGCAAAGTGGATACGTGCTTTGCGGGTCCGTGCCCAGCCCTCCTCCCGTCAGGATCTGCTGACACTCGCCTCCTTTGCAGGTTCCAGGTCTCTCTCACATATTTTATTTATGTATATGTGTGTGTGTGTATATATATATATATATATATATATATACACACACACGTATATATACACATACATGTATGATGTTTTTTCGAGCAGCATCATGAAACAAAGGCTGTTTAATTTCAGGAATGCCTCTTAGAGAGGGTAATGATTTGGAGATCAGTCGGGATGATGTATCAGGTTTACGAAGTGTGCGCTAACGATGTGCGAGCTCGCTGCGCAGAGGCGTGGGCGCCCGCGGTACATCCTGACAGTTTTCTTCGTGCCGGTACACCCGCCTGGGTGCGTTAACCCCGCATCCTCCCTCCAGGCTGGGAGATGCTGGAGGTGCGTGGCTGGGTCTCCTGGCTGCTTCCATCCTCGGGTTCCAGGGCTCTGCAGCCCCATTCGCCAGTCCGATGTCCAGATGCCTTCTCTGCTGTCCGCATCCTTCCAAAACCCCCGCTCCTCCTGTGTTTGCCTTTCCCATCACACCAGGCCTGGCTTCGGGGAGACGGCGTCCTGAAAGCAAAATATTCTGCCCCTGAAGTGCCAAACAGAGGCGGATATTTTGTTGACTTCAGAGATCCTGCTTGCCTGCCAAACAGCCTGCTTCACATTAGATGTTTCTCCCGTAACCTGGATTTCTGTGGAATGTGCTGCGAAAATTATGCCCCTTTCATTTGGAAGAATCTAGAATGTCCAATAATGGCAAATATGACCTTGTTAATGAACTGTGGGAGAAAATAATTCCCCATAACAAATTTGATAATTTTACATGAAGGTATTAATAATATCCAAAGAATTCACTGCATGCAATTTCTCTGTACAACTGTCTGCATAATAAAAATAAGTATAACTGTTTATCCTTTCTAATGAACCAACGGACCATAACTCCTGGTATAATTTTTTTCTGATTAATTTATCTTTTGAAGTGAGAAATTAGGAATCAGGCATTATAGAAACACAGAGACCCAAAATAGGCTAATAGGCCCATAACTAGCAGCAGGCCTGTGCCTGTGATCAGAAGGTGGCCAGTTCAAGCCCAGCCTCGGCACGTCTGTGGGCCCTTGAGCGAGGCCCTTAACCCCCAAACTTGCCTGGAAAACTGGACTGTAAAAACATAAATGTGGCTGTACTTTGCCAGAAATGTGGCTGGTGCTAGCCAGCGTTGTCCAATAATAATTCAGAAGCTGAAGATAAACAGTCCAGTCATAGCTATTGTTTTTACTGCTGTCAGTCAAGCCGTGAGTGATTACAGGTATTACAGGAAAGTCACAGCACAACATTACCAGACGCTTAGCGTGCATGTTGGGAAATGGCTAGAGAGCTTCTCAGAGTGACGTACTGGGTGTGGAAAAAAAAACTAATTTTAGATTTTAGAGATCATCATGTTGGGGAATGAGTGTTTTTTTTCTTTAATTATAAGGCAGAACTAATAAGCTGACATTAGATTGGCATTAAAAGGAACTAAATACAGGTTCTTCTTCAAATGTTTTATATTTAGTTTGTAGCACTGTGTAAAGAAAGTGGTATTTACATAAAGAGTAGATAAGGAGTTTTTCTAGCCGAAGGGTCACCTCACCGAGAGGCTTTGATCTGTGCATTGTTGGGAAGGGTATCAGCTTTATGAGCTTTTGAGGTGGCCCTAGACCTGGAAAAGTATGTTTTAAAATCCTTAAAAAGGAAGTATGTCAGCTAATATTATATTCATATATTGAGTGAGTAGAAAACGAAACAGCCAAGTCTTACAAAATATAAATATTATTAAAGAAAATGAGTTTTGGTTGTATGAGACCACATTATTCTAGAAGCATCCGCCGTTTGTATGACCCGTCCTTTCCGTACTATAGTAATGGTGATTATCCGACACGTTCCCCTCGTCACCGAGGCTCACATGGGGGTGAGGTGCGTGTGGAGATAATCGAGCACTTTAGGATTGTGGGCATAATTACGATCATCCGAGAGAAATGTCCAGATTCACAGCCTGCAGTGATAAGTGGCTGCAGCCTGCAGGGGGGGTTAACGCGTTTGTCCCAGAGTTGCTGAGCCACGGTGCCCAGCGGCAGGGAAGGAAGGAGCCTTCTCTTCCAGGGTCTTGGCTGGAGGAATATTCCGGTATTGGTAGTGTAGCTAGGAGTACAGTTGGGAAGTGACCTTTATTAATGAGCTGGGAACTCCCGAGGCTGTGTCACAACAACTGTCAATGTTGCTACTTTAGGTCAGTGTTTCCCGACCCGGTCCTCCAGGACCCCCATGTTTCTGCTCAACTCCCTACCAGACAGTCCACATTTCGGCACAGCCAAGAGCGGTTACTTTAGACTTCGGCCACGGTGCATGCCTTACACTCAAAGCCAAGCCCAGCTTATCTGTATGACCAGCGAGCCGCGTTAACCGAACAACAGCGGCACGGCCATTACGGGGACCTCGGCTATTGCCTGGTGTCAGCAGGGTGCTGTGATGCTGAGTCACCTCACGCCAGGACCGTTCCTGTTTATCCAGGGTGGCTGTATCTGTACAGACCTGGATGCTCTATTTAAGCAATGTGTTTGTCATGGCATCTCTACCCATTTGGGGTGGTAGAGGAGCTGGTAGAATACAAATAGCCAGACATGGATGCTAAGCTGAAACATCCTCCCAGCAGCAGTTTCGCGATGATGCGCGTCTCTCGGGCTCGTGCTACATCCAAGAGGCACGTGTTCTCAGCCTCCCTGCTTCCTACAGCCGACATGTTTTATTAAAGTAAACTGCACTAAACTTTTTTTTTTGCAGGAACGGTAAACCGCACAGCAGCTTCTAAAACCGGCATGCAGCATTCCTCTGTAAGGACACTGTTAACCCACACCTTCCCACCACTGACTCTCGAATTCCGTCTCTCAAGTAACGGCGACGTAAGCCGTCCTATTCTTAGGGAGAATGCTGCGTGCGGCGCTCGGCAAGGGCTCTATGAAAGAGTAATAAGCCCGGCGAAAAAGGGTCCTTCTGACTTCACGAGTGGCTCATTTGTACGCAGCGTGCACATTTTTGTCACAACGCAAAATGTGTCACCCTGGCAACCAGCAGCGCTCTTATGTGCCTGCATGCATGCAGCAGCCAGAGATGATTCCATCCATAAACACCAGTTCCAGGCTGGTTGTAACCCAGTGTTTACGGAAGCAATTCAGGTTAAGTACCTTGTTTTGTGGGGTAGGTGTAGACGCCCCTTCGAGATGTTATACTACAGTATGCATAATTCACTTTGGACGCAATGGAAATGCAGGTCGGTTTTCCTCAAACTGCTGTTGGCATGCAGAAAACTTCCTGATGGAACCTAGCCTAGGGCAGAAATGTATCGCTGCATAATTCGCAGCTCTGCACAGTTTTCAAGTGAGCACGGTGATTTACAGGCTGCTTTCGGTGAGGATCCATTTTGTGGGCCTGGTCACTGAATTTGTGGTGGACCGTAAACAGTTTATCCTGAAATTCCATCACCCTGGCTTAACTCTGGAAAGAGAGGACAACTTATTCTAAGGCTTATTTCTCTATCAAGAACACTGACAGCCACTTGTGCCTCTTAAATGTCCGGAATTACTCTGTGTTGCCTCTTGTTGCTTAACAGCTGATGACCTTAACACCTTAATTTCCCAGCAGCACTCGGCTGAGAGTTTGACATTGATGGCCATTTAAAAGTATTTACAGTTCTTCTAGGGTCAGGCGGTGCCCTTGTATTGTATGAACTAAGTGTATCGTAACTTTTCAGTGCAACATATAAAAACCACGCATCTGTCACACGTCTGTCACACGTCTGTCACACGTCTGCCCGCACTGCTCTCCTTAGCTCTCAGCTTAGTGACAGAGGTCTAGTTGTTCTCTACAAAACATCTAACATTTTGGAGGTCCACACCCCTTTACAGCTTTTTTAGGAATGTGAAGGTGGCCTGGACCTTTGGAGGCTGGATGACTCCGCTATTCAAAACAGGGCCCTGTTTCCGTAAAAGCTTAAGCTCCGTGTTTGCGCCAAGCTCCATACAGCCTCTGGCTCCCATTACCTGTCTGATTTTATTATGTTATATTTATAGCTTGTTATTTGCTTGACTTTTAAAACAAAGTGTGAATAAGATGCATGTGTGCCAGAGGTGAGAGGGAAGGCCAGATCTGCTCACCTGAAGTCCTATTAATAAAAAGAAAATCAGAATAGTTCTGATGTAATATTATGTCACTCATGATCCTGAATAAGCAGTTACAAGGTGGATGGATGGATGGATGCAGTATGGCTTTTATGGTGCAGATGGCCATAGCTTGTTCCTGAGTTTTCTGGCTGCAGTCAGTAAAGGTCTGAAGGCCCTGGGGTTATTGTTTTTTTGCATCTTTAGACCTGCAGAGGCTGTAGGGAGGATTTTTTTCTTCTGCTGCACCAAATGCTTTCAGAGAGAGCTGGTTTTCAGTGACAGACTCCCCTTTTCTCCTCTCCCCTCCTGTTCTCTCTCTTCCTCTCCCCTTCTCTCTCTCCTCTCCTCTCCACTCCATGAGTCTGTTCACTCCTTCCCCTTCTCTCCTCTCTCTCTCACCTCCTGTCTTCTTCTCCTTTCTTCTCTCCCCTCCTGTTCCCTTCTCTCCCCACTTCTCTTCACTCCTCTGCTCTCCCCTTCCCTTTTCTCCTTTCCTCTCCTCTCCTCTCCTCTCCTCTCACCTTCTCTCTCCTCTCCTGTCACCTTCTATCTCCTCTCCTCTCCTCTCTTTGCTTCTCCTCTAGTCTGATTAGTAATAGGTTCCAGCAGCACACTGTATCAGAACCTTTTACTCAAGCAGTCAGACAAGGGCAATCAAGCAGCTATCAAGAGAGATGGAAAAGCTTCCATCAACACCAGCAATCGCTGATTAATGAACACAGCATTTGTGGTCCAACATTGGGCTGAATAGCAGCACTCATGGGTAATTAAAGCAATAAATCAGCAGTTCCTTCCAGTGTGTCAGCTGTACACATGGGTAGGTATTCAGGTTACTACACAGACAAACCATTTCTCAACGTGGTTGGTAGGAAGGCTACACCAAAACCATGTCAAAGTATCTCTTTCCTGCCGTTGCAACGAATGTTAGAGGTGAGAGCTCCCCAGGCAGACAGGAAACACCATATGCAGCTTAGATTAAGCACCAATGCATGCTTAACGGAGCGTCCCATGTTCTTGGTAAGCCTGCCTAAGGTTTAATAGAGTCGTATTGATCTTTAGGGCTATACAAGCAAATGAAATGCAAGTGGACTTAACCTCTGCAAAATGAAGGATGCCGATTAAAGATCACGCGGCGCGTGCTGGATTTCTTTCATGTTCGTTATGCATCGCACAATATTTGCATCCCATCAGACCCTCGCAGCAAATGCGACCGCTATACAGCACAGTTATTAGTATAATGTGCTGCAGGTGTACAGATGCATTATTGTTCTTTGCTTGTTGGTACATTAAATGTGCTGTTACGGTGGTACTTTATATTGGTACTTTTAATGTTTATTGTTTTTTTTTTTTATTTAGCCGACATATATAGCCGATATATCAAGTCAGCCAGTCCCCGGAGCAATCGGGGGTTACGGGCCTGACAGGGGAATCTGCTGACCACAAGGCTTGAACCAGCAACCTTCAGGTCGCCGATACAGAGGCCAAACCCACAGACCCACATGCTGCGTTGGCCACTGGTATATAGACAGAGGCTTTGGGTGAAAACCAACCGTGTATCGGTTGTGGCAGACTTGTGGCATGCTCGGTCGCGACGTTTCAGGGAACAAAGACAAGCATCGGCCGCGTTTGCCCTCTGCAGTGGCGTCTGTCGCAATTGTAATACATCTACCTGTGAAAACATGATGTCCTCAAGGTTGTTTTTGGTCTCGTCTTCTCCTCCCATAAAGGAAGATACCCTCAGAGGCTGATTAAAAAGAAGCCCTACAGGTTGGGTTAAAGGGGAAACCCCTGCTGATAGCCGAGAAACAAAGAGGAGGTTTTATTTGCGAGGACAGAGGGCCATCTTTGTGTGTATCTGCCGGGGCTTTCAGGGCGCTCCATTTATTTTTCAGACCGGGGGGGGGCGACTCACTTTATTTGACAGTTCTCCAGATGTGGCCGCGTCTTGTTTCGTTTCATTTCCGTTTGTCTGGTTTAAGTGCCCTGGCCTTTAACGTATCGAAAGTGCAGTCTCACAGTTCCTGATGTTACGGGCCCTAATTTTTGCCGATAAAAGCCACAGTGAGCATCTGCGTGTAAGGTCCCCGATGTCGAGCCTTTTCACTCTGCGGCGGGAAAATTAATTGCCCCGATTAGGTCTCTCCATGGCGGTCAGAATTAGCCAGAACTCAAGTAGCGACAGTGATTTTATTTCTATTGTTTGTGGGATAATTAGAATGTGTCGGCTATTGTTTGTGCTTTGGAACGGCGATGGCTGGGGGATTATGGGAAAGCTGGCCTTTCTTGGAGGAAGGAGCAGGAACGGGACCGCCGATGACTCTTTGGCCTCTGCTCGGGGCTTCTGTCCAACAGCGTCATGAATGGCTTAAAGCAATCGCCCGCTCACCAGCAGTGTTCCACTGCCTCTGGAGATGCCCTCATGCCGGGCCTTGATTGAATTCCCTTCTATCTGACTGATAAGTGCATTCGGACCTACCGTCCCGCTGCTTTTCTCCGCCAGGTCTTACCACACTTAGCTTAATATCTTGGCCACAAAGCGTAGGGCCCCTCGCTCTTGGCACCTCCCGACGTTATTCGGGCCCATTTCTCTGCAGGCTTTTTTGAAATAGCTTAATGACCTTGGGTTTGTCGGTAACGTCGAGGCAGGTCGGGGGCCGGCTCTTTGGAGCGGAGCGCCCTTCCAGCTGGGGACTGGAAGGGCTTTTTTGCTGTTTTCCCTTCCTTCCGTTTTGCCATGACAGTCGCGCTGTTGACGGAGGAAGGATGGGGTCCTGTTCCCTAATTGCGGGATATCCCTCTTCCCCCTGCAGCCGGAGTAATCATTTGGTAAATGCTCAGGGAAGGAATGGCCTCATGGAGGGTGCGGATGTGTCTTTTGAGATGGACCGTACGGCGGCCCGCTGCATTAAACCTCGGTGGCGAAGAGGAGTCGAAATTACCGCCGGTGCAATTCCGAACAGCGTGAATCTCTTTGACTCGCCCGCTCCCAAAATGTCCCTTTTCTTTGTTGGCTTCATTTGTGATTTTTTCGTGTGGTTAAGTTGCGGTTTTATGTGCAGAAAGTGGCTCGTCATAAATCTGTTTTTATGGCTCCGAGGAGGCGTGTTCGGGACAGACAGACGAGACTTATGGGACTTTTACCGAGAAGAGCTTAAGGACCAGAAACACAAGAGTGCACAGAAACTATTCTGAGAAACAGGAAGGATGTTATGACCGCGCCGGTAATACTGTGAACAAAGACCAGGCAGTGTGGATGAAGAGTGGATTCTGACAGGAGAATACAGAGAGGCTGCCATGAGCCCACACTATGCTCTGCCTTAATGATGGTCAGGGGTTTTTTCCCTAGCACACAGCTCTTCAGATTGTTACTCAGAGCTGTCAGCAGGAGCAAAGCATTGTGGTATACGGTGATGTCAAAGCCTCATGTCACCGTCTGCTGCGGGATTCCAGGCAATCCTGATATTAATTCCACGGAGCAGCGGTGATATTTTCATATCTTCTGCTCGCATTTTTCGACGTTGACGCCCGGCTTCTCGACGGAGCAGTATAACAACCAAGAGCTCTCCTTGTCTGACTTTGTCGAAAGCTCCCCCAGAGAAACCAAGCAATATGTCTCTCCATCCCGGCCTCTGCGTCCGCGCCATGCCCTTCTTCTGAACCACAGAGGACTGGATCTGCTACTTTAGCTCGCCATCCAACTGAGGACACTGGAGCAGACGTCGAACGATTCGCTTAGCGCAGATGTTGTAACATCGATGCTCTCAGTTCGAGAATCCCATACATCACAACAGTCCAGGTCTGAGACTGCATTTCCCGGATGCTTCGTAGTGCTACGGTCATCGTAACTTCAGGAGGGGGTGGGTCTTACGATCCTAGCAGGGCTAGGGCTGCACGATATCACATTGCGATTATATGCCGCATTCGGCTTCAGATGACGGGCGTAAACGTATTTCCGGACGCTGGCTTTTTGGTACTTTTACCAAAATTTGGTATGCAGATTAGTAGTGTGCCTAAAATATTAATGATAGGCCTATTGAGATGCCCAAAAGACAGTAATCTGTATATATATGTTTATTAAATTCAGTTAGCGGAGCACGCCTCATAATATTGTTTTGCTGAATCATGGAAGCTTTAAACACCGAAGAAAGGGACAACTCAGCAGCCGAAGCATATTTTAAAAGACGAGATATTGAGGATAAACAAGGTAAAAAAAAGAAGTTGGTCGAATCAATACAAATCAAGATAAGATGAACTTTACTAATCCCTCCAAGGAAATTTTGGTGTCCCAGCAGGAAATATAAACAGGATCAAGCAATAAACAAACAGTATGAAAGAACATAAACACATATGTACTGTATTCAAATGTATGTAATTACGGTGTGATATCGTGGCAGGTGCTGTTTGCCATTAAGCAAAGTATTTGTTTACAGCGTGCCGCTGAGGGCTGGCGGTCGGCGTGGCGACTTGTGGATGGCAAGGTGGCTCAGCCGCCTGGTAAGGAGAACAGCATCACGCTGGAGGGCTTGAATAATGTGGACCCTCCTGACCCCACCCCCCCCAGTCAGTGAGCGGAGCGCGGCCTGAATGATCGAGCTCACATCTAAGCTTCTGGGGGGGAGGCGAGGAGGTCGTCTTGTGTCCCCGGGCCGTCTCGGTGAGCGCTGACCCCATCTGCAAGGGGGGGGGGGGGTTTCAGCCGCTTTATCTGCGCCACATTTTGGCGGAATGCCTAAGGAGCTGAGCTGCTCCTCTGCCTCCTAATGAATACCGCGGGGTGGGGGGGGGAGGAGCAGGGTCCGGGGGACACGCCGGAGGACGAATGTCTGCCCCCCCCTCCTTTTTGTCAATGGAAATGCAGGCTGAGAGCTGCATGAGAAATGCGACTGAGGAGGTGCATTAAAGCGACTCGCAGACTAGGGGCAGACATGAGACCGGAACCGGGAGCGCTGTGGGCGCGGGGCTTGGCGGGGGAGCGAGCTGTGGGGGGCAGAATAGATTACAGGAAAGTTCTCCATAATGAGCAGGGGCCCGGTGAACTGAAGCAGTCTGAGAAAGGGGAGGAGGGCGCATTTCCAAAACTCACTCAGTCCATCTCTCTGTCGTTCTCGGCACCGATGGCATAAAATAAGGCCTCCTCATCATACTAAGCAAAGCCGCCTTGGCCCTTGTGTAATCCTGCGTAGAACTTTTATTACATTTTTGACACCTTTCTCAAAAACGTGTCACACTGAGTGAGCTTTGGAAATGGGCTCTTCTGTTCCAGTCTCCTGACTCCCCGTAGTTGACTGAGGTCCCGGGTCCCTCTTATATTGAAGCATGTATTTACGGCAGGCCTTGATGAATGCGCAGACACCATGTTATTAGAGATGCGGGCATGCTGCCTTCTGTACTGCTTCTTCTCTGGGGAGCGTGAGTACCTTCTGAGGATTTTTAAATACAGTTGAATCTGGCTGTCTCTTATCGCCATGTAAATGTAAATCCTGGCAATGTGCAGGCAACGTATAATTACGCCACCTTTTAGCAAAACGGCCGTATGAGGACAGTGGAGTTCCAGCACTGCTTGTGTTTGGTGTTGTTTTGTTGTGATCGTCAAAGGGCATCGTGCCGCCGGCCTGTGTGATTGAACACAGTGTAAAATCAATGGCTCGTGTTCCTCTTGGAAAAGGCTAATCAGCCAGTGGAGGGTGGCCGGGGGGGGGTGGGGGGGGTACCAGGGTAGTACACAGGCGGAGGAGGGGGGCAGGGGGACAGGAAGCAGTGGAGGGGAGGG